>LPNX010235170.1:4433-93971 GCA_001517045.1 Pseudotsuga menziesii | reverse complement strand
ACTCAACTCTTGAAGAACTTCTTATCCACCTTAGCTTTTGGATAAGAAATGATGCTATTATGAATGAAGAAGACGATGAAGCTGAAGGCTCAAGAAGGATTCTACCCTCAAAACAAATAAAGATAAGTATTAAATTGTCATTTCATTATATTATTTTGTTATGCATTTGTTTATATTCAGTTATTGTATTATGCATGATAGGATGTTTGCATTAATGACAAAATACTACTAATATGCATGTGCTGGGTAAGTAACTCATGGGGCTATACAAATTCTCCATTGCTACTTATCTAGAATGAAACCTCTTTGCTGACATATTGGATTAGTGCACAATCTCAATGTTGTCCTGGTAGAGATGGAAGGCATCTAGAAAGTTTCAATGAGATATGGATGAATGTTGTATTGGCTAAAGTAGTTGCATGATCATATATTTATGCATAAGTGTTTGCGAGTATAAATATTCCTTATGAAATGTTTCTAACCATACAATTGCATTTGACTTGTAGGAAATATTGCATACATAATCGCCTACAAGCAAAGAAGAATGAAGACTTGTTCCGAAGAACAAGTGACGATAGTTCAAAGACAAAGAATAATATGATTAGTGCAGTGACATCATTGATGCAGAACCTTCCAACCACCAAGAAGAAAGGGAAGATCAGTTCAAGAAGAATGATGTCTGGGCGTAGTATCGAGACCTGAAGAGAAGTTCATAGTTCCATCATGCAGTAGATGGAAACATCGTGGGATACAAAGCAAGATTCGTAGCATGAGGCTTCTCATGAAGAGAAGGCATAGTCTACAAAGAAACATTTACAGCTAATAGAAGTGAAGTCACATGACATGCATAATCATGTGTGAAAATGAAAGAAGGCCTTGTATGAGTTCAGAAGACACCCATGGGATAACACATACATGATGAGCTTGATGAATATCTTAACCTTTGCTACAAGGTTGATAGAGGATGACAAGCTCACAAATGGGTACAAGATGAACTTTTGAAGAAGTTCAAGATAGAGGATCTTAGTATCCAGTGATCCTAGATGGATACTACTTATCACTCCAGTACAAAATGTTTCAGTGTATAGAGTACGGAAGACAGAGGGAGTATGATGCTCCACTTCAGAGGGAGTGATTGCAGAAGATCCTAAGGTTCGACATGGTACGACAGGATGGGTAGATTACTGATGATTCTAGGCTTTACTGAGAGTGAAGCGGATTCCAACCTTTGATCCAAGGTTGAAGGTGGAAGACCAGTGATGCTCCTGTTATGTGTCGATGCACTACTGTTCTAGGTATGGAGGTGTGGCAGAGTATAGATGGGATCTTCCTTGGACAAGGGAAGTATGCAGTAGAGATCCTGAAGAGGTTCGGGATGATGGACTGCAAGGCGATGGCCACACCTATGGCATCGAACCTGAAGCTATTGAGTGATGCTTCGTCAGAGTCGGTTGATGCTACGATGTATCGTCATATGATTGGGTCATTGATGTACCTGACAAACACGAGACCAGACATTTGCTTTGTTGTGAACACCTTGAGCCAGTACTTGACAGATCTAAGGAGTGTTCACTTGACAGCTGCAAAGCATATTCTGAGGTACCTGAAGGGTACAATTTATTATGGGCTCAAGTACGATGCGAATCAGAAGATTAACCTGGAAGGTTATGTTGATTCAGATTGGGCAGGCAGTGCCATCAACAGGAAGATTACTTTGGGATTTTGCTTCAGTATGGGGTCAGGTGTGATCTCTTGGTTTAGCAGGAAGCAATCCTATGTGGCACTGAGTACATCTAAAGCAGAGTATGTCGCAGCTTGTTCAGCTAGTTGTGAGGCAGTATGGCTATGGAAGCTACTGACTCATATATTTGATCTCCAGTTAGATGCTACTTGTGACAACCAGAGTTGCGTGAAGTTGTCAGAGAATCCAGTGTTTCATGACAGGTCGAAGCATATCGAGATCAAGTATCACTATATCAGGGATATGGTGCAGAGAGGACCAGTGAAGCTCCTGTATGTTGTGACAGAGGAACATATAGTTGATGTATTAACGAATCCATTGGCTAGGTTGAAGTTCGAGTACTTCAAAGAGAGACTTGGTGTTCTCCAGATCGAGGCTTCCTCCCAGAGAAAGTGATGAGACCCATAGCCATTCTGACATGGTGAGAGGATTGGTTCCTTCCATGGTTAGATGTAAGGGCTGAGCCATTCTGTCATGGTGAGAGGATTGGTTCCTTCCATGTCAGATATGAGTGCTGAGATCCATAGCCATTCTGACGAGTAGGTCAGATATAAGGGCTGAGCCATTCTGTCATGGTGGTAGGGTTGCTCCCTTCCATGTCAGATATGAGTGCTGGCCATTCTGTCGAGCAGGATAGATGTAAGAGCAATTGCCATTCTAGGAATGGAGGCACCTGGTCAGTTCCCAAGAACACTCAGTGTAAGAACTGAGTAGCCATTCTGATGTGATAGAGGGATGTGTTCCCACTTGGTCAGATGTAAGGGTTGAACCATTCTGCTCATGGCTAAAGGATTAAGTTCCTTCCATGTCAGATGTGAGTGTTGGCCATTCTGACGAGCAGGTCAGATGTAAGGGAAACTTCCATTCTCTAGGAGAATGGAGGCGCCTGGTCAGTTACCAGGTAGCTCAGTCGAGGAGGACTAGGGGCCATTCTGATATGATTGTTGGGATGTGTTCCCCTCATGATCAGATATGAGTGCATGCCCTTCCATCATTGTGAGCAGGATGTGTTCCCGCCTGGATGGATGTAAGTGCTGAGCCTTGTCACAGATGATAGTAGGTGTGTCCTATCATGCTGGTGACTGTAAGTGTTGTGCCATTTCACAGATGATAGAAGGTGTGTCCTGTCATGCTGGTGACTGTAATTGCAGTGCCTTTTCACATATGGTAGTAGGTTTGTCCTACCATGCTGGTGATTGTAAGTGCAGAGCCTTTTCACATATGGTAGTAGGTGTGTCCTACCATGTTGGTGATTGTAAGTGCTAATCCTTTCCACAAATGGTAGTACGTTTGTCCTACCATGCTGGTGGATGTGAGCGCTGTGCCTTTCCACAGATGATAGTAGGTGTGTCCTATCATGCTGGTGGTTGTAAGTGCTGAGCCATTTCACAGATGATAGTAGGTGTGTCCTATCATGCTGGTGGTTGTAAGTGCTGAGCCATTTCACAGATGATAGTAGGTGTGTCCTATCATGCTGTTGAATGTGAGTGTTGGGCCTTTCTGATGGGATTGTAGTTTACTACATGATCAGATGTGAGTGTTGGGGGTGCCTTTCTGACGAGCAGGTCAGATGTAAGTGCTGGGAAAAGACCTACATGAGGGTAGGCCTACAACCAGCATGAAAAAGGGCTGGCTCTGTAGAACTTCCTATGACGAGAAGAATCATGAGATAGCACCAGTGTTGATCCAGATCAAGTGATGATCCAGATCTAGTAATGATGATCCAGCAGTGATGATCCATATCCAGTCCAGTGATGATGATCCAGATCTAGTGATGTTCGATGATGATCCAGATCGAGAGATGATCCAGATCCGATGATGACTTGAAGACGAGATGATCCAGTTGATACAGAGAAGAAGACCAGTGCTGAAAATTGTGTCGAAAGAATACCTTCCTAGTTAAGAGGGAGTGTTGATGTATATGTAACTTCAGAATGTATTCTTCTATGTATCTTATGTATTGTAACCCGATGTTTATTCCGGGATGTTTCTATTATGTATTTGAGTCATGTGGTCATGCCCCGATGTTCCGATTGGGAGGATTAATAATGTAATCAAGTCATATCAAGTCATTAGGTAAGTCCCCACAGTTTCGGGGCACTTGAGTTATTATACACTAATTAAGGTGTAGGCTCGAGTAGTAATTATTAGGTTGAGCCTACGTGTGAAAAGGAAATTCAAGTGAATGGATGAATATAAATAGAGAGTGAGAATCTCTCTATTCATCACTTGTGAAATACATCACTTTCTCTCCCAAGTGTGGCGCACTACTGGAGAAGGAAATTTTGGGACTAGACAGAAGACAGAAGACTACTGCTGTTTTGGGAGATCTCTTACTGTTTTGGTGTTGATTCTATCTTAGAGGAGGTTTTGGGGGTTTCTCCTTTATGGTTTTCCCGAGGAAAATTCTTTGTGTCTCTTGTCTCTTGTGATGTGCTTGTGTTTTATTGTTGTGCTTGTTATTCTCTCAGTGAAAAGATCCTAAGATCATAATTCAAGCTTAAATGTGATGAAAAACTAACAATTTTCCTCACTCTTATTAATATTTTACATCAATGACTAGTAATCAAGTGTTTTATACCATGTTTGATAGAAAGACATTGTAATCACATGATTAGATTTGTATCATTGCGGGTTTGGATTGAAGACCCTAGGTTATCTGATATTTTCCCAGGTTGTAATGGATTTTGTTTGAGTCATATTACACGAATCCACTTTGTATTAGTCATGGTTGTGTTATCATCTCATCATGGATCTACGTTTGTGTCTAGTATCCATGATTGTGTTCAGTCAGTCTTTACTACCATGGATTTGCATTGTATTTGTCAGTGGCCATGTTAAGAGTTATGTGATATTTGAGTCAGTTGTATTGTATCAGCATCGAGCCAACATCCTTGCCTTCAATTTCTTCACTTCGTAAATAATTCACCTATTGCATTCCTCTAACTTCATGCTTTCGGGGGGATTTTGTTACACGAAAATATTTTCATCTTGATCCATGTGTTAACCTTGTTCCTAATCCCTAAAGTTTCCCTAGCTAAACTGGATGAAATTGTGGTTTTTCCTACCCTTTTTACCCTCTCTAAGTAGGATGGATCTCTTACTCCTAAGAAAAGGTGCACCATCCCCTTATTGACACTCTTTCCCTTCATGCAAGGAGCGCCACTGGAAATATTTCCCCTCTTGCAAGGTGTGCCATCCCCTCTCTGGCGCTTTGTCTCCTACAACAAGGTGCTCCAGGGGTGTTTAGATGGGAAAATTGGAAGCTTTGAGGCCCTTCTCAAAGGTGGATGAGGTGGAGGATCATCCCTAGCTTCTAGGTGAGGTGGAATTCAGCTCCCTAACCTTGTGGGAGGATCCATTTGACATATCCTTCTAATATTTAACCTCCTCTATCCCTTTAGCCTTATAAATTGAACCCTCTCTCCGTTGGGAAGGGAGGAAGGACTATGGTACTCTTATGCTAGTGGAATTTCTAGGTGATCCCTATCATCATTTCGGAGGTAAGATCTCATTTTTTGGAGGCAAGATCTCATCCTTTGGAGGCATACCATCACTCTTTGGAGGCTTGTCTTGGATTGATGGATGGAAGGCTGCAGTGTTAAGGCTAGGTTGTGACATTCTTTCCCTATGTAATTCTATGTATCTCCTTGATTACAGTAATATAAAACTCTTTCCATAAATGCTATTGTGTTTGAGATGTTTAGATATTTATTCCTTAACTATTAGCTTAGATAAATTCATATCTAGATATGCTTGTACTGCTTGTTTGTTTCCATTTTCTCTACAGGGTTTTGCAGCTGGGGATCTGAAAGATCTGAATCTTGGATCAACAAAGAGGAAGAGGATTTGTAGACCTTGGGTAAGTGATCTATCTATTAACTTGCAGTTCTATTTGATCTAGGAAATTATATTGTATTATGTACTTGATTTGTTCTAGATCCACTTGGACTAGGGAGATCTAGCTTGAGTAGATTTATCCAATAACAACTCTAATAAAATTTCATAAGAGACGTAGAGAAAATCAAATGGAACCAACACAAACCCTCTACAATAAAGTGAGAAATAACAACAGTAGAAAATATATCACACAAGAGGAGAACAACCCTAGAGAGAGAACAAGAGCACCAAAGAGAGTGAAAAACCGAAGCACAAAAGGGAGTGAAACACTTGATAGGTGCCCTTAGGGAATTCATTTTATTTGGAGAAAATGAATGAATCACTTGAATGAGAAATATAAATAAAAATGGGTAAATCAAAAGTAGGGTGGTTTCCCAATTAGAGGGTTTTAAGGCTACATGTACAAGATTGAATTTAGATAAATATAAAAATACAATAATGAAACAATATAAGGTCAATCATGTCAACTAGGTCTTTCTCGGGTGGATGGGAGGAATGATTGTTATCCTCCCCAATCAATGTCAAATATTGTAACTACAATATTGAGCTATTAATGGGAATATTTTTGTAATGCCCTTGATCCCTATGTTAAAAAATCCTAGAGCTTATATGAAATATGATTTACTGTAGGAACCATCCTTGAAATGAAATATGTGAATTCCCCTCCACCAATAATTTTGTATATAATGTTCTTTGATGGTTATTTGCATGTCAATGGAAGGGGCATGTCATTCATTTGCATCATTGCTTTCCCACCCAATATAACCTATCTAAACTTGAATGATCTCTCCATTCTCATATTGAATATCACCCTTGAATTTTTTGGGTCTTGGATTTCCTCTGAAGTCACCGTCGAAGTTCAATTTTTTTAATCCTATTGGGGGGTGAGTCTAAGTGTTTGGACATGAAATAATAGGTGGTATTGTTTGTGTAAGTATTTTTTATAGAAAAGAATTAAACACACTATAGGAAAAATAATAAAGGTCAACAAGGGTAGCAGATTCATATTAAAAAATTTAGAATTTGAGAAGCATTGTCGATATACCATTTCCTTGGTAAACAGGAGAGGATATACAAAACAAATTGCTCCTCATGTTACTTTCTTTTTTTCCCTTAGACTAAAAACTGAATACGTCATCTAAGTAGTTTCAAACCCTCTTACCAACATACTGAAAGAAATACCTAAATATTACAATACATAACTTATGTTTCTCTAATTCTTTCATTACAAATTGATAATTATTGTGTGTTGGCAGGGGTTTTGGTAAGTGAGTTGCACAGCGTCGCGGCAGCTACACAAGCTCACGTGGTACCGCACAAGGCCAGATCAGTGTGATGGGTGGAAGAATAACCGCTTTGAATATTTTATATATTATTTGACCAAGTTTTGTTGCAATAGGTCATTAGCGGTTATAAGTTAGTTAGAAGTGGACCCTCAATGTAAAGGCGCAAGACTATTTATAGATCTAGTTTTGCAAGTAGATAAGGGGAGAGAAAAAGGATCATGATCATCATAAGAGAATCGCATCAGAGGATAATTATCGCATAAGGTCTAGTGTGAAATGGTTTTTGAAGAATTTAATGTGTATCTACGATTTATCTGGGTTGACCTGATGTATGCAGTCTCTAGTTTTGGAGAAGAATTGTGTAATTTGGATCCTTTGTGCAAGATTAATATGATATGATAGTTGTTGCACAAATCTTGTCTATTATCACTGCTGTGATCTAATTTGTTATGATGTTGTGACCTGTTTTGTTATGATATTGTTGTGATTTAATCTCTTTCTTCTATATTGATGCTATCTGTTTTAAAGTCCATTACGTTCTGTTGCACTATGAGTTCATATGTTTTATGAACAATGTTGTGGTATTAGCAATTTTGTGACAACTGTATGATGCTGTGGAAATGAATCAATAATGACTACATAGTTCTGGATGCACTCTGCAAGTTATGGAAATGACCTAACATCGACTACAAAGCTCTGGATCTAGCAGTTATGGTGTCTCCCCGTCAGATCCCCATATCCTTCGTCCCCACTGTTGGAAACTTGGTTCTGACAACTCTCCCTTGAACATCTTAGGTGAGACTTCATCTGCTCCACGGACGTTTCCGGGCAGGGTAAAACCTGTATGGGATGGTGCCTAGGGAGATTGCGTTGGTTGGGAGTCAATAGAGTGAGAACCCCTATCGACGAGGCTTTGTTGGTGGGTTTTTTCCAACAAATGGTTCCATTGTCAGGACTGACTCATAGAGCTCATCCCTGACATCTTTGAGTAACAACAAGTCATGGTCTTCAAATTTCAACTTGATTAAGGCAGGGATGACATGCTTGATCGACATCATCCCTACTTTAATCAGGTTGAAATTTGAAGACAATGACTTGTTCTTACTCAAATATGTCAGGGATGAGCCCTATGAGACAGTCCCAATGGGACCTGGTGCCCCAATTCAGTGGATTCCTCAACCTTGGGCGAGTGGGTTAGATCAATCTGGGTTGTTGGGGCTCATCAATAGCCTCATTTTGGGCGATTGAATGAATCCCTTGAATGTGTAAAGAAACTATTGGATTTTTTTCATGGAGGGATGCTGTGGTTGAATACACCCATCTCATTTACTATAGATTTAATCACGAGCATCAGAGGCTTGCCGAAGACCAAGGAATATCCGACGCAGTATATCTGCGGGAGGGATACTGATAAAAATATTGCCAAGCAGCTAAAGGAGCACTTTGGCTTACAACGTGATGGGAGTGCTTATCGCATCAATAGCATTAACTCACAAGTAGTGCGCATCGATGCACAGATTCTTGCAAGTAAGGTTGTTAGAGGCAATGGACCAGTCCAATGTAGCTCAGGTGTTGTCGCATGCGCCCAAAAGTGTGATGAGGGGGTGCAAATGAATTGGTCTCTATTTTTTCTGAACCAGCTGCCAAAACACACGCTTGCTACTCAAACTAGGTGGCCATTTTCATATAGTTGGTTGTTTATCCTTATTGTGATAGCTTCCTGGATGGAACCAGAAGACTATCAACTGATGACAGTTGATGCGGCAAAGGTGTGTCGAGGTGCAAGATATCAAAACTTATGGTGAGTCGAAGAGCCCAGTCGATAGGTGGACTGTGGCATTCACTTTTGGGTTTGTTGGGAAGCGTTGCAAGCCATAGTCGTTGTCATTCCCCAAGTATCTCCTTATGCCGTAGCCAAGTATCAATGGATCCTTCATTTTTCCATCGGGCGCCACTCTATCTACATTCAGGCGTGGCAGGACCCTGACCAGTAGTGGCTACCTTTGCCTTATAAAGACACAATGGAAGAATTGGATGCCATTTTCCAAGAGTGGTTGAAAAAATGGTGAAACCTAGTGAGTCGGGAGGAATTGTCTAAGGAGACACCACCAGATGCCCCAGAAGAACCTGCTCAAAAGGAGCTGAGTACTCACGACTCTGACAACGAGTTGTCAATGGACCCTAAGGATGCAACACAACACATGCGGGAGGAGACTCGCATCAAATGGTGCCAAGAATATGAGGCAGGTAGTGGTACCAGGTCGTGGATGGAGGACCAACTACAGCGACTTATCAAAGCGGTCACTAACTCATCTGTGGCTGTGACAAAGGCAATCCGAGAGTTAAACCATGAAGAATTTGGTGTAATAAGAGATCGATTAGATTCAATTTTTGGTATTGTTTCTAGGAAGACATCTGCAATACCTATGATGCAGGACATCTCATCGATCAACACTAAGCCCCAGGATAGGAATTTGCAATTTCCCTTGACTACGATCGACACGAGAAATGAGGAAGTTCACCAGCTATTGCGACCGATCTAGAGTGTGGCTTTGGACCTGAACAAGTTGTCCACTATAGTGTTAGTGGAGTTGCTGCCCTGGAATTGGTGGAATGACAGAAAGAACCAATTGAGGGAAATGTCTAGTCACAGAGTGCAGCAGAGAAGCTACAGAAACAGGTAGACAAGCTGCATCATGTCAAGGTGCAGCTGGCAAAAGAAAAAGTGTGAGAGATCGACACCTTGAAGGCAACACAGGCTGAGATGCAGCGAAAGGATGCTGAAGAGATTACTAAACTGAAAAAGGTGCAAGATTGCCTAATCATTGAACAAACCCAGATGTGTTTCAGGTGCGGCGAAGTCTAGCAAGCCATTTCTAAATCCTACCATCACATTTTTGAGAACACAGATGGGCTCACCCTAGTTGAAAAGGCCAAGTGAATGGGGCAAACTATTGTTCAGCTTCAAGATACCAACCTGATGCCCAATTCCCTGGTATAACCTATGACGTCGCCAGAGTAGGTTGAGGAAAGGAAGGCCTCCATTGAATAAATCACAACTCTGTTCAAAAGCATGGAGCAAGAGGCCAAAACCATTATGGAGGAGACAACGCAATTTTGGCAGAGAGTTGTCTAAGACGAGCAACTTGATCACCTGACTGTGCAAGTGCAAGAATCCAAAGGTTAACTGATGACCTTGAAGACATCATTGAGTGCCATGCCACTGGTGGTACAGATTTCCCATAGAACTAAAGGACCTACAATAAAAATCCTCCCGTGCGCAGGAACGCCAACAAAAGCATCACGCTCAGCTTGAGGAATTTCAAGAAATAGGTGGACAGTTGGTTGTTAAAGAAATCACCACGCTACAGGAAATACAAGAGAATCGATAAATGGTCAATAGCAAGTCCAGAGAGGAGCACCCAGTGCAGGAGGATTTCACTAATTGTCAGAATACTGCCGACAAAGTCCAGCTTTAGGTTCGTGAGATCGAGCAGCAATTCTAAGATCTCAAGGAGCGTACATCGGCACATACCATTTCAACCTAACATGGCTCAGGGACGAGCCACAACATTGTGTTGAGGGCCTGTTGGCAGGGGTTTTGGTAAGTGATTTGTGCATCGTCGCTGCAACTACACAAGCTCACGCGGTACCGCACAAGGCCAAATCAGCACGATGGGAGGAATAATAACCGCTTTGAATATTTTATATATTATTTGACCAAGTTTTATTGCAATAGATCATTAGTGGTTATAAGTTAGTTAGAAGTAGACCCTCAATGTAAAGGCGCAATCCTATTTATAGATCTAGTTTTGCAAGTATATAAGGGGAGAGAAAAAGGATCATGATCATCATAGGAGAATCACATCAGAGGATAATTATCGCATAAGGTCTAGTGCGATTTGGTTTTTGAAGAATTTCCTATGTATCTGTTATTTATCTGGGTTTTCCTGATGTATGCAGTCTCTAGTTTTGGAGAAGAATTGTGTAATTTGGATCCTTTGTGCAAGATTAATATGATATGACATTTGTTGCACAAATCTTGTCTGTTATCACTGCTGCGATCTAATCTGTTATGATGTTGCGACTTGTTTTGTTATGATATTACTATGATTTAGTCTCTTTTTTCTATATTGATGCGATTTGTTTTAAAGTATGTTATGTTCTGTTGCACTATGAGTTGATATGTTTTATGAACAATGATGCGGTATTAGCAATGTTGTGACAACTGTATGATGTTGTGGAAATGAATCAATAATGACTGCATAGTTCTGGATGCACTTTGCAAGTTGTGGAAATGACCTAACGTTGACTGCAAAGCTCTGGATCTAGTAGTTATGTTGTCTTCCCATTAGATCCCCATATCCTCTGTCCCCACTACTGGAAACTTAGTTTCGACAACTCTCCCTTGAACATCTCGGATGAGATTTCGTCTGCTCCAAGAACATTTTTGGGCAGGGTAAAGCCTGTCTAGGCTGGTGCTGAGGGAGATTGCGCTGGTTGGGCGTCAACAAAGTGAGAACCCCTGTCAACAAGGCTTTGTTGGTGGGTTTCTTCCAACATTGTGCGATATCATATAGACTATTATGTATCTTCCAAACCTTTACCTCATAACAACGTATATGTTCAAAACATATGCAATAAATTCAAATGACCTATAATTCCAACCACAATCCCTAATACATGTGGGAAACTGATTCTTGACAACATACACAACAAAGAAGTTTAAATAATTAAAGTAAATCCTTACTGGAGAAAAGTACAAAACAAAATCTATGGTGTTGTATTAAATATTTTTTTTCTATATGACATAAAGTAATGAAACTAAAATAGCTCTGTGTTTTATTGGATGTAACAAGATGTAATGATGATACAAATCAAAGGTTATACAACGAATCCCATCTCTTTCCCTAGAAGATGGAAGATGTTTATGCCTTGAACTAATCACCTACAGAAACAAATGTTCTAGTGGTGGAAAATCTAAATGCAAACAAAGAGAATGAAGCTATTTTTTTACATAGATGTCTATGCTAGAAAGCATAATTTGGGTCTTTAGCAACTATATCCTCTTCCCATTACTATAATAACATCCAAATTGATTTTTGCATTAAGAACAAGAGAGTTGCACCGAAAGCCTCAACAAATAAATCATCCAAGGCACAATTTTAATGAGCTAAGTGTTATGTCACCTCACACCTACTGTAGCTTTTAACCAGGATATTCTCTAGCTTCGTATAATAGTGAATGAGACCAATTCCAGGAAAAAATTGTGATGCTTCCATACATTGAATTGTAATTGAAGACATAACAAACAAAATTATGTTAGTAATAAAGAGGTTATCGACTATATTGAGGTAGACATGATTAATTCAAGTGAATAAAAACCCAAACTACACAAATATTTTTGAAAAATTGCAATCATAATGGTTTTAAGCAATACCAACTTGTAATCTTGGATCATTTCAAATATTATGGGGACCACTCCGGGACTTCCCTACCCATTGATTTGTAGCAGTGATATTCTATATTGTTTTCTCTCTTTGTTTCTCGAATCTTTCCTCCCATTTTAACCTTACCCCCTGACAGCAACATCGCAAAGTTAGTGAGCCATTTCCACTCCACAAATCCTCACTTCCTATAAATCAGGGGTGTTTTTTCATGACCCCTTAAAAATAGTATTTTCACCCTCCAGAAATTCATCTTCATCCAGCAGTCAAATAACTACCATGGATTACAAAGGAAGATACCAATCAGTATTTTGGATTTCAGTGGCATATGGTCGGTCCCCAATAGGATGTTTAGTTGTGGTTAGAGGAAATTGTGTCCAGTGAATGAACCCATTCTTCTTTTTATTCCTTGGAAATCGGGAGACCAAAACCCGTTATCATCAGGTCACATGGGGTGGCATGTTCATATTAAAGAGTTTATGAATGGGGATTTTAACACACACACACACATATTTTAAAAGTGGTTCACCATGAAAAGCCAATTTTACACCATGGCTACGTCCACTTGGTAAAATATCTTATACTCGTTAGGAAAGTATACATGAACTTGGGCATCATTAATCAGGATAAATGACTCACCACCCTAATATTTCATTACATACAAAGGCTCCCAAGGAGAAAACGTCCCCAACAAGGTTCGAACCCGGGTAGGGAGTGCAATAACCAAATATCTTAACCACTCAAGCTACGCCCAATAGACGACACACACATATATGTATGTACACATATATATTGTTAAATGTTGTTTTATACCCCAACCATAATTATATAATTATGTGAACATAACACAATACAAACACTTTATTAATCATGCAATCCACTTTAACATGGATCTATATCAAACTTGGGTATGAAAATAAGAAAGATCTCTACACCCAACTATACTTTTGTAGCTATGGGGAGCTATGAACCTAATTTATTTTCACATGGTCCACTTTAATGTGGAACTACTTCATATTAAGTCAAAAAACAAAGGGTTCTACACCTAGCAAGGGTTGACATGGCTTGGATATATTTCCCAGTGATTCTCCATGTAAACATCATAATTTAACAACTTTTAATATAGATGATATGCACTTTCTATTTGTGTTCTAGATCTCATTAGGTGTTATTTTGGTTCTTAATTAGTATATTTATAATTTATCTTGGTTTTTTTATATTTCCTTTCTCTTAACTCTTTTAAGTTAATTTTTTCTATTATGTGGAAAAATACAAAGAAAATATTTGGGTTTCGAAAAGAGGGATTTACCAAATCATGAATGCCAATTTTTCATAATATGTAAAACATTTTGTGAATATATATCATTTATCTCAAGATCATGGTATTGCACTACCTAAGAATCACCTCTAAGTTTGTTCCTATCAACTTCAATGCATTTATATCATCACATTCCATATGAGCAACATACATGCAAACTTCATCTTCAAGAGCATGAGGCTAAGGATTGTTTCATCTTCATGTGTCCTCTTTACTATGAAATCTTTGGACAATAATAATGCATGTTGAAATATTTGGCACATGCTTCTTTAAGGACTCTTATATAGAATGTTACAATTTAATAAATTGTAACACCGTAGATGGATTTGGAGACTCCCTCGACACAAGGGGTCTCTCATTAATCCATATACAGTGTTACAATTTACTAAATTTTAACACTTGCATGTTTGTATTTGTGAGTGTGCTCGTAGACATATATGCTAAATTTGGGAATGTTTACATTACCTACTAGTTGTTTGAAAGAAAACATGAATTCAATTGTGTGGCATGGAATGCAATCAATGTTGGTTATTCCTAGAGGTATCTCCTTGGAATCATGGTGTAATGTGTCAAATAAATCATGTTTCTTAATAAACGCAACTTTGGAACCCAAGAATGCATTATGAATATTATTAAGTGATAGTATTTGTGTACATGGTTGATGGGATATGCATAGGGACAAAGAACATGACCCAAGCTCCACATAATAAACATATTCCATGTGAGCAAGATATCATGGCCATTTTGATGTTTATAATACCATTGATGGTTCTTTAAACATAAGCCATGGTACATGGCCAAAATTATGGGTCTTAGATCATAACATTAGTTTGCGAGGTCGAAGGGCCTTGCATAAGCCCAAAATCCACAACTAATCCTTGCATACAAAATATTTATCATGTAAGGAAGATATATTTTAAGGTATAATAGTCCACAGATAATTTCGAACTCCTAGGCCATGGTATAAGGAAAATTTCTCATGTCTTAGGTCATACAGCTTCTCTATGAAATTGATGGGGACATATGGAACCCAAGGGAAACTTGTAATCCCTACATTGTTTTTAGCTTGGGGAGTTTAAAACCTATCTTGAAAAGGAATTTAACTATGAGGGGTCTTTCAACCACCCCCACCCCCCCCCCCCCCCCCACCCAAAAAAAAGGCATCACAATTGGACTTTTTTGGGGGCAACTTTGAAACAACTACCCCCAAAAGTCCAATTCTCGTGACTTTTAAGGGGGGGGGGGGTTTAAAATCTCCTTGCAAATGACCTTTAGGGGGGTATTTCAACCCCCCCAGAAAAATTCATCACAATTGGACTTTTAATGACAAATTTATAACCACCACCCCCACAAGTCCAAATTCTTGTGACTTTTAAGGGTTTTTTTAAAAACCACCTTGAAAAGAAGCTTTAGGGAGGGTCTTTTAACCCCCCCCCCCCAAAAAAAAAAAAAAAAAACAAAAAAATCATGACAATTGGACTTTTGAGTGCAGCTTTATAACCAACGCCCCCAAAATCCCAAATTCTTATGACTTTTAAGGGAGGTTTTTTTTAAATCACCCTAAAACGACATTTAGGGGGGTTCAAGTCAACCCCCCCAAAAAAAAATCCATGAAAATTTGAATTTT
This sequence comes from Pseudotsuga menziesii, assembly GCA_001517045.1. Taxonomy (NCBI): domain Eukaryota; kingdom Viridiplantae; phylum Streptophyta; class Pinopsida; order Pinales; family Pinaceae; genus Pseudotsuga; species Pseudotsuga menziesii. The sequence goes on along the minus strand of LPNX010235170.1, from coordinate 78,652 downwards.
GAGGGAGGATTTATCATGAACGCCCCCACAAGTCCAAATTCCCATAACATTTAGGGATGACTTTAAAACAATCACACCCAAAATCCCAATTATCATGCCATTTAGGGGCGGTTTTCAAACAACTACCCCCAAAAGTCTAATTATTATGACTTTTGGGGAATATTTAAAAAAACCGCCCCCAATAGTTCATTTATCATGAATTTTGGGAGGGGGGGTTTAAAATCACCTAGAAAAGAAGCTTTAGGGGGGTTCTTTCCAATCTCCCCTCCCCCCCCCCCCGAAAAAAAAAATTCCTGAGAATTGGACTTTTGGGGGGGGGTTATCAAAACCGTCGCAAGGTAAAACTGCCCCTAAAAGGGTAATTTTTTGTAGTGAATATGCATCCTTGACAACCAATTGTTTCTTTTATGCATTTTCATATCCTTCTAGCAATATTACTGTAGATAAAAATTGGATAATATATGCATAATAATCATCTGCAATATTAACAACAAATAGTTGTGCATCAAGAAAATCATCATCCAAACTACTAGGATCTTCCCCATTTTCTATCCTTGACAAATGATCAGGTTCAGCATTAAGCCATCCAATCTTAACAATGATCTCAGCATTTCCCCCCCCCCCCCAACACTGGCTTATTGACCAGGTATCTAATCAAAAAATGGTCAGTAAACATCTTAAAATCGCCACCTAATAGATAATAATGGAACTTGTGCAATGCATGTACCATGGAAAGTCCCTCCCTTTCAGTGGTAGTATAGTTCTTCTCCATCGTCGACAAATTCTAACTAGAAAAAGCAATGGGGTGGTCGATGGGCCCCTCTCTAGGTTGGGAAAGTAAGGCTCTCGGCACAACAAATGACATGTTGACATAAAAATTAAATTCCTTCTTCCAATTGGGAAATTCCAATGTCGTGGAAGATACCATCTTCTCCTTTAGTGTGTTGAGACTCTTCTGACATTCTTCATTCCACTGGAACTTTACATCCTTCTTGAGTAGTTTCTACATTGGAGTAGTAATTTCAGAATAACCCTGTATGAATTTACAATAATACCCAGTATGCCCCAATGTAGTTCATAAATGCTTAACTAAAGTAGGAAGGGGTAGGTCAACTATGATTACAATCTTTGTAGGATCCATCAGTATCCCTTCCTTGCATACAACATGGCCCAACAAAATGCTAAAGGGTGTACAAAATATGCATTTCTTTAAATTTAAGGAAATGGGATACTCTCGACATCTTTCTAGCATGAGATGGAGGCTATCAATGTAATCTCTAATAAACCCATATACTATCCATTCATCAAAATAGACTTCCAATAATTTATGTATAAACTCTTTAAACACAACAAGAATGATTCTCAAAAATATAGCTGGTGATTTTTTAAGTCCAGAAGGCATAACAATGTACTAAAAGCATCCCCATCCTATCGCTAATGTAGTATTGTGTCAATATTATTTTTCTATCTGGATCTGATGGTATCAAAATAACCCATCAATAAAAGAATACACCTCCTAACCACCAATGCTCTCCAATACTTCATATGTAAAAGGGGTAGGGAACCAGTCATGCAAAAAAACATCATACAATTTTTTGAGGTCGACACAAATATGTACTTCACTCATATTCTTATCTTGTACAACTATAGTACTAATCCACTTAGATTCCTTGACAAGTTCGATAATTCCAGCATCCAATGTTATGTCAATCTCCACTTTTACCTTCTCTTTATAACACATATTTAACCTATATGTTGTTGTTTGACTGGTTTAGCATCAAGCTTCAAAGAAATCTTCATTTATCCCAGGTCACCCACAATTCCTTTCATTTCATAAAAATTTATCAAGAACATGTCTTGGAACTCATGCAACATGTTGGTGATATTCCTAATAGTCTCATCATCCCAGTAGTCACCAATATTCGCAAATTTTGGATTTTCAAGGGAACCAATGTTAATCTTCTTAATTTTTAATGGCTTCAAGAACTTGTCAGAGGATATACCCAATACCTCTAGTTCTTTTCTTCCTTCTAATTCTAGATATGAATATCGTGAGGACCATCATCTTTAGGTTCTTTCGGTTCTCCTGAAATATTATAGAATTCCATCAAATTTTGAATTGTCATAGTCAACTGCAACAGGATCGACACAGGTACCGAAATTTCCTCAAAATATATATCCTTGATTGCTTGTAAGGCTACATCAATTGATGAGCTTTCATTGGAATAACTAAAATTATGCTTGAAACTTATGCCAATTTGATCCTAGTGTACAGTTTTGCATCACGGTTCCAATGACATATACCAATTCCATGGAATCATATATAATGTATGAATGAACAAATGCACCCATCCTTGTTTCAATCTCCTTATCCATGTCGAGGTATAGGATTTGATGTGATCAATAGGAATTGTCTGTCCATTGTACTTTTATCCAACATAAGAAATTTCCTTGCCAAATCAGATTTCAAGCAAGTTTTTGCACTGCGACCAAATTGTAATATGTTGTTTATGAAAAACCCACCAGCTCACTAGAGTAGCTTTTAGGGAAGCATCCAAATCCAATAATCGTTGTTGTTATGGTACCTTTATTTCAAATTCACATAGAAATATGTTTATGTTAGGTATACATTCATAAGTAGGAAAGTCACATACCTCTATATTGATCCATCACAATGAATTTGTAATTCTGACACATTTCCTCATTGAGACTTCATGCAATCTATTCTGCTAGTTTTGCAATGCCTCTCCTGAATTTGAAGAACAAGAACTGACACTTTTCCATCCCAGTATACCATTTTTAGTAAGATTAATATAGTATTCCATATTAGATTAAATATTATATATGTTTTCTAATTGTGTTGTCTCATACTCACCCTTTACTGGCTCAACATATCTCTAGCCTTCTAATGGGTATATTGGTACGACCACTCTCATTTCTAAATCTTCAAATGAAAAGATGCACTTTTTGAAATCAATAATGGTCTCTTTCTCAATTTTCTAATTGATACCCAATAGAGTAAGGTATGGATTATTATCATCAACTATTTCAATTAACTCAAAATTTGCATAAGTCTGAAGCTCTTCTATGTCCATGGGAACTCTCGACAATTGACCCAGTGGCAGGACCTTCACTTGATTTGCAAGATGCAGGTGAACTAGAGACCATACTAATTTAGGTTTTCCCATACTTTCCCACATTTTTTGGTAATAATTCTCACATCCGATCCTATATCCAAGATGATGAAATCCATACCATAATTACCAATCTAAGCATTCATAGGTAGCTCGCTCCCAGTCTTCCATCTTCGATTAATACAATTGACAAATTTCTTATGCACTTGATCATCTAGCTCTTCTATTAGTGTATATAATTGTGCTATTGCATGATCATCCCTTAATAATTTAAAACAATTTCTCAGGAATTATTTCAAATAACTTATGGGTTTTGTCGACTTCGGTGGAGCAGATTAGTCGAAGCACAGTGGCATGTCATAAACATATCCCTCATCAAATACTGGTACAAAACGTGATGTTGGTGCTTAATTTCGTCTATCCAAAAATTCATGTTGAGATGAAAAACTTGTTTCTCTTTATGTACATCAAAAGGTACCTTCCACTGGGTAGTTGGTCATATTCTTAAGCTCAACAGGTAACCATATCCATACTCTCCTTCCATAGCGCCTCCTTTAGTTATAATAACAATATTCAATGGTTTTCCTCTAGGTTTAATTGTAATATTCTAGAAATTATTGTTAGTATTATGCAATTTGTTATGATTTTCATTGGTTTTTGGCTTGACACTCAGCAATAAGTTGCGGGTATTCTCTAATAGTATGATCCAGTGCATTTCATTACAAACTTGTTGACATATGATTTGTACAATCTTTGGCATAGTGCCCTTGTTGACCATAATTATAAAAAATGAGATTTCCTCTTCCACATCCAAATCCACCTACTCTTCCATGGCCTATAAATGTTCCACCGCCACTTAGTTGGGAATAATGTACATTGGATCTTTTGACTTGAATTTATTCATCATTATTCATCAAATATGTATCGACTATATTTTCTTGGAGAAACTGATATTCCCTACAATATTTTTCACCATGTCCCACAAATATACAAAACTTGCAATACATACTAGAAAGTGTACTTACTATTTTCTACAGATATAAACATTCTTCTAATCGATGTCCTCTGGTATGACAGATTCTACACCATATCATTATTTGTGTATTCAATGGATCCAGTGCATCAGAAGCAAGGTAATCAAGAAAATACGAACATGAATCTTTATAATGACCTTCCTACTTGCAACACATACACCATACATATTCCCTAACTTCTTTTCATTTCTTAATATGTTAGATCTAAAGCGACAGGTTAGCTAACTACGACTAGATTTGTGCCATACCATTACGAGTTTCTCCAATTGGCTAAGCTTCCAAATTTATAGTGAGTTCTAGTGGCTTGGTCTGGGACAGAACCTTCTATTGCATTAGCAGTACTCAGATATATGGTAATAGTGCATCTATAAACCACTACATGTGTTGTATGTTAGACATCTGGAAGCTAACCCTAGCCATTAAATTATTGAATCTTTGATCGAAATCCCACACTAACTCATATGACAATTTATTTATCTCCTTTAATTCTATAATACACTATGAATCAGACTTATGTTTAGTGAATTCATTTGCCAATCCCACCTTAATCTCATCTAATGCCTTTTGTGCATTTTCAATAGAGACATCTGAAAATTTCATGTACTGATCTAGGGAATGACCCCTCAAATTCATGATCATCTGGGCCCTCTTGATGGCCTCATATTGCACTTGTCGAACATCCCATATGGATTCACAAAGAAGCCAATGTTTCTCTAGATCCTTCAATCCAGTTCCATTAAAAATAGGAAACTTCATATCATTCCCAGCGATCCTAGGTCTTTGGGGTACTAAAAAACTCGAACTTGGTGGTGTAATTTGAGGAATATTATTATGAAAAACACTATGCTGACTATTAATTTTATTTTCTAGAAAATACTATGATAAATTCTTGGGCCTTTCCTCGGTTTCAAGAGATGTACGCATTCTCATGGTTATGTCACAACCTCGAGCCTCGTGTATTTCTAGATATTCTTCCTCTTCTTCATAAGATTCTTCATTGAGAAATGGAACCAATTCATAGTCTCTCCTCCCATTCAAACTAAAACTCCCTATTATAGTCACAATACTCCTCCTCTTGTTTGACTGGAAATTCTTCCCATCCCTTAGGTGACCACTCTCTTTATCGGTCTAGCTCACTCCTCCACGGAGCATTTAAGCTTATTCTGTACATTCTTTTCCATATCTTCCTTTGGTAGACACCCATTCTCCCATGTGCAATCACTCTACTGATTGGATTCCATCCTTATAATCCCCTTTTCACACACTATCATCTTAATCCACAATTTTAAATAATGCAAGTACCTACCTCTTTGTCCTCGAAATAATTCCCTTTCTACTTCATTATATGATTTGATAGTATCCACAGTGATTTCAGTAATATATCCCTCCAAGATGCTATCATCCTAGAAGTCGAAAACCCTTGATATTGTATTGTTCAGACCCTTTAGTCATTGGATCAACTGTGGTGTTCAACTCTTAGGATCACCTCCTTGTAAATTATTATTTTGTAGTGTTAATCTTGCCATCCACTCATACAACACAATAGGAAATCCACTAAAGAAAATTTCACAAATATCAGAATAAACATACCTTCCTAGCCATTCTCATGGATTCAGTAGTGGATCTCTATTTTCTTCATGAGAAAATCATCTTTCCTTCTAATCTATTTAGTCCTTAATCTCATCCTTTTTGGGGTGCCAAAACATGTCCCCTGCACAATGATCTCAGTCCCGGCAACAGAACCATTTGTTGGCACAAACTCACACTAACCCAGTTTCATACCGACTGATACCAACAAACCCAAATATACCGACCCGAAAGGGGTTGAATCCTTCTGGAAACATCTACAGAACAGAAGAAGTCTTACCCGAAGTACCTATGGGAGATGCAAGAACTAGGTTTCTGCAGCAATGAATGGGATTTACACTAGCACGTACCTCAACAGATAATACATCAACAAACCATACATTGATAGATGACGAGTGGTGTCATAACCAAATACTCATATTCATGGCATAAATCCGATTTATTATCATGTATTCTACCCTAAATGCATCATATCATTCATTCATGTAGTAAGAAATAACATAACACATCACACAAAAGAACATCAATATTTAGCATGGAAACCCAAAATGGGAGAAAACCACAAAAGTTCTTGTTTATTCGTGGAGTCTCATCATTGAAGGCTTCTTGTCTATGCACTCAGTGTATAAGAATCTTCTTAATCATCCTTGTTGGCCTAATTTTCCACACTCTTACGACCTAGCTTCAACAGACCCACGAAACCAACAAAACACCCAAAGACATCGGCCTAACAGAGCAAGCTCGGTCGGCAACACCTGCAAGGCAGGCATAGTCTCACCTGAGATATATTAATGTGTAACTTCCAGAACCATGTTTCCACAGTCGACGAGGGATTATAGTCCCTTGGCGCAGGGCCAAGGAGCTCGACAGAGATGGAGGGTTTGAGTCTTTTACTACTTGAAGGTGGCGCAACAATGTGACACAATCGTCATGCGACACAAATTTTTCCTTAACAACTTAGAAATTGGTGCAACTATGCAACGCAGTTGATTCCTTAATAGTGAACGACAGGACTGCGACTATATTATAACCTTGACCTTATTTTAACAGGAAATAACGCCAAGTACTCGACAATGCTTTAATCATTCATTCATTCACTGCTTCATCAATATTGTGACATTCATTGATGCAAAATAATCAAATATTCAACATTCAACATTCATCAACACAGGAAATAATGTGGAAACCCATCTGGGAAAAACCACCAAGGTGCTCTTCATCTCGCATGAGAAATATATATATAGCACCTTGCAGTCTGCGACTTGTAGACTATTTTAGATATGTCTATATAGATCGACTCTTCTTTCTCTCATGCTCTCTATTTTTATTCTTTTCTTCTACTTACTCCTACTGATCCGCACACATCCTGGATCAACTCTTCTACTCTACTATCTGCACACTCAGTTGCAGAATGACTCTACAAAATGGTCTGCACACACAGCTGCAGATCTACGGCTCAACATCCTTCTTCTATCAAACCTCTCTTTGGTCTCTCCTTACTATTCTTCTAACTAACTAGCTAACTCTTGAGGCTAACAAGCTAACCCTTATACAGAGCGGGTTCCTCTTATTTATAGAAGTTACAAGACCACGCAGGGTCGACTAAGTACATCTCAGTTATTACATTCAAAAGTAGCTACAAAATATCTTCTATTACTTTGATGATGTGCCATACTAGTCAAAAAATGTCCTACATTTCATTGATCATGGCCATAACTAGCCACAGAAATGTCTTTTAGCCTTCTTATACAGGTAATGTCTTAGCCACAAAATTGTCCTTTAATATTCTATCGACTCTAACTTCTTTAGTCTTCTGACATGCTGCTTCTCAGCCTTTACTCTTCTACTTGCGTCTTTAGGTATGGTTTTTCCTTCGTCGCACCATTTCTCGTCACAGCTTTTTCTACTCTACACCTCTTTTTCATCCTTTATCTTCTTTTACCCCATCGTGTGCCTACTTGGGAAACCTCTTGCACTAGTTACTCTCCTTGCTTCTGCAATTTTTCCATATGGTCTAAACTTATATGTTCTGATGCTACTTCTTCCAACAACTCGGATAACTGCTAGAGATTTTGTTGTTTAGGCTGAATAAGCTTTGTAACTCTTTCCACTTCAAATTGATGTACTATCACTTCATCATTCCTACTCTTCTCCTTGTGGCATAGAGTTTTCACTTCCTGCTGCAGCTGATTTAGCTCGGTGACCTTAGAAATATTTTCTTTGATTGGAAGCTTCTTCATGTCTTCCTTAACTGTTGCAATTTTCAGGTCATCCTAACGCGCTTCCTCAATGAACTTCACTGATATCTCATCCTCTAAAAGTAGTTCCTCGGTCGCTGAAATTGCTTCTATCACGTCTGTACACAGCTTCTCACCCCTCTTAATCTGATCAACAGCCTCAAATGTTGTTGTCTTGCACTATTCTAACACCTCAGGAGGTGTCCTTGGTTGTTGTTGTGCTTGGAGCTCTTCCACTTGCTTCCTAAGATCTGTCACAATCCTGGAGAGTTAGCTGACCTTTGCAACAACGTCTTTGTCTTCTTATCCTTCTTCTAGGGGAACTCTTCGATTACGCTTTTGATGGCTTCAGCTAGTGCAATCATTATTTGCTCACATGCGTTGATCTCTTGCTGCTTTTCCCTAAGGAGGACCTTGCGCTCTATCACCTTCCTTGTCTTCTTTGTGTCCTGGTAAGAGAGCACATTTTCTCTGATGCAGATCTCTTTCATGACCGCATGCTGAATGGCACACAGCTGCAGATCCACGGCTCAACATCCTTCTTCTATCAGAACTCTCTTTGGTCTGTCCTTACTATTCTTCTAACTAACTAGATAACTCTTGAGGCTAACAGGCTAACCCTTATACAGAGCGAGTTCCTCTTATTTATAGAAGTTACAAGACTGCACAGGGTCGACTGAGTACAGCTCATGTCACATACCCCAATTTTGTAAAATAATGTTAATTGTTTTAATTATATTCCTAAGACATTATGTTAAGTTTAATGCTCAGTAGGAACTGATGACTCAGTAGAGTCAACGGAAATGGAATGTAATTCAGAATATTTTATTATTAATAAATAAATTGTGGAGACAACAGCATGGGAGATCTGTTAAAAAGAGGTTACTGGTCAAACTGGTGGATGGAACTAGGTGGAGGACAAAAGACAAGTGGAAGCATCCTCAAACACTTACTAAGTTGCAGGTGGAAAATTCCCTATATTTGGGGTCATGATCCCCCAAGAAAGTGGGATCAGAGCAGGTGGCTCATTAAATGACAACTAACCCAAAAAAACCTAGGCAATCTTTTAAAAAGTACTCAATGAAGAGAGCAGAGGGCTCAGATTTTTTCCAAAGAGAATTCATTCAGGTGAATGTTATTCAGGAAATCCATTGAGGAAAGAGGGAAAAACAGTAAGGAAGTTGTTTTGAGAGGAATGCTGCAGTAACTTGATTATTACAGCTTGTTAGCTGGGAGAACTTACTGTTAAGTTTTGGAGAAATACTGAGTTTGAAGACTGGTATCTGAATTTTTGCTGCACCTAGTTTCAACCAGGAAGACCAGAGCAAGCTCAGGGGTCCTGAGAAGTCGCTATTTGAGCGCTCTCCAGGAATTGGTAGGGAGAAACGGCCTCCCATTGCTGTTGTTGTCCACAATTTCAACAGGTTCTGTCACTTAACTATTTTTGTTTTAATAAATGTGAATGGATGAATGTTATGCTTATACTATATGACAGAAGATTTAGCTGGTTTAGTAATATAAATGTTTTAGTTTATCAGTAATTGAATCTTTGGATGAAGAATAAATACCCATTGTGTTTTTCCCCATCTGGGTTCACCAGACCGTACTCCAGCGCAGGGGTAGAATTATAGAAGGATGTTATGATGATAATATAGAATGGAATGATAGTAAACTTATAGAGTAGTATTTTTCTGTACAGTTCTTCTTATTTAGTTACTTTCAGTAACCTAAAGTGCTTCATATATTTACAGTTTATTTTCTTTCATTCTTAATGACTGTTTTATCTAAGAATTAAATGGAAAGACATAATAGCTATATTTCGAATTCATTCTACAGGTATTTCAGTTCTTAGCAGGATTCTCTTACAAAAGAACATATATAAAGGTACATAGGTTATTCACTTAAATTCTGTTTTCTCAAGTTATTTATAAACAAAATATATAACTGTAGTTTATAATCCTTAAAATATTAACAGGAGAAAATACTAACTATGCAGTAATCAGATTAGTTCTATTATAAATAAATCATATATTTGTTAACTGGTTATGTAAAATAAGATATTATAGAACATAAGAAATGTACGAACACAGTAGTTAAATAATAGTTTATGTTATGCTTATAACTAAATAAGAATACAGTTAATAAATATAACATGTATAACACAGCTTTATTATACATTTAATGAAACAATGTATTAGGTTATAATTTAAAACAATAACTAGAATTGAACTTATACAAAAAGGTTGTTCATAACAGATACCTTAATTACTGTAACTAAACACAAATTTATTATATGATTCAGGAAAATAATTATATAATAACAATTCCAACACTCTCAGTTAAAATAACTAAGTATCCATAAGTACAAGAACAATAATATTATGTTTATTATATGTACTGTATAGACAAAGTATGCAAGTTAAAATACTAAGAACAAACAGTAACATGGGTGATCAATTCAATCTTAGTAGTACAAGGTAAATCCCATTTTCGGTACTTATAAAGGAAGTAACCATTAGTTACTTAAGTACTCCACCATAAAAATAAATTAAACAAATAGAGTTACAGTGAGCTCGACCTACCAAGCTAATTCATTTATTATATTAAGTTACAGAAGTATATCATTAACAGAACAAATTTTCAAGTTCATGTAAATATTTCTTTACGGTCGAGCCCAAATATCATCAACATAATACGAGTAAATAAGAAAATAAATAAATTTCAGTAAGGTGCTGTAAGCACAAGGTAACCAAAAAGGACTGTTAACAACTTATGTATTAAGTTGGGGTTTTAACCCTGTAAGTACAAAAAGAAAACTAACAGATTTTTAAAGTCGAGGGTTTCAAATCCCTTTGTTTTCCAAGTTATTCATTAACTTAAATTTTACACAGTCAATCCAAGCAGAGAGTCTGAAAGACTTCTTAAGCCACGACTTCTCCAAGATTCTAACAACCGATATAAATTACAGTTACGGCCTGAACAAGAGCATCCTTACGCAGCTCACGGGCCTCGTTAAATACTAGAAAAACAACAAAATAAAGTAACAAGAAAACTGAAACCCCAAGGGTGACAGACTTCACAACGCAATCATTTTGTTCCAGGTGGACCAAGCAAATAGTAACGGCCATGGTTAAAAACTAGGCTTACCGTAAACCCTGAACCGCTGTTGTATTCTCGCACAGCCAAACGAAGGAAGGGGTCAACCTGTAACAAGAAGTATCCATTTAAAAACTGTTAGAAATGATTCTATGTATACAAAAAACAAATTAATGGATAAAAATAAGGACTGACCGTCCTCTTACTAGAAATTTTGAGTAAGCGTGGCCACCATCTAACTGCGAAGCACCCATGAAACCTTCTGCAGAAAGGGAGGAAAGGGTTAACTACGCAGCACACATCCAACACTGTCTCAAGGAATACTTCAACACTCATGAAGGAGGAAGAAGTTGCAGTAGAGGGTTTGAACAAGGAAACGGTGAGGGAGAAAAACCCTAAGTATGTTCAACAGTCTTCGTAAAAACCCAAACAGTGTCACATTAACACCTCTCTATAGGCAGTGGACGAACCTTCGAGGAAGAACAACGATGGGGAGGCTGTCACACAGCAAATAACGATGGTGCCTTGAGTAAAAATCACAGTAGAACAGAAACTGCTCAAAGGCAAGGGAAGAATGACGGGGTTAAGGTTTGACTGCGCCCTTTTAACATTCAAATGCATGGACCAGGAAGTGCCATGTTAACACGTAGATTTTTCATGCAGTTCGGGTCACTTTTGTATAGTCCAGGATTCCACAAATGATTTCCAATCATTTTATTGTTTATCCATAGTTCACTTATATCGATTTGCACGTAGCATGAACCTGCATTATATTGTCATCACAAAATCTTGTTAGTAATCATCAAGGGTATGGGAAACCATACAACCCTTATGATTATGTTCTTAATTTATATTGCAAAATTTAATCTTTACCTTGTATTATAACTTGTACCCTTTGCATATTTCCTTTCCATATTATGATGCTATCATCAAACAATTATATTCATGAGAATGACAAGGTTCTTATAGAGCATAACTTAAGGGATGAGGAATAATGGTATTCTCTTAATACAAGTATCTATCTTGATACCCTAGTACTTAAGCAACCCAAGTAGAATTATATTTTAACCAAGTATATTTTTGTTCATGCAAAGGAGTTAAGGAAGCCATCATGGTAAAAGAGGATAGAAGGTAAACTTAAAGATAATCCATAGACTTGTTAAGTATAAAGACATATACTATGACTTAGTTTATTATAAATTTGGCTATTGTTCTTTAAGCCAATCTGTTAATAGTTCAAAACTAGAATATTATTAAGTTATGAAAAATAGTATCTTTAACTACATAATCTAACCATGATAAGTAAGTCAATATTTATAGTAGTTACTTACTTTAAATGATGTAGTATGGAACTAGCAGGTTTGTATGAAAAGCTATTAGATATCTAAAGATGTAAAGGTTCTATTGAGATTTGAATAATATTACTGACTGTGAATAAGATGATTATTCTCCAAACAATTTTAGTATAGATAAATTTAAACCTCTAATACTAGCTTCTTTTATTTGATTGCAGTATGCATTGAGATTGTAATTACCTTCAAACTTGGGAGAATGAAAGTAAGAAATGGATACATAAGCTCATTAACACTGTGTAGTATTCTTTTTCAGTCATGACTTAGTTAGTGAGATGGATAACTAAAAATAGATCTTGATCATACTTTTCTACCTGTAAATAATTAATTAAAGTATTGGATCATACTTTTGATAACCATGTTAGACGTGAAACATTTCTTTAATCTTTTGAGGATTATGATATACTGTGACTAGAAAGGAAACAGTTGCAACCATCACTGTTGAACTAAATTCTATGCCTCAAGAAGTAAAAGATTAGAAACAGTGAAGTAATTATACCTTGAATACTGGAATTTTGTTTAAGCATCTATTTCTTACTGAGTTCACTATTTGCGACAATCCTTTAATCAAATGCTTTAAATATTTATTAAGCAGCACCCAAAGCTTCTTACCTATAGTCTATAAAAATACGAAGAACTCTCTGCATTAGCTCGGAAGCTAAGTAAGCCCAGTTTTTACATGACAGTCTCTTTTGTATGGTCGTAAAAAGAACAAAATCAGTAAACTAAAAAGATGTGTTCTACTGCCAAACATAACCAACAAATAATAAATTTCGATAACAGATAACTAATCAAACAATTAGTGACTGCATTTATTGAAATTATATGTATTTTAAAAAATTTAAATTTTTTTGAAATTTTGGGTTTTGACATGTGGTATCAGAGCATGGTTCAAACACTAGGCCTCAATGAATCCCAACTAGTTTCCGTAGAACAGTAAAAATAATATACTAACCTGTATTTTGTTTTATGTAAAGAACAGAAAATTTCTTTTTCTGAATCTAACAGGCAGGTATGGAGAAGCTAGGAGAATATGCTGAGGAGGAGTCTCCAAACACCGAGACAAGACAGATGTCTAGAGAACCTATGTTAGAAGAGGTAACTGCTCACTCTTCAGAGCTAATGCAGACTATAAAGGATTTAAATATTGAAATGGAATCAGTCAAAAAGGATAATGAGAGAATTTTAAAGACTCAAGAGGAGTTAAATCAGATTTTGATGGAAAAATTTCAGACTGGAGGAAGGAGCAAAAGACCCAAATATGAGGAAGCTAGCCATCAAAAAGGATCTAAAAAGATGAAACTGGCTAAAGATGAAAGCAGTTCATCATCTAAAAGATTCAGGGAACAACAAAGCTATTACACTACTAGTGACAGTAGTGAGGCTAAGATGTATAACAGAAAGAAAAAGTACAGGCCATATGAAGAGATTTCCGGGGAGTTTAAAAAAATAAAGCCTCCAACTTTCAACGGAGAGACTGAAAAAGGGGAAGAGGCAGAGTCCTGGCTATCCAGGATGAGGAAATATTTTCAGATATACAACTATTCAAATCAGTTGAAGGCAAGAATGGCAATCTATAATCTCTCTGGAAAAGCAGACATATGGTGGCAAGATCTAAAGAGAGTTAAGGGCATCAAGGAAAAAGAGGTTAATTGGAGTACTTTTAAAAGGTACTTCAAGAAGAAATTTATGTCCGAACAATACTATGAAGAGAGAGCGAAAGAATTTTACGAGTTAAAGTTAGGATCCATGACTATGAAGGACTTAAACATTAAATTCTTAAGTCTATTGAGGTATGTACCTTATTTAGTTGATGAGAAACCTAACGTACAGCGGTTTCTCAGCTGTCTGCCATATCATATCAAGGACAGAATCGAGTATGATAACCCAAAAACTCTGGAAGAAGCCATGAGGAAGGCAAATTTCTGTTTTGAACAGAACAAAAAGAAAGAAGGTATAGCCAACTGGAAGGCTAAAAAGAACAGTAATCAGCCTGAGTTCAAGAAAAAGGAGTTCGTACCCTAGAAAAATTTCAGGAATAATAAGAACAGAAATCATTCTAATGGTAAGAACTTCCAGGGAAACAGAAATGGTGCTTCTAATAATTCCAATAATTCCAATAACTTCAAGGGAAAGGAAGTTCCAAACAATCATGGAAATTTCACTAAGAATTTTGAATGAAAGGAGCCTGTTAAGTGCTGAGAGTGCAATGGCCCGCACTATGCCTCGGTCTGCCCAAATCAGAAAAAGCCAAACAGCAATATTCATACTATGCAGGATGAAATGACTGTTGGAGATTTTGCAAGGACTATGCCCAGAATCAATGCAGCGTTGGAGAACCACCAAGCTGATTATCAGACTTCCATGGTGGAAGTAGAAGGTATGGTTAACAAAACCCCTGTAACCATTTTAATATATCTAGGAGCTAGTCTTAGTTACATTTCACCTCAGATAGTAGAAAAGTGTAAATTGACTGTTGAAAAGTTTGATAGCTCCTGGTTAGTTCAATTAGCCACTGGGGCACAAAAAAAAGTAACCTGTTACGTGAAGGAATGTGTTTTAGTTATGAATGATTTTAAAACTACTATTAAGCTAAATGTTCTGCCACTTGGCTCGTATGATTTATTGATTGGTATGGATTGGTTAGAACAGCACAAGGTAGTTTTAATCTGTTTTGATAAAACATTTACGTGCGTAAATAATAATGAACAGCCAGTAACAATTAAAGTTATTTCTATGAAAACTGTAATTAGGCAGATTTCTACCTTACAACTTAAAAGAGCAGTCAGGAAAGGGTGTAAAGCCTATGCTGTAACCATTACAGATGAGGCAAGTAAGTCTGAAAAAAGATAAAATAAAAATAGAGGATATTCCTGTTTTAAATAGATTTACTAATGTTTTTCCGGAGGAAATTCCAGGATTACCTCCCAGGAGGGAACTGGATTTCACTATTGAGCTGGTACCAGGTGTTGTACCTAGCTCGAAGGCTCTGTATCGTATGAATATTTTAGAACTTAATGAATTAAAATCATAGTTAAAAGAATTAATAGATAAGAAGTACATTCGACCTAGTGTGTCCCCTTAGGGAGCATCGGTCATCTTTGTCAAAAAGAAAGACGGAACTATGCGACTATGCATAGATTACCGTCAACTAAATAAGATGACAATTAAAAACAGATATCCGTTGCCCCGCATAAATGATCTGTTTGATCAACTGCGTGGAGCTACGGTGTTCTCAAAGATAGACCTAAGATCAGGATATCATCAGGTAAGAATTAAAATGAGGACATTTTCAAGACAGCCTTTAGAACAAGGTATGGACATTACGAATGTGTCGTAATGCCATTTGGGCTTACTAATGCCCCAGCTGTCTTTATGTGCCTGATGAATAATATAATGCATAAATACTTAGATAAATTTGTTGTTGTATTTATCGATGACATTTTAATTTATTTTAAAAATGAAGCGGAACATAAGGAACACTTACGGATAGTTTTACAAGAGCTGCGAGAGCAACAGCTATTTGCGAAGTTCAGCAAGTGTGTTTTCTTTAAGAATGAAATCCAGTACTTAGGTCACGTAGTGACTAAGGAAGGGATTTCAGTAGATCCTGAAAAGATTCGGGCAATCGAAGATTGGCCAGTTCCAAAAGACGTAACAGATGTTAGGTCCTTCATGGGAATTACCGGTTACTACCAGAGATTCATTGAAGGCTTTTCAAAAATAGCTAATCCAATCACTTCCTTGCAAAAGAAAGGCAAGAAATTTGATTGGAACTTAAAATGTGAAGAAAGTTTTAAGAAATTAAAAACCTTGTTAACAACTGTGCCTATTCTAAGAATAGCAGATCCTAATAAGGATTTCGTGGTTTGCACCGATGCTTGTAATGATGGTTTAGGCGGTGTGCTGACTCAAGATGGGCATGTCATTGCCTATGAGTCCAGGAAATTAAAAATCCACGAAAAGAATTATGCAACTTATGACTTAGAACTTGATGTTGTTATACATGCTTTAAAAATGTGCGACACCACTTAATAGGCAGAAAGTTTATTTTAATGACTGATAATAAAGGTCTGAAATACCTTTTAGATCAGCCCAACTTAAATGCAAGACAAGCAAGGTGGTTAGCCTTCTTAATTGAATACGACTTTGAAATCCAACACATAAAAGAAAAAGAAAATAAGGTGGTTGATGCCTTAAGCAGAAACGCAAAACTGAATTTTACAGCAGCGATAAGTAATTATGCTTCTGATTTAAATGAACAGCTGACAGAAGGGATAAAACAGGATGAAATTTATAAAAAATTACAAGTTACAGCTAAAGAAGAACCTACAGAAAGTCTAATAAAAAGTTATATCCTAAATAAAGATGGATTTTTATTGTTTAAAGACAGACTGTATGTGCCTAATGTGCCTAAGGTTAAATTGTTGATTCTGGATGAAGTTCATAAAACACCTTACTCAGGACATCCACGCTACCAGAAGACTGTCACCATGTTAAGAAAGGAATATTTCTGGCCTAATATGAAATCTGAAGTAGCTGAATACATAGCTAGATGTTTGGATTGTCAACAAGTGAAAACTGAACACCAACATCCAGCTAGCTTACTGCAACCATTGCCTATTCCTAGTTGGAAATGGGAAGTAATCAGCTTGGATTTCATTACTGGATTACCCAGAAATCAGAATCAGAATGATTCAATTATGGTGGTGGTGGACAAGTTAAGTAAACCAGCACACTTCATTCCTGTCAAGACTACTTACAAGGCTGCCAATATAGCTGATATATTTCTAAAGCAGATTTTTAGGTTACATGGAGTGCTTAAGGTTATTATTTCAGACAGGTATCCTAAATTCACATGGAATTTCTGGAAATCCTTGTTTAAAGGATTAAACACAACACTGAATTTCAGCACCTCTTTCCATCCTCAGATAGACGGACAGACAGAAAGAGTGAATCAGGTGCTGGAAGATCTGTTAAGAATGTATGTTAAGGATCAACCAGGTAAGTGGGAGGATTACTTGCATTTAGCAGAATTTGCATACAATAATAATTATCAATCATCAGCTAAGTTCAGCCCATTTGAAATTCTGTATGGGCGTAAATGCAACACTCCTATCTCCTTGAATAATCCAGTAGATAGATTGGTGTTAGGACCTGAATTATTGAAGGAAATGGAACAGATTGTAAAACAAGTGCAGGAAAATTTGAAAGTAGCTTAGGATCGACAAAAGAGCCAAGCAGATTTGAAAAAAACTCCCAAAGAGTTCCAGGTGGGTGAGCACGTGTTCATAAAGGTAATACCAAAGAAAAGCTCCCTAAGACTGGGGAGTTGTGCAAAACTAGCACCACATTACTGTGGTCCGTTTGAAATTCTATCCAGAATTGGTCAAGTTGCATATCAGTTAGCGTTACCACCTAATTTGAAAGTGCATAATGTTTTCCATATTTCTGTTCTGAAAAAGTATGTTCATGATGCTACTCATGTAATTGATTGGAATGTTGTATAGGTGGAACCAGAAGGAGAAGTTCTAGTGGAACCGGACTGTATTCTCGGGAGGAGGGAAATTACTCTACGAAACCACACAATTGGACAGTTGAAGGTGCAATGGAAGCACCTTAGTCCTGAAGAAGCTACCTGGGAACTGGAAAGTAAGATCCAGGAAGCATACCCGAATCTGTTCCAGGAGGTTGCAGAGGATGAAGAATAAGTAACATCGAGGACGATGTTACATTTTAAGGGGGTGTCTATGTCACATACCCCAATTTTGTAAAATAATGTTAATTGTTTTAATTATATTCCTAAGACATTATGTTAAGTTTAATGCTAAGTAGGAACTGATGACTCAGCGGAGTCAACAGAAATGGAATGTAATTCAGAATATTTTATTATTAATAAATAAATTGTGGAGACAACAGCATGGGAGAGCTGTTAAAAATAGGTTACTAGTCAAACTGGTGGATGGAACTAGGTGGAGGGAAAAAGACAAGTGGTAGCATCCTCAAACACTTCCTAAGTTGTGGGTGGAAACTTCCCTATATTTGGGGTCATGATCCCCCAAGAAAGTGGGATCGGAGCAGGTGGCTCATTAAATGACAACTAACCCAAAAAGACCTAGGCAATCTTTTAAAAAGTACTCAATGAAGAGAGCAGAGGGCTCAGATTTTTTCTAGAGAGAATTCATTTAGGTGAATGTTATTCAGGAAATTCATTGAGGAAAGAGGGAAAAATAGTAAGGAAGTTGTTTTGAGAGGAATGCTGCAGTAACTTGATTATTACAGCTTGTTAGCTGGGAGAACTTACTGTTAAGTTCTGGAGAAATACTGAGTTTGAAGACTGGTATCTGACTTTTTGTTACACCTAGTTCCAGCCAGGGAGACCAGAGCAAGCTCGGGGGTCCTGAGAAGTTGTTGTTTGAGCACTCTCCAGGAATTGGTAGGGAGGAACGGCCTCCCATTGTTGTTGTTGTCCACAGTTTCAACAGGTTCTGTCACTTAACTATTTTTGTTTTAATAAATGTGAATCGATGAATGTTATGCTTATATTATATGACAAAAGATTTAGCTGGTTTAGTAATATAAATGTTTTAGTTTATCAGTAATTGAATCTGTGGATGAAGAATAAAGACCCACTGTGTTTTTCCCCATCTAGGTTCACCAGACCGTACTCCAGCGTAGGGGTAGAATTATAGAAGGATGTTATGATGATAATATAGAATGGAATGATAGTAAACTTATAGAGTAGTATTTTTCTGTACAGTTCTTGTTATTTAGTTACTTTCAGTAACCTAAAGTGCTTCATAGATTTACAGTTTATTTTCTTTCAATATTAATGAATGTTTTATCTAAGAATTAAATGGAAAGACAGAATAGCTATATTTCGAATTCATTCTACAGGTATTTCAGTTCTTAGCAGGATTCTCTTACAAAAAAACATATATAAAGGTACATAGGTTATTCACTTAAATTCAATTTTCTCAATTTATTTATAAACAAAATATATAATTGTAGTTTATAATCCTTAAAATATTAACAGGAGAAAATACTAACTATGCAGTAATCAGATTAGTTCTATATAAATAAATCATATATTTGTTAACTGGTTATGTAAAATAAGATATTATAGAACATAAGAAATGTATGAACACAGTAGTTAAATAATATTTTATGTTATGTTTATAACTAAATAAGAATACAGTTAATAAATATAACATGTATAACACAGCTTTATTATACATTTAATGAAACAATGTATTAGGTTATAATTTAAAACAATAACTAGAATTGAACTTATACAAAAAGGTTGTTCATAACAGATACCTTAATTACTGTAACTAAACACAAATTTATTATATGATTCAAGATAATAATTATATAATATCAATTCCAACACTCTCAGTTAAAATAACTAAGTATCCATGATTACAAGAACAATAATATTCTGTTTATTATATGTACTGTATAGACAAAGTATGCAAGTTAAAATACTAAGAATAAACAGTAACATGGGTGATCAATTCAATCTTAGTAGTACAAGGTAAATCCCATTTTCGGTACTTATAAAGGAAGTAACCATTAGTTACTTAAGTACTCCACCGTAAAAATAAATTAAACAAATAGAGTTACAATGAGCTCGACCTACCGAGCTAATTCATTTATTATATTAAGTTACAAAAGTATATCATTAACAGAACAAATTTTCAAGTTCATGTAAATATTTCTTTATGGCTGAGCCCAAATATCATCAACATAATACCAGTAAATAAGAAAATAAATAAATTTCAATAAGGTGTTGTAAGCACAAGGTAACCAAAAAGGATTGTTAACAACTTATGTATTAAGTTGGGGTTTTAACCCTGTAAGTACAAAAATAAAACTAACAGATTTTTAAAGTCGAGGGTTTCAAACCCATTTGTTTTCCAATTTATTCATTAACTTAACTTTTACACAGTCAAGCCAAGCAGAGAGTCTGAAAGACTTCTTAAGCCACAGCTTCTCCAAGATTCTAACAACCGATCTAAATTACAGTTACAGCCTGAACAAGAGCATCCTTACGCAACTCACAGGCCTCGTTAAATACTAGAAAAACAACAAAAGAAAGTAACAAGCAAACTGAAACCCCAAGGGTGACAGACTTCACAATGCAATCATTTTGTTCCAGGTGGACCAAGAAAATAGTAACGGCCATGGTTAAAAACCAGGCTTACCGTAAACCCTGAACCGCTGTTGTATTCTCGCACAGCCAAATGAAGGAAGGGGTCAACCTGTAATAAGAAGTATCCATTTAAAAACTGTTAGAAACGATTCTATGTATACTAAAAACAAATTAATGGATAAAAATAAGGATTGACAGTCCTCTTACCAGAAATTTTGAGTAAGCGTGGCCACCATCTAACTGTGAAGCACCCACGAAACCTTCTGCAGAAAGGGAGGAAAGGGTTAACTGCGTAGCACACATCCAACACTGTCTCAAGGAATACTTCAACACTCACGAAGGAGGAAGAAGTTGCAGTCGAGGGTTTGAACAAGGCAACGGTGAGGGATAAAAACCCTAAGTATGTTCAACAGTGTTCGTAAAAACCCAAACAGTGTCACATTAACACCTCTCTACAGGAAGTGGATGAACCTTCGAGGAAGAACAACGATGGGGAGGCTGTCACACAGCAAATAACGACGGTGCCTTGATGAAAAATCGCAGCAGAACAGAAACTTCCCGAAGGCAAGGGAAGAATGGCGGGGGTAGGGGTTGANGGAAGAACAACGATGGGGAGGCTGTCACACAGCAAATAACGACGGTGCCTTGATGAAAAATCGCAGCAGAACAGAAACTTCCCGAAGGCAAGGGAAGAATGGCGGGGTTAGGGTTTGACTGTGCCCTTTTAACATTCAAATGCATGGACCTGTATTTTTCATGCAGTTCGGGTCACTTTTGTATAGTCCAGGATTCCATAAATGATTTCCAATCATTTTATTGTTTATCCATAGTTCACTTATATCGATTTGCACGTAGCATGAACCTGCATTATATTGTCATCACAAAATCTTGTTAGTAATCATCAAGGGTATGGGAAACCATACGACCCTTATGATTATGTTCTTAATTTATATTGCAAAATTTAATCTTTACCTTGTATTATAACTTATACCCTTTGCATATTTCCTTTCCATATTATGATGCTATCATCAAACAATTATATTCATGAGAATGCCAAGGTTCTTATAGAGCATAACTTAAGGGACGAGGAATAATGGTATTCTCTTAATACAAGTATCTATGTTGATACCCTAGTAATTAAGCAACCCAAGTAGAATTATATTTTAACCAAGCATATTTTTGTTCATGCAAAGGAGTTAAGGAAGCCATCATGGTAAAAGAGGATAGAAGGTAAACTTAAAGATAATCCATAGACTTGTTAAGTATAAAGACATATACTATGACTTAGTTTATTATAAATTTGGCTATTGTTCTTTAAGCCAATCTGTTAATAGTTCAAAACTAGAATATTATTAAGTTATGAAAAAGAGTATATTTAATTACATAATCTAACCATGATAAGTAAGTCAATATTTATAGTAGTTACTTACTTTAAATGATGTAGTATGGAACTAGCAGGTTTGTATGAAAAGCTGTTAGATCTCTAAAGATGTAAAGGTTCTATTGAAATTTGAATAATATTACTGACTGTGAATAAGATGATTATTCTCCAAACAATTTTAATATAGAGAAATTTAAACCTCTAATACTAGCTTCTTTTATTTGATTGCAGTATGCATTGAGATTGTAATTACCTTAAAACTTGGGAGAATGAAAGTAAGAAATGGATACATAAGCTCATTAACACTATGTAGTATTATTTTTCACTCATGACTTAGTTAGTGAGATGAATAACTAAAAATAGATCTTGATCTTACTTTT
Source organism: Pseudotsuga menziesii (assembly GCA_001517045.1). Taxonomy (NCBI): domain Eukaryota; kingdom Viridiplantae; phylum Streptophyta; class Pinopsida; order Pinales; family Pinaceae; genus Pseudotsuga; species Pseudotsuga menziesii. Next base: position 56,296 of record LPNX010235170.1, on the reverse strand, counting down.
CTACCTGTAAAGAATTAATTAAAGTATTGGATCATACTTTTGATAACCATGTTAGACGTGAAACATTTCTTTAATCTTTTGAGGATTATGATATACTGTGACTAGAAAGGAAACAGTTGCAACCATCATTGTTGAACTAAATTATATCCCTCAAGAAGTAAAATATTAGAAACAGTGAAGTAATTATACCTTGAATACTGGAATTTTGTTTAAGCATCTATTTCTTACTGAGTTCACTGTTTGCAACAATCCTTTAATCAAATGCTTTAAATATTTATTAAGCAGCGCCCAAAGATTCTTACCTGTAGTCTGTAAAAACAGGAAGAACTCTCTGCATTAGCTCGGAAGCTAAGTAAGCCCAGTTTTTACATGACAGTCTCTTTTGTATGGTCGCAAAAAGAACAAAATCAGTAAATTGAAAAGAACTGTTCTACCGCCAAACATAACCAACAATTAATAAATTTCGATAATAGATAACTAATCAAACAATTAGTGACTGCAATTATTGAAATTATATGTATTTTAAAAATTTTAAATTTTTTTGAAATTTTGGGGTTTTGACAGCTCAGTTATTAAATTCAGAAGTAGCTACAAAATATCTTCTATTACATTGATGATAGGCCATAATGATCGCAAAACGTCCTACATTTCATTGATCATGGCCATAACTAGCCGCAGAAACGTCTTTTAGCCTGCTTATACAGGTAATGTCTTAGCCGCAAAACTATCCTTTAATCTTCCGTTGACTCTGACTTCTTTAGTCTTCTGACATGCTGCTTCTCAACCTTTACTCTTCTACCTGCCTCTTTAGGTATGGTTTTTCCTTTGTCACACCATTCCTCATCACAACTTTCTCTACTCTACACCTCTTTTTCATCCTTTACCTACTTTTACCCTGTCGCGCGCCTGCTTTTCCTCTTGCGCTTGCATTTCGGGTCTTCCTTGCACTCTTTCCTGGCAAAAAAGGCCCCCAACACTCATATGTGGCTTGTCCCGATCCACTAATAAAAATTATGTCTCTGGCACAGGCTGCGCCATGGGACCAACCTTGTCCCAAAATTCCCTCAAAATTCCCTCTACTTGGGAAACCTCTTGCACTACTTCCTCTCCTTGCTTCTGCAATTGTTCCACATGGTCGGAACTTATATGTTCTGATGGTACTTCTTCCAGCAACTCGGATAACTACTGGAGCTTTTTCTGTATAGGCTAAATAAGCTCTGTAACTCTTTCCACTTCAAATTGGTGTACTATCATCTCATCATTCCTACTCTTCTCCTTGTCGCATAGAGTTTTCACTTCCTACTACAGCTGCTTTAGCTCGGTGACCTTAGAAATATTTTCTTTGATTGGGAGCTTCTTCATGTCTGCCTTAACTGTTGCAATTTTCAGCTCATCCTGATGTGCTTCCTCAATGAAATTCGCTGCTATCTGATCCTCCAGAAGTAGTTCCTGGGTCGCTAAAATTGTTTCTATCACGTCTGTACATAGCTTCTCACCCCTATTAATCTCATCAACAGCCTCAGAAGTTGTTGTCTTGCACTATTCTAACACCTCACGAGGTGTCCTTGGTTGTTGTTGCGCTTGGATCTCTTCCACTTGCTTCCTAAGATCTGCCGCAATCCTGGAGAGTTAGCTGACCTTTGTAATGACAACTTCATCTTCTTATCCTTCTTCCAGGGGAACTCTTTGACTATGCTTTTGATGGCTTCAGCCAGTGCAATCCTTCTTTGCTCGTGTGCCTCAATCTCTTACTGCTTTTCCCTAAGGAGGACCTTACGCTCTATCACCTTTCTTGTCTTCTTTGTGGCCTGGTAAGAGAGCACATTTTTTCTGATGCAGATCTCTATCATGACCGCATGCTGAATGGCATATACGTCCGCCAATGCTAGTTTGGAAAAATCTAGTGTTAGTGTCCCCATTTCCTTGATGACATCATCATACTCTTTCGTTCCTGATGCTAGTGTTTGCACTCTTAATTCTATCTTGAGGGGCGGAAATAGTAGGGGTGTGGCTAATGTATCCCCAAGATTAACACCATATGTCTCAGCCTCAACAGTGTTTTTTACTTCGTTGATGGCCTCTATGAGATTATTGACATGCTCAATGATTTTGTTGGACACTTGCATCTGATGTGCATTAAGACCCTCAAGGCTGGTCTTTGCTACCTCTGTGATAGTATCTACAAGTAAACCCATGTCCTCCTTATCCAAGCTGATCGTATGTGTCGTTTTGTCTATTTTTTGTTTCTTACATGTGTGTGTGTGTGCTCCTTCTCCTGTTCTCTCCATTGGTTTCGCACATCCTCATCAGTAGGTGTGTCTTCATCGTCATCTTTTTCAAAACCCTTATCATTTTTATTATCGTCGTTTTCCTCGGTCTCCTGTGACTGGTTGACTTCTCCGTCGCCCCCATCATTTCCTTGGTCATCATCCTATCCATTTCCTTGGCCATCGCCTTGGCCATTTCCTCTTTGGTTACCTCCCTAGTCCATTTTCACATCGAACAACATGTGCCATTCTTTCGACCAGTCTAGGATGAATGCTTCCACATATTCATCGTCAATCATAAATGGTGTTGGGTGCGCCTGCTTCCCTGGATCCTATTGTGGCTCAAGGATAATATTATGGACACCCTCCTGAAAGTTTATAAAAGGTGAATACCTTTGTACTATTTTAGCTTTCAGTCGATGTTGTTTTTTTATTAGGTCGTGCAACACCTCCCCATGTAGAAAGAACTCTATATTATTGTCCTTCTACCAAATCCGGTCTTCATTGTCCTATACTTTGCACTATGGAAAAGTATTAGGACATCCTGCAGCTGATAATCTGGTGGGTCTAACCAAACCACAAAAGAAATCAAAATCAGGAGACAGGAGTAGTGGAATTTTGTCTTAGGTTCCTCCTGCGTCTTCTCGGCATCTTCTAGTAGCTCGTTTCACAAGTATTGCGACCAGTTGAACACCAAACCTTCTACGCACTGTTCTACAAGTTCCACTGTCCCGGCGGTGCACTCGATTGGCCGCATCTTGTGCAGCCACTTGCAAGATAGAATCTTTGTGGCAAACCTAACTGTGTTGTTAGTTATAGAGGAAATATAGAATCCTCTATTCGCTCACTGGAGGTCATATTTGTGCTTTATTTTTGTTGTATCTCTATTTGCATGCAGATGCGGTGTAGGGTCATGTCCTTAATGCGGCAGACCCGTTATCAACAAAATGAGCTCGACATAAATAGAATATGGCTTGTTGATCCATAGATAGCCTCCATGGAAATAGACGAGGAGTTGTTTCACATAGGTTCCTACTTGTGTACTTCGACCAAAATGCGACATTAGTAGCAAGTTCAACAGGCCCACGCTTTCGATACCTCGTGGCCATTGCATTGGCACGACCAACAGTGGCTCAGGAGGCATGGCTGGAATCGTGACCATGTATTTTTTCCTCTCTAGCCTTGCCTGCTTGCATGTATTTGTATCCTTAGACTGTAGTTTTACCATTTTTGGGGTTATCTTCATCAACAGAGGTACGTTAGTTGGGATATGGGGTGTCGTTAAGGAGGAGCGCGCTTTCGTTGGAAGCTTCACTTATAGATCCTCTACTCTCCTTGGTTGAACATATTGTGGTAATAGGTTCTTCTCTACTATGGTGGCACAAGTGTCTCTTCACAGTGGTGACATTGGTGCTTCCTCTTCAAGTATGTCCTCAGTGGCCTTACGCTTATTGGACCTCACCTGAGGCCTCAATGATTCTGGAATGTCCCTATATGACACAAATGGTCATAGACCTGGTAATGGAATATCGACAGGTGGATTTTGAACTGAGGCTACTGCAGGGGTCGAACTAGAGGCCAAAGCAAGGGCCGAACCAGTCGTAGATACTGTTTGTGGCCTTTGTCGCACCATTGTTTTTGGCTCTTATTCGTACTATTGAACCTCTAGCAATGTGATCTCTTCAACAATTGGGCACAATGATGCAAGGGTAATGTCTAATTGCTCACTAGCACTGGAAATCTCAATGACCATGAGTTTCCGCTCTCTCAATCGCAAATTCCGGTTTTCTCTTGTTCTCCCTATGCACGTAAAAGGATTCTTGTCAATGAAGGCTCATATTTATAGGGATTCACTCTTCATGCATCTGATCATTCGATGGGAGATCAATGTCTTGTTGATTACATGGGCTTTTCCTTCGATCGGCTTTGAAATTAACTCATATACTCGAGTTCTTAGTTGTACCTGTTAGGAAAGTTATGGTAAGTACAACGGATGGGACCAAAAAGCACGTCGTCATTCTCCTTGGAGTTGTCGAATTAATGACGCCTCATTGTCATAACCACCAAAATATTTTCAGGTATCCGCACTTTAATGACATCCAGCTAGCATTCCCGCTTTTACTGTGTTTGGGCATACCCCTATCATAGACATGCGACAGAACATTTCCCTTTCCTCTTTTCTCTTTTTTTTCTCTATAGTCCTGCCTCACCTAGGCATGTCGTGATCATCATAGTAAGGTTTCAGGCATCTACCATTTACTATTCCCTTAACTGGTGTTTCATCCAGCTTATGCAATTTTACTGCACCTGCTTTAGTGATATGTGCGCCCACATATGGCCCTAGCCAATGTGTCTTTAATCTCCTTGGATGCTTCAAAAATTTACTGTCATACAACAAAACAAGTCCTTCGACTTTGAATTGCTTAGTCCTGATATGGTGATCATGCCATGGTTTCTACCTTTCCTTCTCTATGTTTTGATGGAATCCTGTGATGAAGCATTCCTCCTCCATCTGAACGAGCCATGACAACCTTTGCTCAACAGCATACACATATGTCATTTCTGTCAGCGCAACAATTCTTAAACTCGGCACAATATACTCCATAGGCACAATAGATTCTTACCCATACACCAACCTGAATGGAGTGTTCCCTATCAGTTGCTTTCAAGTCCTGCGTTACACCCATAACACAACTGAAACTTTCGGATCCCAATCATCTCGGTGCACGTTGCATACTTTTGTTAATGCATTCTCCTAGATCCTATTGAACTCTTCAACCATTGCATTCGCCTGAGGATGATAGGGTGTCGTCTTTCTATGCTGAATATGGAATTATGTGGTAAGCTCATCAAACATTTTGTTAACAAAGTACGTACTTGGTCGCTTAGAAGAATTTTTGGGTAGGCAAATCTAGTTACCACGTTTTCAAATAAAAAAATTCGCTGCAATAGCAAAAATGAAATCTGTTACAGGCACGAATTTAGCCCATCTGATTAAGTAGTCTGTTGTTGTGATAATGTAGCGTGCACCAGTCATCTTTTTGAGTGGATTGATAGGACCAACAAAATCAGTGGCCCACTTGTCGAATGCTTGTAGTGTTATTTGCGGTGCAAGTGACATCTCATCATGTCTCAATGGTTTTCCAGTGCTTTGACAAACATCACAGTGTCGACAGAAGCTCTTGGTATCCATATGTATGGTTGGCCACCATAATCCAAAATTCAATATCTTGTGCACAGTTTCCTTTCTAGCGTACTGTCCTCCTACTACGCCAGCATGTGCTTCACTCATTACCCACTATCGTTCATAGTCAAAGAGACAACGTCGCAATATTTCATAAGGGCCCATCTTGTATAGATGTCCTGCAATCAATGTAAAGTTGGAAGCTCTGACAACCAAATGTTTTTCTTGCATAGTGGTGAACCCTTCAGGTGCATATCTTGTACTCAAGAAGTAGATGATAGTGTTAAACTCCTTATTTTGATCATCGATCATGGTGACCACACATAGTTGCGTGTTGGGCAAATTATCCTCCAGAGTGGTTGGTTCTTCACCACTTTCTATCCTTGACAGACGATCAGGTTCCACATTCAGTTGACCTGGTTTAACAACAACTTCAAAGTCGAATTCTTGAACTAGGAGGATCCATCGACAAATATTCCCCCCCAACACTGGCTTGTTGAACATGTATTTCAATGCTGAATGATCAGTGTGCATTTTAAAATGTCCACCCAACAAGTAGTGTCAGAACTTATGCAGTGCATATACAATTGTGAGGCCTTCCCTCTCTGTCGTAGTCTAATTTTTCTCTGCCATTGATAATTTTCTACTAGCAAAAGCGATAGGGTGGTCAAGCGCACCCTCACCTAGCCCTGTCAAGACTATGTCGAGCGCGACAAAAGACGTGTCGACATGGACATGGAACTCCTTCTTCCAGCCAGGAAATACCAATATTGGTGTAGTGGCCATCTTGTTCTTTAATTTTTCCAAGCTTTCCTGTAAAGGTCCCATCCATTGGAACTTTGCATCTTTATTCAATAGTTTCTCCATAGGTGCAGTTATCTCTGCATGTCCTCTGATGAACTTCCTGTAGTAGTCTGTGTTTCCTAGCACTTATTTGAGTTGCGTGACTAATGTAGGTGGTGGAAAGTCAAGGCTAATCACAACCTTTGTTGGGTCAACCAAAATTTCGTCGCAACACATGACATGTCCCAATAGCACACCAAATGGTGTGCAAAAAATACATTTCTTTGAATTAATCATGATCTGATACTGGAGACATCGACCCAGCATCATGCACAGACTCTCAATATGGTCTCTTACTAGACCGAATTAGAGTCCAATCATCAAAGTATACCTCAAGAAATTGATGTATGAAATATTTAAAAGCATAAACTACTATTCTAAAAAAAATAATAGGTTCATTCTTGAGTCCAAAGGGCATTACCGTGTACTGGTAGCATCCCCATTATGTGACGAAGGTTGTTTTATGTCGATCCTCCTTAATGATTCTTACTTAGTGATAGCCAAAGAAGTTGTCGGTGAATGAATACATCTCTTGTCCTCTCACACTTTCAAGTACTTCATCTATGAATGGTTTTGGGAATGGATTGTGCAAGCATGCATCGTTCAGCTTCCTTAGGTCTTCATAGATCCTGACTTCACCTGTTGTCTTCTTGTCCTGGATCACTATAGGGATGATCCATTCTGATTCCTCAATGGGTTCAATGATTCTTGCATCAAGCATGCAATCCAATTCTGCTTTTACCTTCTCTTTATACCTTGGGTTCAACCTATAAGGTCGTTGCTTAAAAGTTTTAGCATCTAGTTTCAGGGGTATTTTCATCTCTACCAGATCGTCAACTATTCCCTTCATCTCTAAGAAATTGGTATGGAATAAGTCCTGATACTCATGCAACAAGTCTATGATCTTTGATACCGTCTCATCTTCCCAATAATATCTTATATTGGCGAACTTTGGGTTCTTTGGTGAGCCAATGTTCACTTTTTTGGTTTTTAACGGATTAAGGAACTAGTCGCTTGAAATACCACTCCCTCTGACCTCATGTGTACCCTCCAACTCTAGTATGTTTATGTTAGTTGGATCATCATCTGGTTCTCCAACCAGATTGTAGAAAGCCATCCACTGCTGGATACTCGCGTTGCACTAATGGGAAGTTGCTACCTCAATAGAGATTTCAATGAATATATTTTCCTTAATTGCTTGAAGCGCAATGTCAACTATCGGATTCTCGTCAGCAAATGCAAAGGTGTGCACAAACTGTGTAACCACCTCGTCCAAATATTGAGTTCCTTGTCACAACTCCAAGGATGTATACCAGCTTCTGGGTGTCATTTCCAATGTATGAACGAAATTATGGACCCATTCCTGTTGCGGGTATTCTGCAAATGCTATAAGACAATGATTAATGTGCTCGATCAAGTTTGACATCCCTATGTACTTCTAACTCACGATGGTGACTTCTTCGCCAAATCTAACTTCCAGCAATCTTCTGCACTATGGACATTCTGATATGGATTTCTTATGTGTACCCCAAAATCTAGCGGGCATAGCCTTTAGTACAAAGCTTAACGCAGATAAGCGTTGTGGTTCTATCATCAGTCCTTCAAATTCACTTAGGAAGGTCACAAGATTAGGTAAGCCCTCATATGCAAGTAATTCCCTCACATGATTCTCCACCCGTTGCACAGGACCATATAACTCTAGTGCATCTCCGCATAGAGACTTCATGCAATTTGTTTTGCCAATTCTCCAAGGCCTCTCCTAAATCCGATGTGCAAGAACTAGCACTCTTCTAGCTCAGGTTTCCATCCATTATAAGATGTATGTAATCATATTTTCGGGTGCTAATATTATAGATATGGTCTATATAGTCGCCTTGTCCTTCACTGTAGACTGGTTCGGCATACCTCTGTCCCTCCACTGGGTCAATGCGAGACACGACCCTCATCTCATCATCCTCGAATGAGAGGATCCTTTTCTTAAAATTTATAATGGTCTGATTATCTATGGCCCAATCTATCCCCAGGAGCATGGGATATGGGTTGGTGTTGTCGACAATGTTGATTACCTCAAAGTTTGTGAATGTGCGCAACCCCTCAATGTCGGCAGGGACTTGACTCAACCTACCAATTGGTAATACCTTCGCTAATTTGCAAGCCTCAACTGGACAAGAGACCAGTCCAAGTGTGGCTTTCCCATGCTCTCCCAAGTCTGTCATGTCAGAATATTGACATCAGACCCCAGATATACAATAATGTAATCCATGTCATAATCCCCTACCTATGTAGTCATTCTTAACTCGCGCCCCATTTTAAATTTCTTTTTGACATGGTTAACCATGCTTTCAGGTTGCGAGTCAACTAGGGTTTCTTCTATCAATTATTGTAGTTCTGCGACATCATCTTTATCATGGAGAAATGCTAAGCAACTTGAAAGAAATGGTTTGAGCTTACTAACCTTTCTTGGAGCTTGTTTCTGGAAGATTTGTTGGAAGAATTTAGGCATCTCCTTGAATTCTGCCGAGGTCAACGGTTTTTCATGGTCCACAAATTCCGGTCACATCCAAATATGCTTGTTTTTTATTTTGAACGTCGAATGGTGCTTTCTTCTGCACCATAGGTCGCACTTGTGGTTGTTCTTGCGGTATATTATGATGAGCTCCAGTCGCAGCACCTTCTCGTGTTATGATAGCCACGCTTGGCTCTCTCGGCTCAACAACGATCATCTGAACATTTGGGTTAGGATTTGGATTTGCCTTGGGATTCTGCACAGGATTAGGACATTGCTCTACATTATGGGGACATTGCTCTACATTATGGTCCTATTCTTTGCAATATGAACATGTCTTTGCAGGTTCCTAGAAATGTCAAGAATAATGGCCCGGCTATCCAAATTTATAGCATATTACTTGACCTCTTCCTCTGCCAAATCCTCCTCCCCCTCTTCCTCTAAAATTTCCACCCCCCCTTCCCTGAGGGTGTGGTTGTTGTGGTGGGTACTGATTTTGTGGTGCATATGGGTTCTGTGGCACATAATCAGGCTTATACTGATTTTGATACTAGTTCAATGGGAAAGGAGAAGGCTGGTAGTGTGCTTACGTCTTCTCAGACTAAACCTGCCAATCATTATTCATCATGTAGGTGTCTATTGTCTTCTCCTTCAGGAGTTGATATGCTCTACAATCCTTCTCATCATGCCCCATTGATTTACAAAATTTATAGAAAAGGCTAGATGGGGTACTTATAGTCTTCTATAATTATAAACAGTCCTTGTCGCGATGCCCTCTATTCTGGCATATTCGGCACCATGGTATCCCATTAGTACTTAATGGATTAAGCACACCCGACAAGTTATAGTTCATGTACGACGGACACATATCCTTGGTGTGTCCATCCGTTTGACATCTTGTGCACCATAAGTCCTCACGTGCTTCCTTACCCTTCTTGATGTCCTTGTCCACATGGTTTCATTGAGTGACCCCTTTTTACTTTCCTATCTCATCTTAGATTTCTTTGGGATGTAGTGGAAAGGGCACAAATGGGAAAGGTGTTTTTAGGGGTGGTTTTATAATAACCACCCTTAAAATTATTGTTCAAGCCATTATACTTGTCTTATTATTTGTCTTATGTATAATTCAAAAAACTATTATACTTGACCTCCTTGGTGGCATTTGTTTTTCATTGGTGCATGGACATTTCCTAATATCTATCAAGATGCACATTTGATTTAGCTTCATGGATGATATTTCTTTTCTAAGGAAAGTCTCATGGAAAACCCTCTGAGTGCTTCCTCATGATCCATGGATGGTAAATGTGGTAAATCGATGACCCTGATGATAGAGCCTAATCATAAGGGGATCAAGAGCTTTGAACTCATTGTGACCTTCCCAACTTTGAGAGAATTAATATCTCACGTTTGGCTCATGACAACTTTAGATAACTCTCGAGGATAGATTCATGGCTAACATGTGCATGTGCTTTAACATTATGGACAATTTCTTCGCTTGATTTTAAATATACAAGATTATTAAATTTACATAATTCATTTTTGTTCCTCCAATTTTGCATGGACTTGTGTTGTTGTATTTCATGTAAATATGTAACAGCGATTCATAGTGTGGAGCTCAATCCAAGTCCCCACTAGTGAAATAGTTTGGCTTATAAGAAGGAAAGAAGGTTTTATCATTCATGTGCTTGAAAGGCATGTCAAATCGCAAATATTTTGTAATAGTTAAGTAAAAGTGAGATAAAACCTAAAGTTTACTATGCAAGGCAACCTAAATCGAAGGAGATATGATTTGCACATGTGAGGGGGTACATAAGCCTTGGTGTGGGATTCCTCATGGTGGGGATTATTATTCACTAGAACAAAATCTAAAGGGGGAAAGAGAGGGGAGACCACAAGGAGGGTACAACCTTGTGGATACTGACATTTTTAGACTACGGAAACTACCTCGAATATGACTCAGAGTGTGAGATTGAACCCATGGCCTTGTGATGTCATATCATTAATTATGGATGCAATATACATTAATATATTATTGATTGCAAGCTTGCCTAAGGTTGGGTGGTGTGTGCCTCTCCCACAATGATTTTGGGAAATATTTTATTAAAAAGATAAGTTCCCTAGAACTTAATTGAATTATGTATATTGATAAGTGCTCTTGAGTAGATAATCAAATCACCACACACACTTGAAGTAAGGATTGTGACTAAAGGATCTTGAGGACCATTCCATGGTATAAGGAAAAATCTAGGATCTTATGCCATAGCATTTTAGTATGGATCTCATGGTCCATGTGTGGGGTCTCAAACCACCACATGAATTACCCTTGTTTAACCCTTAATTTACCCCTAATTACCACTAATTAACCCCTAATTATCCCATAATTGACCCCTAATTACCACTAATTACCCAATAATTACCCCTAAATGACCCTTAATTACCCATAATTGACAACAAATTACCCTAAATTATCACTAGTTGACCCCTAATTACCATTCATTTACCCATAATTACCCATAAATGGCCCCTAACTATGCATTGGGCTCGAGTCAATCAAATAGGCCTTATAGATCAAGGAACTTATGGCTTGTGAGTGGGATATGGTGGCCAATTTGGGATGTATAACACCATGAAGGGTTTTTTATAACTAGGTCATAGTTTGATATTAACATCTAGGGCCTAAGTTCATATTGCTTCTTCTAGGTCCCATGGGTCATGTAGTTCCCAAAAAACCTACACATGCCTTGTATAAGAATTTTTTGACATATGAGTGAGATATGTCTGTAATTTTGAGAATTAATATACAAACGATGGTTCTCAATTCCCATGCCATGGTATAGGGATAAAAGGTGAGGTACTAGGCCATAACATATATTTATATCGAGATCACATGCCATGTTTCATTGCTTGGGGAATCACACATGTTGTTAATACATAACCTTTGGCCTATGAGTTTGGTATGGTGGTGATTTCAAGGTTTAAAATACTTGATATGTTTATTGGGGATAAGGGCATAGTTGGTGCAAAATTGTAGGTTCTAATCCATGGAATATATCTCTAACCCTTACATGTCATGTGTGGGACCTTAAGCCACAACATAGGCCATGCATAGGAAATATCTGGCATGTGAGTAAGATGTCATGTGACATTTTAAGCTAGGTTTAATACACCAAGGATGGTTCTCACGACCCAATTCGTGGCCCAGGGTGAAGATACAATTTTTTAGTCCATAACATGTGGCTTTTGGGTTATACATAGGCCATCCATGAGGCCCTAACCCTTATTTTCCCTATGACACGGATATGGTGTTCATTTTTAGGTTTGTCATATTATGGACGCTTCTTCGTCATTAATCCATCATTTGATACCAAAACCCATGTTGTTGGGAATCCATGGGGCTCGTGGTCTTTGCATAATAACCCATGTTATTGCATAGGGCATGTGTAGGGAATCCTTAGCTACCTACATGTGAGATGTGGCCACCACATTGAGGAGGGGCACACTAGGGATGGATCTTGAGGACCATTCCACGATATAAGAAAAAATATAGGACCTTATGTTGTGATGGTCCTTATGTAGGGCCCTACACATAATTACTTTACCTTACAAGTGAGATATGGTGGTCGTTTCAATATGTGTAACATTGATAAGGATGATTATTGTGGCCTATAGCATGGCCCGCGAACTAAATTTAGGGTCTTATGCCATATTAATTTTATATGTGGTTGATGTTCCATGCATGTTAACCTAGACTACCACATAATAACTATGTATGGAAACTCTATCCTAGATGTAACAATGTGGCTCATGAGTGATGCGTCGTAAGGCCTTGAGACAACACATAATCTCTATGGAGGGAATATTCTTTCAACTACAAGTGGGATATGTTTGTATTTTGAGATTTATAACATCGATAATATATCTCTTTCCCCACACCATGGAATAGGGTTTAAATATATGGCCTAAGTTCACACCATTTGTTTACGTGGTCATGGACCATCATGATTCCCTTGACCGTCATATAGCATGAATTTTCATAGAAAATATCTAATCTACATGTGAGGTATGGTCATCATTTTGAAAACCTGCGCATAGGGGATGGTTCTTGCTGCGTGACTTAAAATATAATCAAAACTATGGTATTAGGTTGTAACATTTGCCTCTAAAGCTCATGCTCCATACGTGGGGCCCCAAATTAGCACCACAAGCCCTCCACAGGGAATATTTGGCATGTAAGTTGGATATGGTCATGGCCATTTTGAGGTTTAGATCAACAACACGGATGGTTACAAATGATACCAAAGTAAATGTTTCTGTCAACACTCTGTTAAGTTTTGGTCATAAGAGATACATGGGAGCTTCAGCCTTGTTGAGAGGTGTTGGGAAGGTAGCTTAGTATTCGCAGAAGGGGCTGATGGCACACATAAGATAGCACTCAGCCATTGGAATAAGCCTCGGTGGTGAATGTCAAAAGCAGAAAAAAAAATTATGTGGATCGGAGATGCAAGGTAAAGAAGAGAACGTTGGATGCGCTGAAGGAATTAAGTGGGAATCATGATCAAAGGCTGAGATTGATCAGATGGCAGATCAACGACGCCAAAACGTTTCACACAACGAACATGCCTGGCTGAAGCCACTTTTCCAGATTGCGAAATATGTTAAAGGACGGAGGCATCTAACGGTCAAGAATGGGATCCAAGAAGATCCACAGTTGAAATTGATTTCGCATCCCAGATTTGTGAGGACGCAGCAACAATTTCGGATCGCGAAAAGTGGTATGGGCCACTTAGATTGACAGTAACTACGTCAATGGAGGGAGATCAGCAGTCGTATTTCATTTCACAATCTTAATTAGCATGGAGGGAACCAGAACCTAAATTCACAAAGAATGGTAGGATCCACCCAGATCAACAGTTGTGAAGAAAATCGATCTTGATCGACGGTTGAGCTGCGCACATGCAAAGTAGGGAAAGATGTAGCATAAAGAACCTCATATACCTACGGTTTAGATCGCAAAGAGTAATATCTATGGTGTGAGCCACCTGGGAAGGGCACAAAGGTTATGTTGTGTGAAAATCTATAAATGGGTCCACGTGAAGTTGCAAAGGTTTGTCTTTTCCGAAACCTCAAAGCTATCGAATATCCAACCACATACAGAGCGCCAGCATGGACCAACTAGGAAACTATGCTATAGAACAAGGTAGGCCCCTGATACCCTCTTAGTGATATTTAAAAATGGACGTAATAGGAGCGATAGAAGTGGTAGGGGTGAGAGATGATGTAGAACCTAAGGCCACAGGTCGAAGGGCAGAAGAAAGTCTAGTAGATGAGAATGCTGAGATTTTCGATACCATCCTAGTGGGAGAAGCCATTGAAACTGCCAAAGGAAAATTAGAAATTCTGAACAACCGAGGTGGAGATACCTGCGATGTTTTTAAATATTTCTTCCATTTCTTATCTATTGGCCAAACCCCCCATTTCCCTGAGTTTGTCGAATGGTGTGCAAACAATTTCTCTGTCGCCGAAGGTGTCATTATGAATAAATCAAAGTCTAAAATCCTTTGCTCAGTCCAAGATTCTGTCATCCGCAAAACCTTGCATATCCCAGATGAATTTGTCCATATATCCCAAGACTAACAGGAAGAAAATATTATACGTTGTTTTAGAGAGTCTACAGACGAAAGTAAAGGAACCTTCCTGAAGGCCTATTCTAAACCCAATAGTGAACCCATCGACCTGTCTTACCCTATTGACCTCAACCAATTCAATGAAGAAACTCACTGGTGTATATCCCTGGCAAGTTAGTTTCTAGGTCTAGATATCGACGCTTATGTCATAGATTCATTGTTGAGTCTTTTGTTCATCTTGAGTACTTGTCCGGTCGAACCTGAATTGCCTGGACAATCCTGTCAGACTTGCTACCTTAAGTTTGATGAGTTCCTAGCTAAGAACATCTGTTCTCAGTGAGCGAATTTCCACGGCACTAGAGTGTTCAGATTCTAGTCCTTTTTGCTGAGGATGCTTATAGCTTATAATGAGGAAGACCTACAAGTACCAGAACTGGAAATCACTGCTGATGTGGCCACGGACTACTGTAAATTCATGAACCAATTGATGGCCAAAATATACGACCTCTTATTTCAAGAAAGGTTACCTAGGGTGTTTCCTGAGATGAGGAAAATGTTGCAGCTGTCAAATAGCAAGAATATAGGGGACTGGTTCCTCACAGAATTCGGAACGACCATAAGGTTGTATGCCTTTGTACATCCACCCTACATTCTGCCAGCTTTTCTAATTGCCAGGGTTTTCTCCCTGGAATTGATCTGGAAAAGACTCATTGTTGAAGAAGAGCACTTCTTGAACTTTAAGAAAAGTTCGAATTTGATTTTCCCATGGGAAGTGAGACCATACAAAGTTAGGAGCAGAGCTACTTTTCCCTTTGTTACCAACTTACTCAGAGGCATGGAGTTTTCCCTGGGACAAGCGGTAAATTATGACCCTCACCAGATAATTTCCAAAAGAAGGAAAGCTCACAAATGCAGGCCTTTTGAACACACTGAAATACCTGGACTCAGAGAAGCGGAAAACTGGGACGATTTCCCTAATCCTACCCTGATGGATACCAACATAAAGCAAAGCACTAGCTCACAGCTACCGGAGATAGCTTCTCCCCAAAGAGAATTGGCTAAAGTAGTTGCAATAGCCGAAGGAGTCTCATCATTGGTCAGCTATTCAGTGAGTTCAATAAAAAGAGGGGGTTCGGAGCCCATGGACACTGAAGAAGTGGACATGGCCAGCATGCCCAAAAGGAAAAAAATATAATGGGGGCAGTAGTTGGTGCAGGTTAAAAGGGGCCAGGAAAAGGGACAGGTGAAGAAGAATAATTTAGCAAAAGAACAACAACAGGAAGATCCCAAGACAGCCAAATTGAAAATACAAGAGTATGTATTTGACGGGAAGACTCCAAGCAAGCATTCAGCCAAGGAGGACTGGCTAGGATCTTACTGAGAGAGGGCTGATAACACTTTCAAGGAGACAACATAACTATATAGCGAGGAAGCGCAATTGCCTTACCCCAATGTGGCATTGAAAACTGTAAGATATCATGCCACTGAAACCCTTGGCTTAGCCTTGGCAATGGGGAACAAGGTGTCAGAGGTTAGTGTGAACCTCTCAAAGGTTCCCACTACTGACATAATACACCTCAACAAAGAGACTGGGGATATATATTGAATGCCAGACTACTTAAGGCTACCATACAGATGTCCAAGCTAGAGGAAAGTAAAGCAAAAAATTTAAACCTTTTAAGGAAGGTGAGAGTGGAGAACAAAGCACTCAAAGCCCAAATCAACAATTTACAGAGTGAAGCAATGCAAATAGAAGGACTGGCACATAAAGGATTTTGGCTCAAAAATTGCTCGATGATAAGGAGAAGGAGATCCAGAGCCTAAAAAAGAAGTTAAAAATCCCTGCTACCCAACTCGCCCAAGCAGAAGAATTGGCTGACTTTGAAAGAGAAAAAGAGACATTAAACGTTGAGCTTACCAACTGCAAAGCCAAGCTACTAAAGCTTGAAGAAAAGGAGAGGCAGTGGGAAACAGACATCCAGCTTTTGAAGAAAAGTGATGCAGAATTAAAAGCCAGATTAGCAATAAAGGAAAAGGAGCTTCAAGGAAGAAGTGTGGAGAGTACAATTCAATCCACATGTGTGGTTGGAGAGATAGATACCAGTTCTCTCTCTAGAGCAATGTCCCAGATAGGCCTGAAAGATACAAAGCTCATTAAACTAAAACAACAGATCAAGGAACTAGGAAAAGAAAGGGTCAAAGAGAGACAAGGAAGAGACATTAGAGGAAATTTGGGGTCTAAAATGAGCGTCCTAAGGAGAATAATAATATAAAAAAAAAGCCACATCACAGTACAAATATGCCATGTCAGATTAAATCTAATGAAAATCTAATGAAAGTCAACCTAAATTGTCTCATTAATGGTAGTTGACAACTATATTGAGTTAATGTAGAGTTAAGAGATATTGGTTAAAATTATTAATGAAATATTTAGATTCTTGTGCACACATAATAAATGATAGGAAACTTTTGAATTTTATATATATATATTTTTTAAATGAATAGACCACTACTTTTTATATATTTAATAAATGCAAATTAACTGAAATATATTCATTTATAATGAAAAATATAATTATAATAGTATTAAAAAAATAAAAATAAAATCACTATTATTTTTTAATATAAATTTTATATTAATTCATATAAAAAACATTACATAACAGAAAATAAAAAAACAATAAACTATGTATATTCATATTATTTTTTATATTAATATAAAAAAAAATTGTGGTTTAGTGGGTAGGTAGGTAAGAGAGAAAAAAAGTAAAATAAAATTTTATTATAATTTTAGTAACATTAAAAATAGTTTTATTTTTTATTTTGTTAGTATTTAAATGTTTTATTTATTTTTGGATGTAATAATTAAATATATTTATTTTTTTAATATTATTTAATAATATTAAAAATACTAAATATCGTGTATTTAGTATTTCAAGATAAGTCTATTTAAAATTAAATATTATTTAGTTTTCTTTTTAAAAAATTGATTAATAAATGTTTTTAGTATTTCAAAATGCTTCCACTACAATTTTAATTAATGCGAAGGTTATGTTTTAGAGGAGTTGGAAGTAGTGATCAAATAAAATATTCTATATTTATTAGTTAAAGTTTATTTATCTTATTTCGAGGTGATCTTTTCAAGAACTTGACCAAGGTGAGGTTGATATGGAGTTAGCTATTGTCAAATAAAAATATGACACATAAGCATTATGTGTCCAGCTCAACCATAATGGTTGACCAAAGATATTGAAATTCTATTGGTTTAAAAATTCAACTCAATCCAGCTCATCCATGGCACAGTTTTTTATAAGGCCCATTTTAGACCCCAAATTTCCTCTAATGAGAGATAGAAGAGAAATGCCAAGGACTGATTCAACAAAATGCCAAGTTAAGCCAATAGGTAGTTGGTAAACTTGCCTTGCAAGGTGCTAGACATTTGATCTGGGATTAGATCATTATAGAAGCTGATAAGTTTCAGCCTTATCTAGATTTCATTGAAGACCAGGAAAGTGCTATGGTAGAAGCTAAGAAAAAAGTCCAGACAGTATTAGGAGAAATACAGAAAAGGCCCTTGGCGACAGTAGAAAATGCCATTACTTTCCTAAGCTCTTTGCCAGACGATTCCACCAACTGATATGGTATCCAAAACAGGGTTGCTATTGTCTCCAGAGCTAGAAAGGTAGTTTCTAAGCACAGGATGTTGGAGACTGTACGGGCCAAAATAGAAGTTATTGAGCACAAAATCCTAGAGGTCATTAAGCTATTCAAACCACTAGTAAACAAAGGAATCACTTTTTTCTGGGATGAAAAGGGTCCTTTATTGTCCTAGAAGGAGTATCGGGAGTGCTTGGTGCACTATCGATTAGACAACAACAAGTTTGGATATATGCAACAATCGTTGTCAGGGAAGATCATTTTTGATAAATTGACCAATGATTTTGAATTGTTGTTTGGTTTTAAAGCCACATGCACCGAGGTCCTTGAGAGTTCATACCTAGAAACAATGGAGCTCAAAGCACAAGCATTCGACATGGTAGTTGCGACCCTGCCTGGTACTAATTTATGGAGAGTCATTCAGCAATATGGGTCGACCAAATTCAAAATGCATCCATAGGAGTGGCGATGATAATATGCGGGAAGTTTTCTCTACGTTGCACGCACGTTCCAACGGTTGCCTCTCTCGAAATTTGCACAGTCATCACTCACCAGATGGAAGTATAAGAAACTCTCGTGCATATTTCCTCCTGCATTCCACATTTCATTGTTTAATCATTTTATGCAAATCGTAGCCGATGTGCCTCCTAAGAGTCTGTTAGAAGATGTCCTTCAGTTGTCACAAATTTTGATTCTCGAATGTCGGTTTAGGAAGTCCAAAATGCTATAAATATACCTACTGAAGAAGGATAAAGGGTTGAAACTGATGTAATTTTGTTGTGTATGCTTTCAAAAGTATTTTAATAAAATTTCAAAGCCGAGGTCGGCGTTTTACATAGGGATTCATGTGTTGTTTATATTACAGTCTGTTGCTTCCTTTCTCATGTGAATGTTTTTCCAGTTTATCTCTTCCATTATGTTATCTTTCATGTCTGAAATAAGTGTATAACAGTTTGGAATTCATACATGCTATGCTTTGTATATTGTTTCAGATATTCACCAAAGATTTCTTCTAAAGTTAATACATAATTCATTTTCCAATGCTCTGTGTTGATGGTATTTTCATGTTCTTATTTTCCACCAGACAATTATAATTCGAATGTGATTGAATGGCTATCTTGCCTCTATGTTGAAATCATCTACATAAGTTCTGTTCATTTCTGTTGCACATCTTGACTCCATCGCCCAATGATTTTATGTCTTGTTTCAACCAATTTTACAAACAATTTATAGTTTCACTTGTACATATCTGGCATTGTTAATATTTGGTGAGAGATCCCTCTCAGAAGAGCAGAAGGCCAATTCTCTCTTCGAAAGTGGTTCTGTTGTTACCCAGGAGCGGGCCTTCCGCAACCTTTGGGCTCAATCCCGGCGTTAACAAACTGGCATCATTGCCGGGGATCGAATTGAAGATTATCCCTGGGGGAACGACAAAGAGCTTAATGATTTTAGGAAAGAGACTTCTGGGGGAAAACAGAAATTTCTGAATTCGCAAGAAGGTTGTATATTTGTCCTGGCAACTCCACACCCACTTCGACCAGTATCGCACTAGATATCCTAGCTTCCAGAAAGATCCACATGAGAGGTAACCCTGATCCCGAAACTTTACAAAGTGTGGATAATCCAGAAAGAATACTTAAAAATAGAAATAAAGAGAAAGTGTATTTTCCGTTGTTTGGTACGTCATCATCTCAAGATTTGTACAGCATAACAGAACCCGAATGGGGGGTTAGAGCTGAAAGACTACTAACCAAATCTAAATTTGAATCTGACCTGAGGAAAGCTAGGGTTATCTCTAATACACTGCAATCCTATATGCTTGATTCTTTGTGGCTGAACCTAGAGACCCCACCAAAAGCTAAAGAGACAGCCCCTATCTTTCAGAACACCTAGTTTCCTAACCCCCTGTCTGTTCCCAATCAACCTACCCCTATGGATGCTACTAGATTTTCCCCGTTAGCCCTACCTCTGGTTCTACATGACCTCCCCTTGAACTACGCCCAAAGAATTGCACTCTATGATGTGGAGGGAAATGTCTCAGCAAGATACCATGTGGATAATTTCGACGACTTCATCGACCTGGAAGAGGTGGATGATGAAGATGTCAAAATGCAGTTGTTCGCTCAGAGTTTGCTTGGGGAAGCCAAGAAGTGGTACAAAGATTTTCCACCTAGGTCTATCCGCAGTTTCGCTCGTTTTCAAACTATATTTCTAGAAAGGTGGGATGATAAACAAATCTTGTTACAGGTCTTATCTCAATACAATAATCTCAATAAAGGAGGTTTTGAATCGGTCCATGAGTTTTCCAGCAGATTCATGCAGGTCTACAACTCGATACCTGCCGATATCAAACCTTCACCCGGGGCGGCTAAACTTCATTACGCTGATGCATTTGACAATGATTTTTCTTTGTTATTGAGAGAAAGAAAGTCAAATACCCTCCCATCCATGTTCACTTACGCCCTAGAAGTAGAGGCCAATATGATGGCATGTGGAAAAATTAAACCGAGGGCGAAGGTTGATAGAAGGAAAGGTAGAGAAGAGGCACACCCGACTACTTCATCCAGTGATATAAAATTCGAGATGATTCTCAAAACTATGGAAAAATTGATGGACAGGCTAACGGTGGAGGCCAAGCCGACGAACCGGCAACAAAATGAACCTCAGATAAGGAATCCTAATTTTAGGAGGCCAGTCCCTCCCCCTCTCCAACCAAATAGACCAAGGGATGTAAGGAATCCAAGAAACCAAGAAGAGCATCCAATTAGGCCTCCTTTCCCTAAAAACTATGTGGCTACCGAAGATGAAGCAGAGTCTGTCGAAGATCATATCCATCATTTCGGCGATTTGGACTCTAAGATCTACTTGACTGAAGAGGAACATGATATGTTCGCTCAAGTGGATGATAAGACCCTGACAGAGGAATTGGAGCAATATCATAAAGGGTATATGCATGCTATAGACGATGTCACGAAGATCAAGTTAAGAAGTAGGGACATTGTTATACATAAAGGAGGGTTAAACCCAAACCAGCCTTCTAGTAGTCAGACCAGCCCAGGGAAAGAAAATGAAAAACAAAAGGAGCCGATAGCACCTAGAGAAGTGGAAAAAGAGAATGGTAATGTGAGGGAGTTGGAGCTAATGGCACCTGTCGAACTAGGCAAAACCCCTCCCATGTTTAACCTCCAAAACGAGTTAGCTAAGCTGAAGGTCTCGATTCCTTTCAATGAATTATTGAGGAATTAGGAATACAAGGACACTATAACAAAGATGATTGCAAATCAAGGAGAATCTCACCCGGATATCTTAGAACTGACTGAAGACAACCCTACTATTATTCTGGGATCTAATATTGATAGCATGGACAGTGAAGATGAGGAATTGCCCCTCTTTTACATGAGCATGAATGTACATGATATGGTGTTACACAATTCTATGTTGGATTCGAGAGCCTCACACAATCTGATGCCAAAGGGAGTGGTGGAAAGCCTGGGATTGGAGATTACAAGGCCTTATAAAGATCTGTACTCCTTTGATTATAAGAGGGTAAAATGTCTGGGATTGATCAAAGACATGGTGGTACCTTTAAATAAGTTTTCATCTAAAATTGTAGTCATGGATGTCATTGTGGCTGACATTCCTCCCAAGTTTGGTATTTTTTTGTCAAGGTCTTGGACTTCGAAGCTGAAGGGTAGCTTGCAAATGGACATGACCTATGCGACAATTCCTATTTGGAATGAAAACAAAAGGTTATATAGTGTGAAAATATTACCTTACGTCGTTAGCAGTCAGGCTCAGCCTCCGTCGACACAGACTTGGGGTCGTCTATTTTTTTCAATGATATATCTCCTTGCAACTCAAAAATCGTTGTGCCACGGAAGGGTAAAAAGGATAAAGAAGAGACCAGCGAACTGGAAGCTTTGGAAAGAAAGCAGAAGGACGAAGGACTGTGGAAGATGTATTTCGATGGCTCGGTGGCTAAAGAGGGTGCTAGCGCAGGTGTGTATATAATCTCCCCCATTAGGGATACCAAAGCTTACTCTTGTAAATTGGTTTTTGAATGCTCTAACAATGTAGCAGAGTATGAGGTCTTGTTGCTAGGCGTGCATGTGCTAAAGGATTTAGGAGTGAAAAGGGTCCAAATTTTTGGAGATTCAAAGATTGTAGTAAATCAGGTGAATGACAGCTATCAGACTAGACATCTAAGAATGAGAGCTTACCGGGATGAGGTATGGGATATGTTTAGAAATTTCTTCATTGAACATACAGTCCAAGTGATCCCCAGATATGAGAATACGGTGGTGGACTCTCTAGCGACTGCAGTAGGAAAATTCAAAGCCCCTATGGCGGGCAAAAGGAAATATAAAGTAGATATTGTAAATAGACCTTCCATACCAGACAACACTAGATATTGGAAAGTCTTCGAACATGATATGCATATAAAAATATTTCTGCAGCTGTCCGGTGAGTTTGTAAACACCCACATAGATGAAGGTGGTGCTGACCCCGAAAACTTCCTAGACGTTGAATAGGAAGGGGAAGAAGTCGTCGGGACGGGAAAACTAAAAGACTCTTTGGGAGGCAGGGATATAGTCTAATTGAAAAGAAATCATATTCCTAAAGGTTTGATCCCTTTAGAGTCTCTTTTTTACCAAAATGATGTAGCCGAGAAGGTCGAGCCTGCCACGGATGCCGTCGAAGATATAAATATCGACACTGAAAGTGACCCGAAAATTATAAAATTGTCCAAGAAATTACCCGCTAAAGAAAAAGAAGGGTATGTGAATCTGATGAATAAATACACGGATGTGTTTGCATGGAGTTATGAATATCTCAAATAGTATGACACTTCCATCATACAGCATACTATTCCGATTAAACCTGGAGAAAAACCATTCAGGAAAAAACTCAGGAGGATCAATCCGAAGCTAGTACCCATTATTGAAAAAGAAGTGAAAATGTTGTTTGATGCAAAGATAA
Source organism: Pseudotsuga menziesii (assembly GCA_001517045.1). Lineage (NCBI taxonomy): Eukaryota > Viridiplantae > Streptophyta > Pinopsida > Pinales > Pinaceae > Pseudotsuga > Pseudotsuga menziesii. Next base: position 33,235 of record LPNX010235170.1, on the reverse strand, counting down.
TCATGACTCTGAGGTTTTCAAAATGGGTAGCCAATTTGGTTCCTGTTCGAAAAAATAATGGGGAGATAAGGCTATGCATATATTCCAGAAACTTAAATAAATTTTCTTTGAAAGACAAATACCCATTGCCTAAGATGGACTAGATCCTGCAAAGGGTGCTAAGCTTAGAAAGGATATCCACTATGGATGGTTTTTTCGGTTACAATCAGGTGAAGGTGTTACCTGAAGACCAAGAAAAAACCACTTTCACCACACCTTGGGGTACATTCATGTACGCAAAGATGTCGTTCAGGTTAATGAATGTTGGAGCAACTTTCCAACGTGCCATGGAATTTACTTTTGCAGATGAGAGAGAAAAATTTGTGGTGATATACATGGATGACATTACTATATAATCCAAGTAGGATAAAGATCATGTCTGGCATTTGGAAAGAGTTTTCATCAAATGCAGGAAGTATGGCATCTCATTAAACCCTAGAAAGTCAAACTTCGCTCTAGGAGAAGGAAATTTGCTGGGGCACATCATTTCAAAGGAAGGGATCGGGATCGATCTAGATAGGGTAAAAGGAATCTTGAGAGTAGAAGAACCAAGAAACAAGAAAGAAATACAATCTTTCATTGGTCAAGTCAACTTCTTGAGGAGATTCATCCCTAGCTTCGCCGAAATCCTGATGGACATTACTTACATGCTAAGGAAAGATCATGAAATCAAATGGACGGTAGGAGCCAAGAAAGCTTTCAAAAATATAAAACAAGCCATTTCAGGGGCTCCTGTACTGATCAGTCCAGATTTTGAGAAATATTTCTTAGTGTTCTCATATGCTTCACAACACACTGTAGTGGCAGTGTTGCTGCAGAAAAATGATTGGGGTGAAGAATAACCTACATCATTCTTCAGTAAAATATTGAGGGATGGAGAATTAAGATATAGTATAATGGAAAAAAAATTCTACACTTTGGTTAAAGCCTTGAAATATTTCAGAATCTCCTCGTCCATTCCCACATAATCGCCTATGTACCCAGCAGCGTAGTAAAAAAGCATACTTACATAGCCAAATCAGGAGGGAAAGAGAGCTAAATGGGTTGCAATTATCCTAGAATACGACATATAAATCAAGCCCACAAAATTGATCAAAGGACAAGGGTTAGCTAATATGATGATAGACTCCCATTGTGACTCTCTACTGCTGAATTTTCTCGCTTATCAGTCTAATCGAGTAGAGACAGAGGTGCAAGTGAAGCCTGATTTCTTTGCATCTCCTTGGTATGCTGACATTATTTTTGTATTGCAGAATTTACAACCTCCTGTTGGGATAAGCAAAACCCGGGCTAGATCTGTGAAACTGAAAGCTTTGAAATTTTGCATAATAGAACAATATCTTTATTGGAAAGACCCTGGGGGGATACTACTGTATTTTCTTCTAGAAAATGAAGCTCAACATATGGCGAAGGAATTTCATGAAGGAGATTATGAAGGACATCATTTCTAGAAAGTAACCGCAAACAAAATTCTGAGGGCCGGATTTTATTGGCCTTCGTTGTTCTCAGATGTCTATAAGGAAACGACTAAATGCCACCAGTGTCAGATTTTTGAAGGGAAAAGGAAAGTGGTGTCTCTCCCCCTCAACCCTATATCTGTGGAATCTCCTTTCCAGCAATGGGGGTTAGATTTCATCGGAGAGATAAATCCAAACTCCTCTGGGCAGCATAAGTGGATTCTGACTTCCACTGATTACTTCACAAAGTGGATCGAAGCCATACCCACCAGGAGGGCCACAGAAGAAGTGATAATGGATTTCTTAGAAAATAATATTTTAGCAAGGTTCAGCTGCCTGAAGCGGATTGTGACAGACAATGCATCTGCATTTAAATCCAATAAAATGATCATTTTTTCCATAAATACCATATAAGATTAAATCACTCTACGACTTATTACCCACAGGGGAACAAACTGGCAGAATCCTCTAACAAAATACTTGTGAGGATTATTAAAAAGATGTTGGAGGATAACAAGAAAGCTTGGCACACGAAATTGAAATATGCGTTGTGGGCCAACAGAATCAGCACCAAGAAGGCAATCGGTATGTCGTCGTTTTAGTTGGTATATGGATCCGAGTTAATTTTTCCTACCTCTCTGGGCGTTCCAGTCATGAAGTTATTACGGGACCCGTTGGATGAGCCTAATCCCATTCAAAGAAGGATCAACCAGATTATTGAGCTTAATGAAGTAAGGGACAAGGCTTATGATAAAGTCCAGATACACCAGGAAAAGATGAAGAATACCTTCAACAGGAGAATAAAGGAAGACATTTTCCAGGTCGATGACTTGGTGCTAAAATGGGATTCCCGACACAAATAAAAAGGGAAACATGGAAAATTCGACCACTTATGGGTAGGCCCATACCTTATTGCGGCACACAAAGGAGATAACGCCTTCATTTCACAGTATCCATATGGGTCACAGTACGAAGGAGGCACGATGAATGGGAGGTTTCTGAAACGTTACCTGGAATAAAGGGACTAAGGTCTGTGTATCATAGTGTAAATATGTTTTATGTTCTAATCAGTACAGATGGTGAGTCAGAAGATTTGAAGCTCGTGGAGAAGGCCCTAAGATCAGAAGAGGTAACCATTCTTTCAAATTATGTTTTCTTTCAGGAAGTGAAATAAAAGGAGGTTGTCAATGGAGTAGGCGACTAGTCTATGGGTTCTTTTCTACCTCACTGGGAGGATAGCATCCCTCATGGACCCGATTGTTCACACTCTGTTAAGTTTTGGTCATAAGAGATACATGGGAATTTCAGCCTTGTCAAGGGGTGTTGGGAAGGTAGCTTAGTGTTCATAGAAGGGGCTGATGGCACACACAATATATCACTCAGCCATTGGAATAAGCCTCAGTGGTGAATGTCAACAGCAGCAAAACATTATGTGGATCGAAGATGAAAGATAAAGAAGAGAACGTTGGATGCACTGGAGGAATTAAGTGGAAATCATGATCGAAGGTTGAGATTGATCAGATGGCAGATCAACGGTGTCAAAACATTTCTCACGGCGAACATGCCTGGCCGAAGCCACTTTTCTAGATTGTGAAATATGTTAAAGGACGGAGGCATCTAATAGTCGAGAATGGGATCCAAGAAGATCCACGATTGAAATTGATTTCGCATCCCAAATTTGCGAGGACGCAGAAGAAATTTTGGATTACGAAAAGTGGTACAGGCCACTTAGATCAATGGTCACGACGAGAATGGAGGGAGATCAACGATCGTAGTTCATTTCACAATATTAATTAGCACAAAGGGAACCAGAACCTCACTTCGCAAAGAATAGTAGGGTCCGCCCAGATCAACAGTTGTGAAGAAAATCGATCTTGATTGACGGTTGAGTTGCACACATGCGAAGTAGGGAAATATGTAGCATAAATAACCTCACGTACCTACGGTTCAGATCACAAAGAGTAATATCTATGATGCGAGTCACCTGGGAAGGGAGCAAAGGTTATGTTGTGTGAAAAGATATAAAGGGTTCCACATGAAGTTGCAAAGGTTTGTCTTTTTTGAAACCTAGAAGCTGCCGAATATCCAACCACATATAGAGTGCCAGCACGGACCAACCAGGAAACTATGCTATAGAACAAGGTAGGCCCCTGATACCCTCTCAGTGCTATTTAAAAATGGATGTAATAGGAGCGGCAGAAATGGTAGAGGTGAGAGATGATGTAGAACCTGAGGCCACAGGTCAAAGGGTAGAAGAAAGTTTGGTAGATGAGAATGCTGAGATTTTCAATACCATCCTGGTGGGAGAAGCCATTGAAAATGCCAGAGGCAAATTGGAAATTCTTAAGGACCGAGGTGGAGATACCTGCGGTGTTTTTAAATCTTTCTTCCATTTCTTCTCTGTTGGCCAAACCCCCCATTGCCCTGAGTTTTTCGAATGGTGTGCAGACAATTTCTCTGTCGCCGAAGGTGTCATTATGAATAAATCAAAGTCTAAAATCCTTTGCTCAGTCCAAGCTTTCGTCATCTGCAAAACCCTACATATCCCAGACGAATTTGTCCATATATCCCAAGACTACCAGGAAAAAAATATTATACGTTGTTTTAGAGAGTCTACAGATGAAAGTAAAGGAACCTTCCTGAAGGCTTGTTCTAAACCCAATAGTGAACCCATTGACCTGTCTTACCCTATTGACCTCAACCAATTCAATGAAGAAACTTAGTGGTGTATATCCTTGGCCAATCAGTTTCTAGGTCTAGATACTGCTTATGTCACAGATTCATTGTTGAGTCTTTTGTTTGTCTTGAGTACTTGTCCAGCCGAACCTGAATTGCCTGGACAATCCTGTCAGTCTTGCTGCCTTAAGTTTGATGAGTTCCTAGCTGAGAACATCCATTCTCAGTTAGTAAATTTCCACGGCACTAGAGTGTTCAAATTCTAGTCCTTTTTGCTGAGGATGCTTATAGCTTATAATGAGGAAGACCTACAAGTACTAGAACTGGAAATCACTGCTGATATGGCCACAAACTACTGTAAATTCATGAACCAATTGATGGTCGAAATATACAGCCTCTTATTTCAAGAAAGGTTACCTAGGGTGTTGCCTGAGATGAGGCAAATGTTGCAGCTGTCAAATAGAAAGAAGATAGGGGATTGGTTCCTCACAGAATTCAGAACAACCGTAAGGTTGTACGGCTTCGTACATCCACCCTACATTCTGCCAGCTTTTCTAACTGCTAGGGTTTTCTCCCTGGAATTGATCTGGAAAAGACTCATTGTTGAAGAAGAGCACTTCTTGAACTTTAAGAAAAGCTTGAATTTGATTTTCCCATGGGAAGTGAGATCCTACATAGTTAGGAACAGAGCTGCTTTGCCCCTTGTTAGCAACTTACTCAGAGGTATGGAGTTTTCCCTGGGACAAGCGGTAAATTATGACCCTCACCAGATAATTTCTAAAAGAAGGAAAGCTCACAAATGCAGGCCTTTTGAACACACTGAATTACCTAGACTCAGAGAAGCAGCAAACTGGGACAATTTCCCTAATCTTTCCCTGATGGATACCAGCATAGAGCAAAGCACTGGCCCACAGCTACCGGGGATAGCTTCTCCCCAAAGAGAATTGGCTAAAGTAGTTTCAATAGCCAAATGAGTCTCATCACTGGTCAGCTTTTCAGCGAGTTCAATAAAGACAGGGGGTCCAGAGCCCATGGACACTGAAGAAGTGGACACGACCAGCATGCCCAAAAGGTAGAAAATATAACGGGGGCAGCAATTGGTGCAGGTTAAAAGGGGCCAGGCAAAGGGACAGGTGAAGAAGAAGAATTTATCAAAAGAACAGTAACAGGAAGCCAGGATAATCTTAGGGGCTAATTTTAGCCTAGTGGGCTATTTTTCCATGTTTTTCTCCCAATAAAGATTCGTCGTTTTGCATTTTTTGAAGCCCTGTTTCACCCAATTTTGATGGGGTAAAATTTGTTCACCCTAAAAATCGCCAAATTATTATATAAATAATATAAAATCCTTGGAAATTAAAATATTTTAAAAAAAATATCGCCAATCATTTTATAGTTGGCATTTTAAGAATTTGTAATATTCGCCAACATTTATACACATTTAGAAAGTATGGTTCCTTAAAATCATACCTGAAAGGAAGATCCCAAGACAGCCAAATTGCAAATACAAGAGTATGTATTTGATGGGCAGACTCCAAGCAAGCATGCATCCAAAGAGGACTGGCTAGGATCTTACCGAGAGAGGGCTGATAAAAATTTCAAGGAGATAACAAAACTATATATCGAGGAAGCGTGGTTGACTTACACCAATGTGGCACTGAAAATTGTAAGAGATCATGCCACTGACACCCTTAGCTTAGCCTTGGAAATGGGAAACAAGGTTTCAAAGGTCAGTGTGAACCTCTCAAAGGTTCCCACTACTGACATAATACACCTCAACAAAGAGACTGGGGATATATATTGAATTCTAGACTGCTTAAGGCTACCATACAGATGTCCAAGCTGGAGGAAAGTAAAGAAAAAACTTTAAACCTTTTAAGGAAGGTGAGAATGGAGAATAAATCACTTAAAGCCCAAATCAACAATTTGCAGAGTGAAGCAATGCAAATATAAGGACCGGCACATAAAGGGATTTTGGCTCAGAAATTGCTTGATGATAAGGAGAAGGAGATCCAGACCCTAAAAAAGAAGTTAAAAATCCCTGCTACCTAGCTCGCCCAAGTGGAAGAATTGGCTGACTTTGAAAGAGAAAAAGAGACATTGAACGCTGAGCTTACCGACTGCAAAGCCAAGCTACTAAAGCTCGAAGAAAAGGAGAGGTAGTGGGAAATAGACATCCATCTTTTGAAGAAAAGCGATGCAGAATTAAAAGCTAGATTAGCAATAAAGGAAAAGGAGCTTCAAGGAAGAAGTGCGGAGAGTACAATTCAATCCATGGGTGTGGCTGGAGAGATAGATATCGGTTCTCTCTCTATAGAAATGTCCCAGATAGGCCTGAAAGATACGGAGCTCATTAAACTAAAACAGTAGATCGAAGAACTAGGAAAATAAAGGGTCAAAGAGAGACAAGGAAGAGAAAAGATAGAAGATAAATGCTAAGGACTGATTCAACAAATTGCCAAGTTAAGCCAACAGGTGGTCGATAAACTTGCCTTGCAAGGCGCTAGACATTTGATCTGGGATCAGATCATTATAGAAGCTAACAAGTTTCGGCCTTATCTAGATTTCATTGAAGACCAGGAAAGCACTATGGTAGAAGCCAAGAAAAAAGTCTTGACAGTATTAGGAGAAATACAGAAAAGGCCCTTGGCAACAGCGGAAAATGACATTACTTTCCTATGCTCTTTGTCAAATGATTCCGCCAACTGATACGGTATCCAAAATAGGGTTGTTGTTGTCTCCAGAGCTAGAAAGGTAGTTGCTAAGCACATGATGTTGGAGACTATATGGGCCAAAATAGAAGTTATTGAGCACACCAAGCTATTCAAATCACTGGTAAGAAAAGGACTCCCTTTTTTCTGGGAAGAAAAGGGTCCTTTATTGTCCCAGAAGGAGTATCGGGAGTGCTTGGTGCACTGCCGATTAGACAATAGCAAGTTTGGAGATATGCAACAATCATTGTCAGAGAAGATCATTTTTGATAAATTGACCAGTGATTTTGAATTGTAGTTTGATTTTAAAGCCACATGCAACAAGGTCCCTGAGACTTCATACCTGGAAATGATGGAGCTCAAAGCACAAGCATTCGACATGGAAGTTGCAGCCCTGCTTGGTCCTGATTTATGGAGAGTCATTCAGCAATATGGGTCGACCAAATTCAAAATGAATCCGTAGGAGTGGCAATGATAATACACAGGAAGTTTTCTCTGCGTTGCACACCCGTTCCAATGGTCGCCTCTCTCGGAACTTTACACAGTCATCACCCTCCAGATGGAAGTATAAGAAACTCTCGTGCATATTTCCTCCTGCATTCCACATTTCATTGTTTAGTCATTTTATGCAAATCGCAGCCGATGTGCCACCTAAGAGTTTGTTAGGATATTTCCTTCAGTTGTAACAAATTTTGATTCTCGAATGTCGGTTTATGAAGTCCAAAATGATATAAATATACCTAGTGAAGAAGGAGAAAGGGTTGAAACCGATGTAATTTTTCTATGTATGCTTTCAATAGTATTTTAATAAAGTTGTAGAGCCTAGGTCGGCATTTTACATAGGGATTCATGTGTTGTTTATATTACAGTCTGTTGCTTCTTTTCTCATGTGAATGTTTTTCCAGTTTATCTCTTCCATTATATTTTCTTTCATGTCTAAAATAAGTGTATAACAGTTTGGAATTCATACATGCTATGCTCCATCTATTGTTTCAGGTATTCACCAAAGATCTCTTCTAAAGTTAATACAGAATTCATTTTCCAATGTTCTGTGTTGATGGTCTGTTCATGTTCTTCTTTCCCACCAAAAAATTATAATTCGACTGTGATTGAATGGCTATCTTGCCTCTGTGTTGAAATCGTTTGCATAAGTTTTGTTCATTTCTGTTGCACATCTTGACTTTCCCAATGGTTCTATGTCTTGTTTCAACCAATTTTACAAACAATTTATAGTTTCACTTTTACATATCTGGCATTGTTAATATTTGGTGAGAGATCCCTCTCGAAAGAGCAGAAGGCCAGTTCTCTCGTCGAAATTGGTTCTGTTGTTACCTAGGAGCGAGCCTTCCGCAAGCTTTGGGCTTAGTTTCATGAGCCATAATTTGTGGGGTCCTTAGCCACTACGTAGGCCTTATAAATGGTAAATTTGTCATGTGAGTAGGATATCGAAATAATACCATTATAGACCATGAAGCAATTCAATTATTCTTTGAAAATGTATGGGTACATTTTGTTTCCAATGTTCAACAGTACCTAATCAAGACTCTAGATTTCTAGGAAAGTTTTGTGAAATATTGCAGCAAAGGATGGATACATATCTAAAACATTCTATTTATTTTCATCCCTATACCAATGGGAAGAGTAAAGTTATGAGTAGAAATTTGGCCAAATGTTTTAGGGGATATAACTACAAGCACCAAAATACATGGGGTGGACAAGTAAATTATATTTAGCACTCTTATAACATGGAAATTCCCTAAACTACCACATAAGGCCTACATAGGGATTTTTTATCATATGATTAGGATATATTAAATATTTTTACTACCCTAGACACAAAGAATCATAGTATAGGGTCTATAACCTCAATTTTGATTCCCAAACCATGATAAAGGCTATGAGAGCCATCCTTGATGTGCAAAACCTAGCAAGATTCACTTTACAATGCCTTTGTGGTGGTTTTGGATTGTGTGCATGTTCCATGATCTATAAAATCCTCTTTTAGGCCCTAAGATGTTGATTTTCCTCCTCTCACCATTTGCACAACCCCAAGAACCATCCCCAATGCACAAAACCATGAAATGGCACTCATACAACATGTATAGTCCAAATATTCATTTAGAATGCTTGTGTGGTGTTTTGGGATCATTTTCATAGTGCATAACCTGTAAAATCCTCTTTTACTCCCCAATATCCATACACATTCCATAAAAAACTCAAAATGTTGCACATATGGCACATGTGGGATAAATATTCATTTGCATGGGTAATGTGGTGTAGTGAGATCCATCGTTGATGCACACAACCTCATAATGATTTCCATGCAACACATGTACACCAAATATTCCCTTTATAGAGAATCTACTATTTTGTTACATGAAGGTAATGTTTTGGGAAACATTGATTGGCTCTCAACCTTGATATTTTTTAGGAGAGACATCAACATAGTATGAAATATTTTGATGCCTAGACTCAAAATTGAATGCCTTGGAAAATATTGAAATCCAAGTTTTGATTGGATAACCTAAACAAACTGATATTTGATCAAATCAAGGACATTATCTCAAATCTATGTTGACAAAGTCAAGCCCAAAGCTTCTAAATCTAGATTTAAATGATAGAAATGAATAATAGCCAAGGTTTTAAAGAAATATATGCACAAGGATTATTTTTCATAAACCTCTTTAGATGGTAAATTAAGTTATTTATAGAGGATACTCCTATTTTACGATGTGGCTACTCCCTACATAGTTTCTTGAATCCACGACTAGCATGTTTGTATTCTTGGTATTCTTCTTGTGGTTCTATGGATTCACATCAGGATGTAGCTTCCAACACTTATATTTGGTGGGACCATATATATTACAATGGTTGAAATGGTTATTTGGATCCTTGCATTTATTTGTAGTGGTTGTTGTTTTCTTATCCTCTCCTCTCCACTTTCTGTTTCTCCTTGGAAGCATATTGGTTGCCTTTCTTTTTGGAACCACGTGGTGTCCTTTAGTCTTACCCATATTCTCCATATATTGTTCTTGCACAAATTCCTCATTAATTGTCATGGGTTTAAAGAGCGTCACTTTCCTCCATAAATGGCTATTTAGACCACCCAAAAATTTGATGAGTACCTCTCATTTCTTGGTATATATATCCAACATAATGGCCATTTTTTTTAACTAGGTAGTGTACTCTTGCACACTCTCCCCATGCTTCTATTGGGACTCATTCCAATAGGTCCATTAGTCCTATTTGTACCAAATAGGGTAGAACTAGGAATTAATGAGGGTTTTAAACAACTCCCACTTAGTTACCAGGAAATCCCTCCAACCTAAGCGTCTCGGTGTGACTTTCCCACCAAGTTTGAGAATGGCCCTGTACCTTTAGTCGAGAACATGAAATATTTTTATGAAATTCTATGTTATGAAAATTGAAATAAATTGCTAACTACTTCAACCATTGATTCGACTTAGCAACATCAATCTCACCCTAGCAGGATTTTATGTCCATTTTTTTCTCCTTTTAAACAAAGACTAAGAAGAATTTATGGCACTAGAACTTGGTCTCTCTTTCTCTTAACTCATTTTACGGGTCTTCATTATATCTAGATTTCTTGTCTGAGATAACTAATGAGTTAGAACTACCAAAATCTTGAAAATTCCAAACTTGTTCTCTAGATTTGTCAGTGACTTGTGCTTCCATCTTTGAAAATATATCCTTTGACTAATCCCATACATTGCTACTATTGTACTCACATGCCATGGTAGGATTCTAGTACTTCTTAACATTGCAAAGTTTTTATCCCAAAAAAATAATTTAAGGCCTCAAATTGGCTTTGAATTTTTTTGTACCCCTAATCACAAAAGTAGGATTTGCTCATAAACTAGGACCTGCAAGCTAGTAACACCAATTTTTCAACCAAGAAAGTATCAAAACAAATGACAAATTAATAATCATCCATTTTATATCACTGGGAATGAGCTTGGGTGAAATGAATTAAAATACATAGGTGGTGAGGCTATATACCACCCTTGTTTATGAAACACACTCATCATTACTGTGACTAAGCATACCCAATAATATCTATGTGGGATGGTTTTATGCCAAAAATTCATTACTTTATTGGACAACATCTTGGGGAAAATACCACAATGATGTCACATTAGAATTGGGGCATGGTATGTGTAAGCTCCCATGTAAGGTGCCTAGGTAAGAAAACCTTCCAATCATGTATTGGGGTTTCATCCATAACTATGGACAAAATTCATTTTGAAGAAACAATATTGTTCAATAACCATTATTGGATCTCTTTACATGTTTGAACCTATATGATTTAAGACATTTGACTCTATTTTTGCACCATACCATACCAAAACGCTAAACATTTCACCTAATTGTTGATACACAATATTAACAAGGAGATCAATTACCATCCTCAAATCCCCTTTAAATATTACATGTTAGAACTATGTTTAATTTTTTGAGTTATGGGCTTGGAAGGATTCGAAAGAGAGCCTGTTCAGTAAAGAATTATACAAACACCCCTCAGGTTATCAAATCAATAGCTTCTGTCGACTAAGACCGTTAAATGGAGAGGGGATCTTGATCTACGGTGGTAGATCCTTCCAACGGTCAAGACATGCAACAGTGAAATGAGATAAAGGGGCGTCGTGGATCAAGGATCCAGATTCACAACGAAGAATATCAATGATGGAGCACGTTTCCACAGGCCGAAGATGTAAGGAAAGATTTAAATTTGGTATTCGTGAAGCATGTTAAAGAGGATCAGCGAGGGACAAGCTGAGATCAAGATGAAGCCCGATCAAAGGCCTGATGCGATTTCGCTGAGCAAACATGCACAGAAGAAGAAGCTTTTTCGAATCGTGAAATGAATTAAAGGACGGAGATATCTGACAACGGAGACAAGAGTAGGTGCACATTCACGATCGTGGATAATTTCGCAATCTGAACTAGTGTAGATAAAGTTGCGATTCCAAATAGCGAAAGGTGGTATTGGCTGCCAAGATCAACAATCATGATGAAGGGTCGAGACTAATCGATGGACATGGGGGACTCTGTGACTCGAAAATGCTCTCTTGATTGGATGAGAGAATATGGGAGAAATATTAACGTACCCATGATAGGGTGATCCAAAATGAAAGCATGTTGCGGATCGAGGGTCTATATTAGTTTCGCTAAGGAAAATTGTGCGGACATTAACCTTGGGTCCCGATGTTGAAATCTCACACATGGAAAGCTCGGATCTAAAGAAGAAGTCGATCTACAGTGCGTAAAACAGGAGAAGCTCGATGATTAAAATACATAAGGGATTGTAAAAGAGAGATACGTGGAGCCATAGGATTCATTGTTCTAAGTCTCGAGACCAAAGGATTTCCTGACTGCATGGGAAACGCCAGCGTAGGCAGAATCTCCTGGTGAACCTGGTACAGAGGGGAAATCCTCATGTATGAGGTGACCATGAATCATGCCCCCCGATGCCATCTGTGAGGGGCATGAGGTGAAGATCAATTCCAATGTCACCAGCCTTCCCGACTCCAGAGAGCCGGCATGTTGCTTGCATAGAAAAAAAAATAGGGAATCATGAAGTTCAGAGTTTTGAAGTGGCGACTCTGGCCTTTACACAAAGCAAAGAGACGCAGCGAGCTAAATCCACTTGAACACCACCATTGCTGAAAATTAAAGGTCAATAAAGGTCAGATCCAAATTCCTTGAACCACCTCGGCAGCCATGCGAGAGAATGCTTAAAGTCTTATCCATGGCCGATAAGATAATTGGACATTAGGGGAGACGGCTCGGCTAGATTGTCCACAAGATGAGAACATCCTCGTCCATGTGCCACACATGTTATTGTTATGATGACTAGGGTTCCATTGTATAGCCATGCTGGTGAGATATCTCCAAGCCGATCCGGATCACCCTATATAATGTCGCCCTTTGGAGCGATTGAAGCATGGGAATGGGTAAACACTGAGAGAAAGACTAGCAAGGTTGAATTAAGTGACGTTTTTAGTTTTCTCGTAGATGGAAATGGTTGTGTGGTTAGAGAAGCTAGTTTGTCAGGGGGTACTGATGGTTGGAAAAAATAAAATTACGTTCCTTCATCATCTTGGTCATCTGTACCAGGAAATCACCAACCACCGGGGCACAGATGTTAAGCACTTAGAGAGATTCACCTACTTTCAGAAAGTCATACTGTCGGTTGCACTATGCATGGGTTTTTACATCCTAGGGACATCCCTCCAGCACCTCCAGTTGCATTCACAGCCTCCAAAGTCCCATCACGCCCGGTGGATGCTCTGTTGTAGAGAATTCTTGGGCTGGGACTATATAGGTCTGAAGCCTTCATCACCACCCCTATGGTTCCCACTTACCAACTTTACCAGGGGCAATGAGGGGATCAAACGCACACCCAACCACGTGGCCTGCAAGAGAACCCCTCTCGTGGGAGGTAGAGAATAGTACAAGAATGATAAGCCACTCTGGAGGCTTATCATCATCATGTGCATGGCCACCCTTTTTCCAGTCCCCCCCTATAACATTGTTACCCAACGAAAGGGGAGATGGGAAAATGGCTGAGCACCGGAGCGCAGTTTGTCTTGTCAACCTTTGAGCACCATGGTTTGAGGAAGGTGGGCATGTCAAAGGAGGTATAAAGACACGTCTGCAGTAGTCCGAGTCAGCAAACAGACCACCATCAAGCAATATATATGGTTGTTTTCATACCAAGTTACTTGAATGAAGAAAGCTCTGCGCTGTCAGTTCAACTACCATGCGTGGCAGCTCCATAATGTCTGTTTAATATTTGTAAATTGTGGCAATAGTACCACACTCAAAACTGTTAGTGTCTGATTGTGACTAAAAATAGTTTCCAGGCCTTTTTTGGGGATTAGCCTTGGGTCTGAGATAGTATAAATGCACTCCTGGTAGGGGGAAAAAGGGTTGGAACCAATGTAAATTTTGTGTTGTATGCTTTCAAGAGTTTTCTAATAAAGTTGCAGAGCCGAATCCGGTGTTTTCATAGGGATTCATGTGTTATTTTATGTTACAGTCTGTTACTTTATTTCTCATGTGAACGTTTTCCAGTTTATCTCCCCCATTATGTTTTCTTTCATGTCTGAAATAAGTGTATAACAATTTGGAATTCATACATGCTATGCTCTGTCTGTTGTTTCAGATATCCACCAAAGCTTTTCTTCTAAATTTAATACAGAATTCGTTCTTTAATGCTCTATGTTAATGGTTTGTTCTTGTTCTTATTTTTCCACCAAACAATTATAAATCAACTGTGACCGGATGGCTATCTTTCCCATGTTTTAAAATCACCTGCATAAGTTTTTTTATCTCCTTTGCATATCTTGACTCCATCGCCCAATGGTTCTATGTTCTATTTCAACCAATATTACAAACAATTCATATTTTCATTTGCATATATCTGGTATTGTTAATATCTGGTGAGAGATCCCTCTCGGAAAAGCAGAAAGCTAGTTCTCTCTTCAAAAATGGTTCTCCTATTACCAGGGAATGAGCCTTCGCAACCATTGGTTCAATTCCAGTGCTAACATTACCTTTTTAAATCCCATGTGTCATTGACCCAATAAGGTTTCATCAATATTGTAATATTGTTAAAATTTACATATTCCATCAATATTGAATTTTATTCATCTTCATAATAGAACTCCACAATCATTCACCATTTACACTTTGTAATATTACTAAAATTTACATATTCCATCAATATGAAATTTTATTTATCCTTAGCACTCCACAATCCCTCACCATTACCATTCTTCATGTTCTATCATTTCACAAAGAAGTATTTATTCCATATATGGTTAAAGAAGATGCATCATATACACAATACTTTTGGTGCCTAGCCAAATTTTATGAATCCAGGGGAGTATAAGCCATGTGCATGAATTTTTTTTGTCAACTTAGACATTTTTATATTTAGAATCACATTGAATTTTTATAATAATAAAAAAGAAAGAATATTTTTAGGTCTTTTAATGAATGCAGGAAATACAAAAACTTCAATTTGGTTCCGATCCATTTCAGCATTTGCTCAGCCATTCAAAACCATTATCAGGTTACTCATCCACCATGAAATAATAATTCATGGACTACCAACCTCCTTAATCACCAGATTCATAGAATTCGCTACCAGGCTATCTATTGAGTGAGGGCTAAGCTAGCACAATTCCATACGAACGTAGTAGTTCGTTGTGATTGATCCATTCCATCTGTGTCAAAAAGGAAATGATCCTACAACGACCTAACCGTATGGGGCTCTGGGTTGGAGGATCTGGTCAAATAGAAGGATGGATGTGTGCTTCCCATTTTCATCAACAATGGTTTCGATGAATGCCACCCGAACCTGGATTCACTGGCAGGTAGTTATTGTTTAAATATGTTGGATCTCATAACTGGATCCAACACCTCAGCACCTCATAGTGCCACCTCGAATCGGAGAGGCAAGGAAAGGTTTAAGAGCACAGATGGGGCTATAAATAGGCTAGGTTAAAACCCTATAGCTGGGCATTCAACTCACATTACAGCTACTGATCAATGAAAATAGGTTTCAAATTTAATTTTCATGGCTTCCATTTACAAGCATCTTTAGGGTACAATTTGTCTAAAAATGGTCCTTTGTTTGGGATCACAATCCCTTAGTGCGTAGGGCACTTTTATTGTAAGGGGTTCTATACATTTAGATTTTTCCACATGATCACACATGAGTCATGCTCACCACCATCACCATGGAGAATATGATAATGAGGGAAGAGGATTAGCAGGGGATCGCATATCCAAATTGGGGCTTGTAGCTGAAATTGCAATCTCTGGTGGAAAGGGGTTATTATTTCTCTACGGTAAAGTATGTTTCCATGCTTGATTTTGATTGTTTTAAGTGTTATTAAACTTTTGTGTTGAGATTTTACCATTGAATATTAATGTTTAGCAATATGGTTATGTTGATTAATGTTTATTAATGGTTATGTTTAGTATTTTTCAATTTTTCTCATCATGATATTAGGAACTTCAAGCGTTCGTACCGGGACTTATTTTTGTCAAGGAATGACCGTCAGGATAAGAGTTTGTCAGTGGTAGAAAATGGATCTGAATTTTGTCAAACTATCTCTAATTTGGTTGGATCTTATCCTTGGCACTTATAGTCCATGTTTTTATCTTTTTAAGTCATGGCTACTTGCACAAATGGATTGGTGTCGATTCTGGTAAGTTGTAGAGTAATGAATCAATTGGGTTTAGTTCATTTTTGAAAACACATCTTTGATTCGCCTACATTATAATATGATAATTGGGGAAATATTTGTATTACAGTTTATTCTAATTTTGAATATTCCCAGATGTTACAGAAGGTTTTATCTTGATGATTACACATGCTTTGGTAATTTCTTATTGATTTGGAAAACTCTTTATTTATTTATTTATTTTTGGATTGTTTGGATGATCTCTGAATGAAACTTTGGAATTCCTCATAAAATTTATCATAAATAGGTGCTTTCTTTCCTTCTAAAACATGTATCAAATCCTCCAAGTGGGGTTTCTCTAGCTCATAAATTTTCTTGTACCAAAAATTCAAAATAAAACCATACTGCAAAGGAGGAATCAAACCCTTCTGTAGACAAGAAGCATGCTTCCATCTATCTACATCAGAATTATTCCTCACCAATCCAACTTGTTGAAATGGTGTTTGCACATAACCCTACATGGAGGATGCCAGTCGTATTCATTGGTGCTCCACGGGAAACCCTTCCAAAACCAGTATTATAACCTTGTCCAGTTCGAAACCCAGAAGAGGAACCACTAGGACCCACATCCATTTGAATATTACGGCCAGCAAAAGGAGCATCCCCTAGCTTGGCCCATCTATCTTCATCTAAACTGACCATATTACTCCCATGACATTCAAGTCAATAACTCTCGCTTGGCTACATGTCAAGTCCCCTTGCAGTGCTTGTTAACGCATAACCCTCTCCTACATGGATTGTAGGAGCCTGAAAATTTCCAAGTAATTCATTAATCTCTGTATAATCAAAATGAACTTGCATATATTTGCACTTATCCTTAATAGTCAACAAAAAATATCTGGAGTACTTTCTGTCTCTTGAGCATTAAGTAACTGATATAGCTACTTGATTCACACTAGTTGAAAGCTCAATTGCATATCCCCAATCATCCACTTCTTTCAGGACTTGATCCTCAAGCTCCTTTACATAAATCTTATTCTTGACAACATCAGTTACTACTTCCTTGGATGTTTCTAGAGGGTTAAAATCTTCCAACTTCTCCTCTTCAGACTTACATGCATTGTATAAATCACCTATGGGAGCTGCAGCATTTTCCTTACTTAAAAGTTCCTTCTTTTTCTTCCTCTTGTTGATAACTGTCTTGGTAGCATCACCAATGTTTATAACATTGTTCTTGGCAAACACATTGGAAGAAATTTTTTTCTCCTTTTCTGTCACTCAACCTACTAAATCCTGCTGACCTTCGCTTTCAATAGGAAAAGAAAACACTTGGAGTTGAGTAGCCATTTCACCAATATCATTATTGGTGTTGGATAACTGACCCTTATTTTCTGTGTCAATTGCGTTTACATTAGCAATTGAACCTTCCCCAAGAACTTTAGCACTTTCATGGTTATCCCTTCTTTTTTCTATATACAGACGATTATTTACAGTCAACATCTTTGTTACCAGATAAAAGAACATATTTCTCCTCCAAAATAGCCATAACACCTTTTGGGGGCACTACCAAAGCTTCCAATTGCAATTCATGTTCAGCAACTTTGCATGAATCTGATGTTGATTGCAAAGATGCAGCTAACACTTCAACCTTTTTCTCTTTAAACAAAATTTTATTAACCACCATTGTGTCATTTTTAGGTTTAAGCTGTTGAGATGCCAATTCACGGTCATGCATTCCATTAATTTTTCTCTCCCTAGAATGCAAACTAGCTTTTTCTTTTCCAATAATAGAATTGGAAAAATAAGCCACCTCTTTCTCTATCTCAACATCAGTTGAACTTGCCAACACAGATGGAGTATCAGAAACCATCGCAAGCCCATGCTCCAGATGGATAACATTTACAAGATCTTAGTTCTCTCCAATTACAGGTTTAACAAGAATATTGATGCAACTTTGTCTAGCATTACTGCTTGTTGATTCATATTGCTTATTCTTCACATCTCCAAGTTTTGAATCTATTTTAAAGGTATCCAAAATGGATGTTGATCTTTTCAATGTTCCTACAAGAACAGTACTGTTATAAAACTTCATATATTCTACTTCTTTCTTTACTACTCTAGCATCATTTGTAGAAAACTCTTTAACTAGCCCAGTAGCTTCTGTTTTTTTCCTTCAGATCCCTGACTTGAGGTGCCCAAATATGAAGACACGTCAGCAATGACCAATTCATTCAAAGATTCTGAATCATGTAAAGTTTTTGAGTTTTCCCTTGATGTATCCATTTTAGTGATCCCATCAATAGATGTTGAAACACCTGATATCCCTAAAGAGGGAGTGTCCATAACATTAACCATGTTTTCTGATGGCTTCTTTGGTGATGGTATATTTGCACATTTTGTGGAAATGCTGTTATAGCTGATTTTAGCAAACTTGGTAGATCACTCTTTTATGGCCTTCTATGTCCCTCTGCAAACTCTTTGGACCCCCCTTGTTCAAATTATACTTTGATGTTCCAAGAAATTCCCTAAAAACACCTGTTTATGGTTGTACGTGACTTTTAAGCTGATACCCATGTGTACTTGAAGCTTGCTCCACTGTAGCCCACGTACATCGATAAATCTACATAAAAACAAAAAAAATTGGAGTTTTCCTCAACGAGTCCCCAATAACTTGACTCTTGGCCTTCCATATGCCTGGAAACACTCTAACTTGACCCTCCATTTTCCATTGGAGGGCTATATATTGAGTCTCTTGGATGCATTGAAGGAGGAGAATTTTGGAGAGAAAGGAAACTATAGTTCATTGTTTCCTCACTTGATTATGCTTGAGTATGCATCCCTTTGTCATTTTGAGAACACATTGCTACTCTTCCCAAGCTTTCCATTGCTTTGTAAGCTTTCCATTGATATGGAGGATTGAAGTGGTGGAGGCCCAGGTGGAGGACTCAGTTTCTTTGTTTCGATGAGGTTCCGATAGATTTTGTCATTGTTCTCTTTGTTTATTATTAATAGAAATATTTATTCCTCGTCCATTACATGTGTATGACTATGAATATTTTATCCATGGATGTAGTTATATTTTCTTATACATGATGGTTTTGTATATGCTAGAGTAGGCCTAACACTTTGATATATAGCATGCTTGTCTTGTTTACTATTGTTGAGAGTGAATTATAAATACAAGCGTGTTGGAAAAGTTCAATGAGGATCTACATCAACCGATCAGAAAAAGGTACATTTCATATCCCTTAGTGTTGGCAGCATTTGTTTCTCTTGCATATTGAAATGGATTGATCTCTGGTGTCATTCATTCTATTGTGATCTTCCCCAAGCCATAGGAAGTTTCTCTCCGTAACAGAATTGGCGACTCCGCTGGGGAGGTTCCTTTTTTTTTATTTGGGGATTGGGTGCACAATGTTCTTGAAATTCTCTATGTTTATTTGTGTTTCTGTGTCGGGTTCAGAAGTCTGTTATCCCATTAGTTTCATGTTGAAGTAATTTAGGTATTGGATTATCATTTTATCCCCTCTCTCTTGTTGTACATGGGTTTTTTCTTTACAGCTATGTATACACGTGGGTTTGGTGAACAGCCGCGTATGCACACAGGTTTCCTGCAAACAGTCATGCATGTCCCTCTTTTTGAGTGTGAATTGGATGTTTGAGAGATGTTGGGTGGATTTTGAATGTTTCTTAGTCTTCTTGGATGCTTCTGCGGTCTGTCTACTGCCTCTATTTATGTATAGAGACCTTTTTTATTTGCTTCTTAGTTAGAATTTGTTATTGGCATCTTGTTTCCTTTTTGTTTTGGTATTAGTGCATTATATTTATTTTATCTCAGTGCCTCTCTTGGTTGTTTTCTGGTAGTTGTCGCAGGTTCTAGAAGTTTTAGAGTCTTTTATTGCATTTATATATCGTTTATTTCTAAAATACAAAAATATTTGATTTTTGGCATGTTTATGCATTTTTGTATTTGCATAGTACTTGCATTAGGGTTTCTTAGTTGATCAGTAGTTAGACTTTCATATAGGAAAGGTTGCATTGTCATTTGAAGGAAAAACTATGCATCTCATGTAGTGGCATACTTCATTTTCACATTTAAATACAAAATTGTACTTAGCATTGTTTGTTAGGTGTGCATATTTACTTTCACTGCTGAGCCATAACATCATTGGTTGCACGGTCATTTCCTTTGAGTAATCACAGCCTCTAAAAACAATGCTTAATTTAAAATGAATTACACATTTTTATTTGATAGGGTACATCAACAAGATTAACTTTTAGAGTCTTGGAATAAGTTTTTGTGAGTAAATTTCTCCAAGACTACTAAATAAAACAAGTAGGTGTTTGTCTAGGTGAGAGAGTGAAATCCTTGGTATAATTAGTGTTCTCAGGAGGATCCTCTTACACAGGAGTTAAGCATGAGGAAACATACACTTTTGTGGTGGGGATAGCCCCTTGCCACTCCCTATGCAACGCCGAAGATATTTCCAGGATCTTGTTCGTATTTGGGTGCTTTTGAGGTACCTTTGGTGCTTTCGATCTTTTCTACCCTACCAATACGGTAGATATTTCATGCGACTGTTTGCCTGAGCATTGGTTATATTGGGGTGACCTTAGTTTCCTTAACTAGGTATCGCAAGGGGTTTTGATGTATTTGTAACTTCAAAATGTATTCACTAATATTGTACCAAAATGTTCATATCGGGAGAATCATTTGTATTTCATTGTACCCTGATGTTCCTATCGGGAGAGTCATTAATATAATAAAGACAAGTAAAGTCAATGAGGTTAACCCTCCATTGTAAGTTGGGGCAATAGTCCCCACAATTGAGTTGAGGTTAACCCTCCTTGTTGATCAGGGGGGCAAAGTCCCCACAGTTGAGGGGCAGTAGGGTTATTAGACTCTCCTAGAGATGCTGGCCCTGGTAAGTAATTGTAAAGTCAAAAACTAGTATAAATAGAGAGTGAGACTCTCTATTTGTCACACACACGCACCCAACTATAGTGCATAGGTGAGAGAGAAGAAGCTCGCTCAAGTGAGAGAGAGAACAGTTGTTGGAGATCATATTTTTGTCTTTGGGATTTACTGCTACCATTGGTGCTCATTCTATCTCTGAGGAAGTTGTGGGGTTTTCTCCTTTATGGTTTCCCTGAGGAAAATATTTGTGTCTTTTGTCTCTTGTGATTTATTGTTGTCCATTTTATTCTCTTAGATAAGATCCTAAGATCATATTGCTTAAATGATAAAAATCTAACATGGTATCAGAGCTAACCTAAGAAGAAGACACTGTGCAGTTGCAGAAGCTAAGGATTCTTACTTTTTGGGTCTCTCTTCACAATCCATCAGCAAAAGGAGGCTAGGCTAACTCTCCATTTAAGGGCGCATCTTTCTGTCAAAGCAGAATTTGATTCCAAGCATTTTTAGTTTTTGCTGCGGGAAATTAGGGCTTTTTACAAAAGAGGAATTTTTGAGTGAGCCCAGCATAGGATTTCTCTCCTCATCAAAATAAAAGTTTAGATACCACAGTTGAAGTTTTTGGTTGACTAAAACTTCGGGAAATTCAAACCCTAGTTTGACCATGGGCCTGAAAAACCCTAAAATACTAAAACTGATAGTTTTGGTACATTCACTATATATCGAGATTGAAGAATTTTCAAGGGCCGAAATTTTCACCCACCGAATATAAAATTTTGATGTATCCTATGTAAAACTTTCAGCCTCAGATTCGCTATATTCTAGGAGATATGACTCCTCCAAATCAGGGTTCCATCCTCTTCTTGGATTGATGCCTAAAAAGGACACCTAGGGAGAATTGCTATATCTAGGGCTACAAAGGTCCAATTGAAATTTCGCAAGATGTCCTAGATAAGGAACGGACTGTACTTTCTGTGGTAAAATTTTTAGACCCTGATGATGAAACAAGGACACGTGGAAGTCTGTACAAGTTCGCTATGATGAACAGTCCTAAAATAAGTTAGCTTGGGGAAACTCTCATAAGTCCCAATTTTTGAGCTGCAAAAAGACCACATTTTATTGATCTTTCCTATACCATTTGTCACCTTATTCCTATCTTATCCTTCCATAAAACCATTAATATTCACCATTTTCATGATTAAATATGGGTTACCTTGTTATTTTTCAAATCATTTATTTTTGAGTATTTTGAGTGAGTTTGTGGTTAATTATTGAGAAAAATAACATATTTTCATTATACTTTAAAGTTGGATGAGTTTGGTGATGCTTACAAGTGTATTTGAAGGCTTTAACAAGCTCAAAAGTCACCATCTAACCTCAAATTCGAATTTCATCTTCAAGATGTGGGCTAATTTCAAGGAGAAGATCATGGAAATGTGGAGAGAATATCTCATCCAATATTTGTTGAAGGATTTGAAGGGATAAGTTGAGATAAAATTGGATTTGTTGAGGATTTTGAGGGATAAGTTGAGAGAATAGTGGATCTATAATTATGATTAGTTATCTTGAATTCATGTATAAATAGGAGGGCTCTCTCCTTATTTTGTTAAAGATATCTCTAGTGGTTTGGAAGTAGAGAATAGTTTAGAGTTAGTCATAGAATGGATTTTGATTGTCATGTAATGGAGATTATGCTTTGATGCAAATCTTGTTACTCTTCCATGTTAATATAGATTTCCAGCAATTTCTTTTTTATGAATTGTCAGTATAGATTTTATGTGAACTCAGAAGTTAATGTTGATTGCTTTATATCAGTTTATTTCATGCAATTTCAGTCTTTCTTTATCAAGTTAATTTATGCAATTTCATGTTTTCTGCAATTAGATTTACTTTCATATAATTTCTTGTTTTCGTAACTTAGATCCAATTTCAATTGTAGAATAGGTTAGCAATACCCTGCCCCTGCATATATTTTGTATGTACCTCACAAGTCTATGCTCTCTCTAGGTTGACAATTAAATCATTGGATATATGTTATAATTTATTTAATATTTTTCCCCAACATTTTGGCATCGTTGCCGGGGAGGTGCTAAAAGGGATCAGAGTTTAGACAGGTAGATAGTTTGTTTTTTTTTGCATAGAAAGGGGGAGGGGAAACGGTAAGACGCAAGGATGTCTTCACTATGGAATTTCCGTGGTGTAACAGCCAAACACATCCACTTTAGTGGGTCACCCCAAAGCCTTGTTGTTTCTGCAAGCACGTTTATTTTTTTGCAAATGCGAGTTTGTTTTTATGCAAATCTTCCCTTTTCATTTTCAGTCTGGATTGCTTTCATTTTTGGGCTAGCCTTTATTTCATACCAACTTGCTTCTAACCTTGTATCTGTTCATTCTTTGTTTTGTGCACTTTTTATTCCTGTTTTTGCACTTGTTTTGTACTAACCCATTTCGTACTGTTTTTTTTTGCATTTGTCATGTACTCGTTTTTTTCATTTTTCATTTTATCTTTTGATTTGATATCAGTAAAATGATTTTAGGATGAACATAATCTTAGAGCAGCTCACTCATATCCTCACAAAAACTGGGATCTCCTCTTCTTTAGAAGAGGATATTTTGATAGCAGCCAAAGATGTAATTACTCCTCCTAATACAAACAAAGAAGAATCGACATTTCAAGAACCATGCATATCAGATGAAGAACACATGTTCGAACTGGAGATTGAAGAGGATGAAGAAGGAATCTCGGGTAATCATCATGCAAACGATAGCTGCATTGAACAATGGTTCCAAGTAAGTATTAGGTTAGATCGGTTTTGTTTTCGCTTCTATTTTGTTAATTCACATTTTCAACACTTAATCTTTCATATTATTGTATATTCTAGATTTAGTTTTTCATAATTAAAAGATAATCTTGGTTTACTTCTTTTAGATAGATGGCTACATTGGCAATTTCACTACACATAATTAATTTTAAATGTTCAATTAGAATAGAGTAGATAGGCTTTAGTTTTTATTTTATTGTTACTTTTTGAGTTTTGTTTAGAAAAAAAATTCATTTTTATTTTTGATAATTTTTAGTCTTGCAAAAAACAAAAAACAAAAAATTGTAATAAAAACAATTTAAAATTTAAAAAAAATAATAATAAAAAAAAAACACAAAAATATTTGTTTGTTTCATTAATTTCTAGTTTTAGTTTTTTAAGATTCTCATGAATAATTTATAAATAAAAGCTTTAATTTTAGATCTCCTTAATTTTAGATTTCATGTAAAAATAAAAAAAATTAAAAGAAACTTTATTTTTAAATAACTTTTTGGTTTTGATAGGAATTAAAAAAAAAAGACTTAAAATATAAATTAAGACTTATTTTCTTTTAAATCAAAGTTTTATAGTTCTGGTTTTTGTTTTTTGTGTTTTCTATACAAATAAAAATAAATTTATTAATCTTTTGATGTCTAAGAAAACCTGCAAAAACATGTGAAAAACTAATAAATTAAAAATAAAAATAAACACATAAAAAATTATATATATATATATACTTTCCAAAACCATGTATCTTTTCACCGTACCCGCAAAACATTAATATATAATCAAAAAAGAAACTTTTAAATAAAATAATAAACATTATAATATATATATATATATATATATATATATATATGTAATGCATGTTCTAGGCATTAATATTAATATTAGAAAGAAAAATACGTTGAAAAATTATAAAATAAATAAAACAGAGTGTTCATCCCTCAATTTCGAAACCTGCAAACAGTCTATCATAGGAAACCTGCAAACAGTCTATCATATGAAACTTGCAATCAAACTTAAACATAAAAATGATATGCCTTAGATCTGTGAGCTTGAGTCGTCCCTGTCCAATAGAAAATGAGTGGACGAAATTTGTTTAGAAAATCTCGCCTTGAGGAACATCATGCATTTTGAGATTTTGAGATGTCATTGAGGATCCGCCACCCAAGCCACATGGGCATTGATTTGTTGACATATCTAAGAAATATAATACCCAAGCCACCTTCCTCTGTCGATTTGCAGACTTCCACCTAACAATGATTTGCTTCTCGTCATCTCGCTTGCCCGACCAGATGAAGTTTTTCATCCAACCTTTCATGGTTTTGATTACGGTCGATGGATACACACAAAAGCAATGTATCAGCATGCTTCCAACCACACTATTGATGAGTGCACTCTTCCAACTATTGACAACATACTTCCAATATAATCTGAAAGCCTCTTCTCCATTTCTTTTTTCTACCAGCTACCAAGATTCCGGAGGAGAAAAACAACCAAACTTTGATTTTGGATCACTATCCCGATTACTAAGGGTTAGGAGCCACCCATACATGCCCTCAATTTCTTATTTTCATATCAACAAGTTCTTTCTGGATTACAACTTAGTGGCATTGATGCATCCTGTATTCAAAGCTGATCACAAAATTTGTTTCTGGGCATTCATTTTTTCATGTGTGGCAATAGGATCATCAAACACGTTGGCAATAAAGCAATTCGGAGCCATATCTTTCCTAGCATTGAATAACAGGCTTCCAGGAACACATCAACCCCCTATTTCAAGGGTGCAGTCCCAGATTTTACGATTCCATTCCTGATTTTGTGCACAGGATGGATATACTCCTACCTTTGTGCCTTGGGTTGACAAAGTATTAGTGACGAATGGCAAGATGTCTGTTGGAATCGTTTCAATCAATTGGAATTGATCTGTTTGGATTAATGAGGTGAAATACGTGATTGTTTATCACCATTGAAATAGATTTTCTATTGCCACAAGAAATATGGCATAACAGATAATCCTATAAACTCGAAATGGAATTGTTGTTTTTTGACAGAATCTATTAAGATTATGACGGTGAGGTGCTTCAATTCCATCGATCGACCAACTGTAGAAAAATCATCAATGACCATGATACTCATCCCAATATTGATCGTGATCTCGGGAAAGGGAATATATTACATATATATATAATCATAGATTAGCTTCAGCTATGAGGTAGGATGTAGGCCATATGTGAAATATTGGGCACGAAGTCTGGAAAACCTTTCTCGTCGCTCGATCTGATGCTCCGAAGCCACTTTCATGGTGTGGTGAGGTTTTTGTTCTGGGGTTGAGTCGATCAAGCCCCTAGCCATCTTATTTCACAGAATCTCTTTCCTGCAAGCTTCTCAAGTGAAATCAATCTCCCACTTCCCAAAAACATCATTCGATAAGAGGGCAAAGGAGGTTATTGTTATCTTAGTCAATGGACTCCAGGGAAAGGTTGGCCTGAGGCTTGACCTTCCCCTCGAGTGGAGTCTGCATCTCGATTGGGCCCTTGTTGTACTTCATGTTAAATTTGAACCATTGAAGAAGGTATGTTGACCACTTCTGATGGAGATCGTTTCGTATTTAGTGACTATAAGTGACGAACACTGCTCAACTCAAGACTCAAGTGACCTGTTCAGTTAGTTCTGCGTGAATCGGAGCTTTAACAGGTTAGCTTCAAGGCTTCAAAATAACAGAGTATGAAGGTTTATCAACCGGTTAATATGCTAGATCTCCACTCGGATATTTAGGATTCATTTGCATGTGTAAAAACATGTGATTAGCTTCCTTTATCTGAAAACGAGAAAATTGTCCCTGCCTTGAATTTGTTAAAATTATGATCGTTTGATCAGCATGGGAAAGGTCATATACAGGGCATAGAATTCATTAAAATATCGTGAAATGAGATTATATGGTGTGTTTCCGATCTTACAATATTCCACCCCTTGATTGGGTTCCAATTTACGCTCATTTCTAACAACTTCTTAAGAGGGAAACTGGTTGAAGGAATTAGGTTTTAAAAAAAAATCAAAACAAAATAAAACATTTTTTATTATCTATCTATATATTTTAAGTTTTTATTATAATAATGTTTTTTAATTTTTTTACTTTTTAATTATTTTATCATTTTCAAAAAAGATAAAAATAAATAAATTAAATAACATAAGCTTTTAGCAGCAGGTTGAGAGATCGTACCTCTAGCTTGATACTCCGAAGAAGCCAAAGAGATGGATCGAATCGCTTCCTTTGTGTTATGTTAATAATGGTAGAGCTGAAAGCCTAAAAATCGAACCATGATTACTGTAAAACCAAATGAAAGTAAATGTAGATTCATTGAAATAATGAGATCCGGTAACAAAAATCAAATTAAAATATCTTGATCGCAGACTTGGCCAATATACATTATACTTGATAATTTTCCAAGCCCTTGTCTCTACATTTCACTGATGCCACATAAACAATTCCCTCAAGCCTTGAAAGCCAATCGACATAATTTGATTCCATGGCTCCCAGTACTTTACATATTTTCTACCAAATCTTTCCTTGTAAAGGCCTCAGATGTTTTGCTCCAAAAACATGGAGTGCCCCACACAGGCCACAACTATGAAAAGAGCCCATTCACGAAAAAGAGCACACAAACCAACAAAATGAAATGCAATAGGCCATATGGTATTTAATGCTCAACTTTTTAATGGTCATTTTCCCTTCTTGCTTATCGTTGAATTTCTATGATTTTTATCTTTTTCTAACGGTCATATATGATAATAATTTCAATTAGCTAGTATTTTAAATAAAAAATTTGAAAAACAAATCAAAAAAGTGGAAATAGCAACATAGTTGCTAAGTACCTGCCTCTTAAGATTTAATTTTAAAAAATTAAAATTAAAATTTTATAATTCAATTAAATATATATATATTTATAATCTAAATGTATTTTTATTAAACCATTATTTTATATAATTATGAAATATATATATATATAACAAAAAAAAATTATATAATTTATTAAAAATATTATATTATAATATAGGATTTGAAAATAAAGATTTTCTTTCTAACTATTCAAACCACATAAATATCAAAATAAAATAAAATTGTTGTTTTACTATAATAATTTTGAAAGAAAAAAGCACACCCATTAATATTATTCAAAACAAGTGAAATAGCAGCAAGGCTGCTTATACCTGCCGTTTAGAAATATTTTAATGCCATAATGTATATAAGTTGAAAGTTGAAGTAATTATGAAACATTAAAAACTTGCAACAATGTATTACTTGTTGCTATGTTGGTTATTTTTTGATGTGACGTTATTAGTTGCTATGTTGCTTATTTTTCTATGTGAAATTACTTGTTGTAACTATGTTGCTTATATTTCTATGTCAAGTTAGTAACAAAGCTGCATGATACCCACCTCTTAAGAAAAGTTTTGTAAAAAAATAGTTGTAAAAGAAATGACAAGTAGATAATGATAAAATGTACACAACTACTTTCTTAATTAGTTATAGAGTAAGACCTTGAGATTAAAAATCCAAAATAAGTTCACTTGTAGTTGTGAATTTTCTTTGTAGTTTACTTTAGCATCTTTTGTGCAGCAATACCTACCGAACCATGGAAGGATGCCAAATAACATGGGCGTTGTTAGGCTGTTTGCATTGGCGAAACTAAGTGTTTATGTTATATCCGTGGGAGGATGCATAAGAAAGTCTGGATTGTGTGGGTGACTTAGTAAGTTGGTATAAAGTTGAAATTCAAGAAAATAACAAATAACAAAATAGCATTTTTAATGTGTATTCAACGCATAATTGAAAAAAATGTATACCATTTTCTTTATTTACTATTAAGTAGCTGTCACAGCATAAAGCAATAGAGGTATTATTAGTCCCTGCCCGCGGCTAGCAGGGACTATATGAATCGGTCTGCCGCCTTTTCTAATAATCTGCTCAAAAACTAAGA
>LPNX010235166.1:171789-185391 GCA_001517045.1 Pseudotsuga menziesii | reverse complement strand
TCATAAAATAATATTATTGTCATTTTCAAGTAAAGTACTCATAATTCATAAAAATGTCTTTTCACATTTTTTTATAAAATAATATATTGTCATTTTCATGCTTTTTTAATTTTAAATTATATATTCACTCAATTTTATTAAATATCATAATGTCAAACTAATATATATAATCTTGTACTTTTAAAATAAATTAAAATCATGAATAATATTTATATGAAAAAAATATGTTAGTTATGCATATAAATTAAATTCATGAATAATATTTTTTTTTTAACAGAAACTGGGGAAAGGTATATATAAAAGGGGCTGCGCACAGCCATTCGTTACAAGAAAGATAGCTTCGAGAGTTTATGGACAACAAAAAAGCTGCATAGGAAAGCTAACCATGGGACTGTCCAAAAAACCCTGCATACAAACTGCTCAAAACTTCTGAAAATGCTAGAGGGGTAAACCCTTACAAACTGTTTACATAAAAGGAGGCAAAAATACATTTAGACATAACTAGAGGGGACTGATTACTGAGTGCTTCTATTGTTTCTAGGCTGGACAACAAATTCCTCCTCCATGGGGAGAACAGCTTCTACAACTTCGTCTTTGACTTCACCATTAATTCTGCTGGCCTAGTGCATTTCAATGAATAGCTGGAGATCCTCTTGTATCCTGTCCACTTTCCCATGTATTTCCTGAAGACTACTCTCATTGTCATCTATGCGAGCATCGTTGTTGCTTATTTGCTGAGAAGTATAGCTAACAGAGTCAGCCATTTTCTTTATCTCCTTGCTCATTTCTTTGGTGTCCACGACGTTGATGGCCAGGAGTTCATAGAGTCTGCGTAAATTCTTCTTAATGTCCGCCCATTCTCCACCTTGAGCCATTCTGGTAGCCTCAGGCGAAATGGTCAAACGTGCAAAAATATTGAGAGGGATGCTGGCTGAATTGCTAGGAGCTCTGCTTTGAGAAGCAACCAAGGGAAAAAAGGAGCTGAGCACCACAAATTCTTGAAGAAGAGAGGATTTACCTTGCTGAGAGGTATCCAGCAAACCCACGGCACCAACCACCCAGCCCTGTCCGGAAGTCAAGACCCAATTACTCCCTGGTGCGCTTTGATCTGCAACCCGAAACACTGGATGATTTATTCCTGCACAGGTAGAAAGAGCTGCGATGACAAGCCACTCTTTCACCACCGAACGCGAGAGGGGAAGAACCTACCACGGGAGGCCCTGAAGCCACCCTTCGCTGACACCCAAAACAACATGCCCCAGAAATCGCTGAATTTCATGAGAACCAGAGCTTGCTGAGGAGGAATTCTGGAGCGACATTTTGGAATCGAAGATAAAAGGAGGACAAAGATAAGCGGGACACAAAACGTGCGAGGGATAAATGCAAGTTACCCAAGGCCTTGAGTCCATTAAGTCTGAAGCGACCGGATGAAGGGAGGATCGAGGAGGAGGCCACGCGGCGGGGAGGATAGAGCTGGGCGATAAATGCATGGTGTCGGCGAAGGACAAGGGGAATGGGTGGACGAGATGGCATGGGAGGGAAAGGAGCGATGGGAGAAGGGAGATAAAGGGGAGCGGTAAGTCCACACCCAAATAAACCAAGGATATATTCATGAAACTAGGCCTGCAATGCCTTAACATAGGGGCAATCCAAAACTCAATGAGGAGATTAATCCATGAGAAGATCTTCTTCTTCATTATGGGATGAATTTGTGGAAGGGGGGGTCCCCATCTTGTTTATAAACACCTTGCGGGAGGGAAGCCCCAATATTGGCCATAGCGTCAGCTGCACTGTTGTTTATCCGGAGAATATGCAGGGGCTCAAAGGAGTGGTGCATAAGAGGTTTCACTTTGTTGTACAGGCGACTACAATTAATTGCTCCCGAGGGGTATCCATTAATCAATTTGGAGATGACATGCTTGGAGTCTCCAAATATTAAAACCTTGCGATAGTTTTTAGCCTGAAGGATCTGAAGACCTTGTAGCAGAGCCAATTCTGCTTCGTTATTGGTCCTATTCCGTAATCCCCAGGCAAAGGAATGTTCTATATTTCCCCCGGGGTCTAGAAGGGCCCCCCCCCCCCCCCGCTCCTGCCACCCCTAAATTCATGAATAATATTAATATGGAAGATGTATGTTAATTATGGATAAGTTATATATATATAATCATACGCATTCATTTATATCATGTTTGAATGTATAAAACAACATGTCAATACGATAAATGTTTATATGATTATAACTTTATTATGTTTTTTTTTGACAAAAAATTATTATAATTTTTTAATAGTTATTTTTATAGAATAATATGCAAATTATGTTGTTATAACTTGTTAAATATTAATTAATAATAATTTCATTATGATAATAATTATAATAAATGTTATTGTGCTAGTTTTAATAATACTAATATTATAAAACTGTAATGATTAAAAAAATAATAAAATTAATTAAGATATTTATATTTAATTTGAAATTATAACATAATGTGTAAAACTATATTATGACTCATTTTTTTAACAAATTAGTGACTTTTATTTTTTACATGTATATTTTGTATTTATAATTTTTTTAGTTGCAAGGAGTGGAAATGATTTTCTCAAATAAGTATTTATATTATAAAAATATTTTCAAAATGTATAAATATTTTCTTAATAATTTATTTTTGTCTATAAAAAAATATTAGAATAATTTATGCTTCAACTAATAAATGAAAAGAATTTATGCACCACCATTCCATCCCTCAATTCAGTCTCGTTCCATCTGGCTCAGTGGTTTAAATCGATGGTGCTTTCAGCTCCTTATAGATACCTGCCATTATTTATCTTCTGGGGTATCTGGCTCCTTCAGAATCACTGTCTGTTTGAAAACAAAAAACCTGCTTTCCCTGCTCTTATCTCCAAGATTGAAGGTTTATTAAATGCTTATCCAGTTCCATTGAAAATAAAAAAAAATTAGGAATATTGGTTCTAAACCAGTGAAGGTCTTTCCTTGGGATTTTTTGGTGGGGCTAGTGCAAAGAATATAGGTGGCTCTGGTTTTGTAATATTTCTTAGTGATTCTCATTATTTCAGTTTCTCTTTGGGAGCTGGTTGCAACACGAACACTAGAGCAAAATTATTGGCTATGTGGGCAGTTCTAAAGGTGAGCTTGATGATGGGTCTTCCCATGCATTTGATCTATGGCGACTCTATGGTTATTATATCTTGGTTGAACAGGCTCTCTGCACTTGATGTTCCTTCACTGATGCACTGGTGTATTGATATTATAAATATGCTTTAATTGGCCCCTCCAGTGATTTTCAAACATATATTCCGTGAGCATAACTCACTGGCAGATGGTCTCTCTAAACAGGCGCTCAATTTGGATATGGGATATGGATTCTTCATGGAAACTATGGATGCAATGGTCATAAATCAAGTCCAATTTGTTCTTTTTTAGTGCTGCTGAGCTGTATTGTTTCTCAGCATTGTCTTTCAGCATCTGATTGATCATCTTTGTCTGTTCTGTATGAGACCTTTCAGCTAGTAAGTTTTGTTCAGGAATGTTTGTTTGACGATCATCTTCGATCTTACTCAGCATATTCTAACCTGATTTATCAGGGATGATTAGGAAAGTCTGCTATGATCAGACTTTTTGTCTTTTATTCTGTTTGGCGTAGTCAGCATTGTTATAGCTTTATGTTTATGTGATGTAGTCATAAAGTTGCTATATGTAAATGATGTCTTTTGATTCCTATGAATAACAAAGACTGGTAATTTTTCCTCTGAAAAAAAGTTAATATGATATATTATTTATTCACAACTTTTTTATCGCTAAAAATTAATATACATTAAAATCAACTAATAAATTAAAAGAATTTATACACCACTATTGACTTTTACTTGTAATTTTTTTATTGCTAAAAAACAATATACATACCTTTTTTATTGCTAAAAAACAATATACACTAAAATCTTATATACTAATATGACATATTTTCATAATGTATAAATATTTTTTTAATAATTTATTTAAGAATAAATTAAGTCTTATATTATTTTCTATAAGATATTTAACTATAACATTCGTTTATAATAAAATGAATATATATAATAATAAAAATTATGATTTTGATATTAATTTATTCTAATAATGTAATAAATATTATAATAATCTTGTTAAAATTTTACATGTAAATAAATCTCAATTAAATCACATTAAAATTAAATTTATGAGGAATGTATTAAATATAAAAAGTCAACATAAATTAAAAAAATAACTCCTAAACATATTTTTCTTTGTTTAGTTTCATTTACAAGTTCAAGACAAATAAATGCTGAAGGACAATAAATTTTTGGGAATTTACAATGAATCTTAGTCACATCATTGTAGAGTTATTTTATTAATTTTATTTATAGTCAATTTAAAAAAGTAACTCAACCATAGTTATTTATAGTGTGCATAAAAAGTAGTGTAGGAGGTGAGTTGTCATATATACCTACCCCATAAAACCCCTAACTCACAATATTTTAATATATCTTATATTTTTGTAGTACATCTCTTAGGAGGCCCATTTTTTATCTCAAATTCTCTCTAATGCATTCTGTACTGGAGTGACAAGTAGCTTTCTCTACTACTAATATTTTATGTATCCATCTAGAGTCATTGGATACCAAGATCCTCTATTGGCTTTCATCTTCAACCTTGTAGCAAAGGTTAAGATATTCATCACTCTAGGTGATCTTCAAGCTCCTCATGTATGTGTTATCCCATGGGTGTCTTCTGAGATCCTACAAGGCCTTCTTTAATCCACACACATGAGTCTACTTGGCATGTGCCTCAACTCTCACTGGATGCAAATATCTCTTCGTAATCTATGAATTATTTCCGTGAGAAGCCTCGTGCTACGAATCCTACCTTGTATCACATGATGTTGTCATCTATTGTATGATGGATCTTGTAGATCCATATGGAAGATACTACGAACTTCCCTTCAGGTCTCAATGCCGCATCCTAGACATCATTGTTCTTCTCCTTCCCTTTCTTCTTGGCTACTTCTTCATAGTTGGAAGGCTCTGCATCAATGATGTCACTCAACAATGACACATAACTGTATTGTGTCTAAGATTTCTTCTTTCTTTGAAAGTATCGTCATATTATTCTTCATCTTGGATCCTTTCTTGAACTGTGGTCACTTGTTCTTCGGAACAAGTCTCATCCTTATTTTCTTGTAGGTGATTGTATGCGATCTTTGCCACAAGTCAAATGCATTTGTATGGTGAGAAACATTTCATAATGCATATTCATAATGGTAAATTCTTATGCATAAATATACAATCATGCAACTATTTTAGCCAATACAACATTTATCCATATCTCACGGAAACTTTCTGGATGCCTTCCATCTCTACTAGGACAACATTGAGATTGTGCACTAATCCAATATGTCAGAAAAGAGGTTTCATTCTATATAAGTAGCAATGGAGAGTTGTATAGCACCATGAGATACTTACCCATCACATGCATATTAGTAGTATACTGTCATTAATGCAAACATTCTATCATGCATAACACATCAACTGAATATAAACAAGTGCATAACAAAACAATATCATGAAATAACAATTGAATACTTATCTTTATTTGTTTCGTGAGTAGAGTCCTTCTTTCAGATTCATCATCATCTTCATTCATAACAGCATCATTTATTATCCAAATGCTCAATATGGATAAGAGCCTCTTCAAGAATTGAGGTCTTCATATTCCTCATCGCTTGAGGTATCTTTTTGAATCGTGAAACCTTGATCTTCAGTTGCTCCCATCTTCTTTTCTCTTATTATGAGTCGAGCTTTTTCTTGTGTGTGCTCTTCCCAGATTCTGCTAAAAGTAATCACTTCTTTATGGCACACATTCCTTGAATGAATGAATCCCATGATCTTGGGAATCCATTCATGGTGGTTATCACAACTTCTGCATTCTCCACTTCTTCTTCTACCGTTTCAAGTTGTTCTTTGATTTGAGAGACCCTTGTAAAGTATGACTGTATGGTCTCTCCATTCTAGATCTTCACATTCTTCAACTGGTTTCTTAAGGTCATCTTTCGATTTATGTTCTTCCCTTCAAATAACTTGGTGAAGGAATCAAACATATCTTTCGGTGTCTTTAGGGAAGACACTTGTGGTATAAGGTGATCCGTGATTGAATCAACAATGATATTCTTGAACATGACCAAGTTCTTCTTGTGCAAGGCTTTTAGCCTCATCCCCCTCTAGAACTGGAACATCTCTACTTATGTAGGTGTCCAACTCATTTCCTTCAAGAACTAGTGAAGTTGGAAGTTGTCAACCTCATCAAAATTACAATCAATATGGTGTGATTAGTCATCTTGAAATGAGAACCTCAACTGTAAATAGCAAAATATTAGATCTTACCGCTTTGAGGTGTCCATCCTGGTTCTAGAGCTGGCTGATCTAGGGTTTGTCATAGAAACCCTAATTTTCAAAAATTGGAATCCTTCAGATTTGAATGGATAGAAATATATATCTCTTCAAGGAGAGCTGTCGAATGTACTCATTTTTTGAAAACAGTGGAGGGAAGCTCCCAAAACAGGAATCCCTAGTTTACCAATTTCTTTTGTAGAAATGCCTGATACTGTTTCTGCAGTATCTATGAAATTACAAATCCTCTATGTCTTTAATTTTGTATTGAGGTAGCCTCTTTTGTCCTTGTTCCAACACCACAGGTTTCATCATAATTGGTTTCACCAATTGGGACTTATGAACGTTTTCCCAAGGTGACCTGTTTCAGGACTATTCAGCATAGCGAAGTTGTATGGAATTCCATGTGTCATTGTTTCATCTTCGGGGTATAAAACTTTTACCACAAAAGGAAAAGTATATGCCATTTTTGTAACATATTGATAAATTTAATTTGGACCTTCGTAGCTCGATATATAGCAATTCTCCCCAGGTGTCTTGTTTGGGGAGGAGTCCTAGGAGAGGCTGGAACCCTAAATTGGAGGAATCATATCTCCTAGAATATAGTGCATCTGAGGCTAAAAATTGGATACAATGTACATAAGGAATTTATCTTTGACCTATGAAAGTTATGCCACCTTATCCTTCTCTAATATTTACATATAGTGAATCTACCAAAACTATCCATTTCAGTATTTTAGGGCTTTTCAGGCTCGGGGTCAAACTAGGGTTTAACTTTCTCAAAGTTTCACCCAACCAAAAATCTTGACCCAGGTCTATAAAATTATATTTTAATAAGGAGAGTATTCCTATGCCGAGCTCACTCAAAAATTCCTCTTCTGAGAAAAGCCCTAATTTCCCGCACCAAAAACTGAAAATGCCCAGAATCAAATTCTACTTCGACAGAAAGATGCGCCCTTCAATGGAGAGTTAGCCTAGGCTTATTTCACTGATGGATTGTGGAGAGAGACCCAAAAAGTAAGAATCCATAGCTTCTGTAGCTGCACAATGTCTTCTTCTCTGGTTAGCTTTGATACCATGTTAGATTTTTATCATTTAAGCAATATGATCTTAGGATCTTAAGTGAGAGAATAACGTGCACAGCAAAAATCACAAGAGACAAGAGACACAAAGAATTTTCCTCGGGGAAACCATAAAGGAAAAAACCCCGCAACTTCCTCAGAGATAGAATGAGCACCAATGGCACCAGTAAAACCCAAAGACAGAAAACATGATCTTCACAACTGTTCTCTCTCTCTCACACTTGAGAGAGCTTCTCCTCTATCACTTATGCACCCCAGTGAGTGAGTGTGTGTGTGTGATAAATAGAGAGTCTCACTCTCTATTTATATTCTTTCATTCATTTAATACTTGACTATGTTATGTAGGCTCGAGTAATCCTAACTCAGTTATGTAAGCTCGAGTAACCACAACTGGGGTACTAATGACCCGACTTACATTAATTCACCTAGGTTTGACTTCTCTAGGAGAGTCTAATAACCCTAGTGCCCCACAACTGTGGGGACTTTAACCCTTGAACAATAAGGAGGGTTACCCTCTATGACTCTACATGACTTGTTTACATTATTGATTCTTCCTATAGGAACATTGGGGTATGACATGAATCAATTACATTACAGATACTTCCTAGAATAAACATAGAGGTACAATACATAAAATATACAAGTGAATACATTCCAAAGTTACAAATACATCAACAAAATAATGTCCATTCCATTGTAGCATTGTCACTGTAATCAGTGTGCATTAATTTATACTACAAACATCCCAAACATCAACAATAATAGACATAAAATACGAACATATACACTCTCATTAACGCCTTACATCCAATAATAATTGCGTAGGAAGATCATAATAAAAGCACATTTTAAACAACTAGGGCAAATTTAGTTTGAATATATAAAAACCATGTGGCGTCTCTCCATCAAGAGTAGAATGCACTAACAACATATAAATGTCATTCGATAGTTTAAACATGACAAAGAATAAAATAAATCTTATGTTTTGATCTCTATAACACTTTCATAGAAGCAATTCTGGTAGGATAGAATAAAACCTTAATAATACCAAATGAGCCCTAAGAATCAAGAGTTCCCTTGAATTCAACATGCCTAAAACAATATCCGTGATAAAAAGCATGATAAAAGGTAAATTTACAATATAATAATCTATTGTAACTATGGATAAAAAACATAAAAATTTTGATAAAAATCATACCATGCTAATTTTTGGATGAAAATCGTGTTGTGAGTTTGTATTCTCTAACAAATTGCATGTGAGGCATGCCCCCTTCAAGACTTGAGCTTTCAGCAATGGAGATGTTATGGGAAGATTAAAATTGTGAGACAACTAAGAATGAAAAGTGGAATCACATCAACTTGAACCTTCACCCTAGAAGCGAAATCCAATGTGGGTGAACCATGAATCATTGTAGCCTTTATATAGAAAAATAGCCCCTGGTTTTCCCTCCAATACTAGAAATCAGGGGATGAAAGAAGGTATCACATGGAATTGACTAAAAATACAATCAAATGCAACCATATGCCTAAATTACAAGTAAAATGAAGGGTGAAATAGCCCTTGGGAGCCTTCATTTCTAAAAATTGGGAGCGAAAGGGTGTTTTCACTATATTTTCTCTAGAAATTGGCAGCGAAAGATAGATTGGAGGGAGATTTTGCTAGGGTGAAAAATATTTTTTTTTCGTTTTTATTAATTTTGGATTTAGTTTTTTTCTAATAAATATTGGGTGAATATATTTTAGCTGGAAATACCCTTTCCATCTAATAAAATAACCCACTAATTTTTTGTAACCCCCTTAATATAACCCATGGGCTATATATAGCCCCTAAAATTATCCATGTGTAACAACATCTAAATATAATTGTACTAATCCAAATGTTATGAATTTCCACTACAACAAATGTTTTAAATCTCTAAGGATTTTTTATTCTGCAATCTAGTCAATAAAAGTGTGCATAGTCATGAAAAACTCAGAAATCCCCTTAAGTCGTAGTATATGGGGCGTGCACATACTGAATGTGGAGTCCACAACAATTATGGTGTTGTGAGAAATTGTCCCAGTTTAGGTAAAATATTTTGAGGTTGTTGAATAGGCTTAATAATTAGAAATAGAAAGAATATATGATGACTCCAAAGTAGATTCTGCAAGGTATTGTTAGTGGAATTAAAAAAAAAACATAAAAAACTAATTAAAATAACTTGAAATGGGAAAATGGGAAATAAAGGATGCAAACCAGAAAAAAAGAATAAGTGCAAGAACCACTTTAGATTGCCCAATGGGAGAGAAAATAAATATAGTGTCACCTAGGAGATGTGTTCTCTAATGGAGGAAAACAATCCCTCTAAGGAAGGTCTAAAGTTTGTCCACACTAGATGCCAAGTAGCTTGAAGAAAAAATGAGAAGAAAAATTGCCTCTTGGAGGAAGGTGGCAACGGATCTTGGAGGATGCTAATAGGAGGGAAGAGGTGAGCTATAAGGGAGCTCTACCAAAATTATAGTAGCATAACTTTTCTCTAATTTATTCTTTTAATATGAATTCCCATGGATTCCTTTTATAGTCCAAGAGGTTTCCAAAAAAAAACTCGATCCAAGTGTGAACCCTTTGATTCCATGATCTAACTCCATGTTACACAAAGGGGGTCCATTCAATGAATCCAAGTGTGTTAGGAGCCAAATATGAATTCTTGGAGGTAATGGAGATTTCATGAGTCTTTAATGCACCATAGGTGGTTGAGATCCTATTGATATTGTTAGTTGCATGGATATCAAAGGGAAATCTATGTAGGTTGCATGGTCGTTGAGCTGGTTATACATGCAATAGCACATATAAACATACATTTGCCCCTGTAGTTTTGTCTTTTGACAATTTTATGGCCTTTTTGTACTCATAATCCTTCTTCAATCTGATGAGAATGTCTTCGGTGGGATGCATGTTATATGTTGATGGCGCCTTACTCTGTAAATTGAAAAAATGTCACATGTGTGTGAGATTTAAGTGTTAACAGATGCTCCTTGGTGAATGAGGTTAAGATGAAACTATAGAGCTGATAATGAATCATCGTTTCTTTTTTGTTCACTCTTTTGTTCTTGAAATCATTTGGAGCATGTGTGGAAAAATAGTTCCTCCATGGGGCAAGGGTTTTCGATGAAGCGATGAAAATGAATGGTTTTTTATACAAATGAGGAGGGCATACACATGCTCATGAAGATATTCCAAAGTGGGTACAAAATTAAGAGACCGAGGGGTCGACTCATACAATTGGATGAAGGTAGATTCAATCTATGTGATATTACATGATCTAGTAAATGATGTCACTAATGTTGAAGAAACGATGTTTCTATAAATCACAAGAATCCCATGGTAGTGTGGGACCATAATACCAATGAAGTTTTTTGAATTCTGTACTTCAATGTATTAAATGTGTTTCTACGATGATTTGAAAATGTGAACACTACTAACTTCAAAATGTTCGACTCCCCTTGAGGTGATATATGTCTTGATGTTGAGCATAGGGGAGACCACTAAGTTAGGGAGAACTAATGACTCTCCCTACTTAGTTCAAGGAGATCCTTATATTTTTTGAAAAGGATCCCAAGGTACCACTGTAATGACCACATCTCTCAAAATATAAGGATTTGATGTTGATGAGATATGAAGTACATGATAATACAAGGGTCTTATCATGTGAACCAAAATCATATTGTAAAAAACTATGATAATGACAGACCTGACACAAGACCTGATGATAAGCATGGGGATCATGACTTCCTTTAATCGATGTAAAATTGGGGAGTAACTAGAGGAAACATTTTTCAAATTATAGGGACAAAGTATAATGAAGGGAGACAAACTGCAAATGAATGGTTTTGTTGGAGACACAAAACTGAGGGAATGGTGACTGACAAAACTAATAATGGTTGGGATATTGAGAATCGACGACATCAATTAAAGGAGAATAAAGGGTTTCTTCCAAAATAATGGGGTGGTTCCCACAGTTTTAAGGGGATTGGGGAACCACAATGAGTAATAATCGGTGGGGTCCCCATGGTTTTGGGTGTATTGGGGGACCAATTTGATGATGGATGGGGTTCCCATGATTTTGTGTGGGTTGGGGAAATTTTTTTAAAATGATATGAGGGTTGGTTTGCAAACATGATTACGGGTTCCCCATTAACCAATTCCATGTAGATTGTTCATCTGAGAATAACTTAATAGAACTAGATTATTTGAAGGGAGGGGGGTCCGTTGTTGTCTTTTTGGGGATGGTGGTATGATGAATATTTTTCAAATCATGGCATGATCATGGAGGGATGAGTGGAAAATTTTGAATCTAGATCATAACACCTGTCGAGGAATTTGGTGGCATGATTTGTCGAAGGTGGTGTAGTAAATGCACAACTATGAAATGATGAACTATGATTGGATATTTTCAATTGTGGGGAAAATTGCTTGGACTTATGGGGGTTTGAAATCATGGGTTCCAAATAATGCCGAGGTTGCAGTGGTGTGGAAACCCATGGGGGACGCATGCTATCCATAATAAGAATGTTGATTGCACATTAACACTAGAATTTGAGGACTCTATGGGGTGGAGTCCTATTCTTATAATGCAAGAATGATGGTAGGCCTTGCAATTATCAAGGGTTGATGGGGGTACTAATGAATGCAAGGTAAAATGAGGGAGAATGTTGCCAATATACTAGTTCAAGGATAATACTTGTGATAGGATTCCTACCTCATTGTCGATGGGGGTCAGAAAATATTCATGTTCTAGTGATAGTCTTTCACACATGATGCACATACCCAAGGGTATTAATACATTTATATTTTGAAATATGCAAATGTTAAATGGATCTACAGATGAATTGGTCATCCTAGAGAATTAATAGGTTCCTCTTGGTGTTGGATTTGTGATTCGTGTCACATTGGGAATGGACTCAGATGGATGCATATTTATCTAACACTAGGAGGGAGGGTTTTTGCTCACTATTGGTATAAAGAATGTTGTGGATATTAGTCCTCATTAGAGGATGAGGAATCATTTCTAGTGAGTATACTAAATACAGAGGATATTCTATTGATGGTATATTCTAAGGAAGGAATAATTTTATCTATAAGAGATTCTTGTGGGGGCACCTGAAGGTGGAGAAGATGATCCTATAGATGCATATTCTCAAGGTGGACTTCTTATTCAATGTGTATAATGGGGCACTGGAATGAATAATGGGAAATGGTTCCACATGATTCACATGGGCATGATATCTTGACACATGAAGGCTCATGTGTCGAAACTAGGGGTGATGTTTGGATTGGTATGTTTGTATGCTTCTAGTTAGGGATCTTAAGGGTATGATTTCTATAGGGTGTACATCCATCATCTCGTGCTTCTGGATCAATATCTATGGGATTAGTTATATCAGGGGTAGCGATCATTGCGATGACCATATATAAGTTAGACATATTAGAATTTGAATGCCATTTAGATTTTCAAGCAGATAGTTCTAATCATGTTTGCAGCAAATGAAGAATGAAGATACAAACTGAACAAAACAAACCACGCAGGAAACAAACAAGTATTGTTCATGAATTTATAGTATGATTCACAATAATAATATTCGGTGTTACAATATTTTACATAGGAAAATATTTTGAATCAATTAGGGATGTATTCAAATCTATCCACTGGATGTGACTATATCTAACTAACCATCTAACTCATGGTGTCTCAATCAATATCGGAGTCCAATAGATCAACTCCCAGATGTCCAACCAACTCAAACAATCGGTGAAAACTAGTTAACTTAGTGCAACTGAGTGTGGTAGGTGGGCAAAGGGGCCTACTCCACATGCATCCATGCATTATCCATGCAAAGCTTGCGCTAGCTAACTAGTTGTGAACTAACTGAAAGTAACTGGGGGCTAACTAAGACTAACTAGTACTAACTCCAACTAACTGAAGTAGGTTGGCACCGGGACTCCCAGTGGCTCCTAAAATGTAGGGATTGGCCTAGGAGGCACCAAAACTAATGCATGCACATGAATTAAGTGGAATTTAACATTTAGCAGTGTTCCCCACACTCTAATGACTGGTACGTGTGT
>LPNX010235166.1:161492-171731 GCA_001517045.1 Pseudotsuga menziesii | reverse complement strand
CCCACTAAATCCTAACTTGGACAACGGTGGGCCCTGGTAACAAGACCATAGGTCAGCCAAATACAATCTAAAAGATAGTAAAAAACTGTTGCTTAATACAACCAAGGAAATAGGGGAAATCCTTGTGGGAATCCCCCCCCCCAAAAAAAAAAGCATGAAATAGAAAAATGAAATCTATCTTTAGAAGAAAGAAGATTCCTCCTTAGAAAAATAACTTGAGCAAAAACACTTCAACAAATTTGTAGCTCTATGCAGCAGCATGGTCCATCAGTGGACCTCTCAATGTACTTATGAACTGATGACTCTATTTGTCTATTCTAGATGGTGAAGGTAGGGAATGATCAAGTTTCTACTTCTGTTGGCCATGTAGCTGATCATTCGACATCATCAAGTAGCACAGACCTAGAACATTTTTGCACCATACTGTAGAGATTGAATATGTGAGAGATAATGCAGCATGCTCATTCTGATACTAGGACCTTGTTCTTCTTCTATCTTCTGGATCTCCAACACCACTTCAAGTTGCATCAAGAATATTTTGGGCCCATATGGGTTTAGGATTCTGATTAGGAATAGGTATTGGATCTAGATCTAGAATCTCTTGATATTCAGTCTCAATAACAAGTCCATGCTGAATGTGATCTTCTTCATCTGAATCTGAAACTTGTAGCACATCATCATCATAAAAAATAGGTGGAGAAATGGTTATACCTTCATGTGCTAATGAAGGAGTATCATGCAGCTGATCTTCTTTGAACTGGACACTTCTTTCAATGAAACATCTTCTAGTTGTAACCTCCATCAGTTTGTAAGATTTTGCATCTTCTGAATATCCTAAAAGAATGCATTTGCTACTTTGGGATTGGAAGGCCTTCCTCTTGTCAAGAAGTATTCTACCCCAAGATTTAGAACCGAAAAATCTCAGATGAGAGACATTGGGCTTATACCCATGCAATGCTTCGAATGGAGTGACCCCAACCATTGAATTGTGGGGCACTCTATTCTGCAAATATGAAACATAGTTTACTGCTTCAGCCCAAAGAGAAGGAGGTAGATGTTTGGCATGGATAAGGCATGTTTCCATCTCTTTCAGTGATATGTTCTTCCTCTCAACCACACCATTCTGCTATGGTGTGTATGGAACTGAGTGTTCCATTTGAATCCCCTCTGATTCACAGAAACTCCAGAAATATCCTTTGATGTACTCTCCTCCTTTATCAGATCTTATTAACTTGATCTTCTTATTGAAACTGCAACCATTAATGGAATTTGTGGGCATAGGTCCCACTACATCACTATGTATCAAATCAAGTATAGAGGCAGCTCTATGTGCCTTCCCAACATCATACTTCTTTTCTGGATGCTTACCTACCAAGCAACCAACACATACTCCATCATATGTTTGGATGGATGGAAAACCTTCAACCATTTTATCATTGTGGAGTAGCTTCAAATATTTGAAATTGATATGGCCAAATATCTCATGCCAAATCTTGCTGGTGTTGTTAGCATGAGACAATAAATATGTAGGAGGAGAAATAGGTAATAAATGTGAGAAATCATAAGCTTTGGTAGAGTGATTTGCAATACCTTTAGCTACAAGCTGTCCAATGGATTTTTCTCTAATCTCAATTGTCTCCGAATCAAATGTAACTCTCTTGGGAGAGCCTATATGAGTCATCTGATAAATAGATAATAGGTTAGCAGTAAGGGAGGGAACATATAAGACATTTTTGAACTCACCATACTTCGCTCTAACTAATCCCCTTCCTTCTGATGGAATCTGGGAATCATCTCCCATGTGAATGTTAGGCCCCTTTGATAGTGAGAGGG
This sequence comes from Pseudotsuga menziesii, assembly GCA_001517045.1. NCBI lineage: Eukaryota > Viridiplantae > Streptophyta > Pinopsida > Pinales > Pinaceae > Pseudotsuga > Pseudotsuga menziesii. The sequence goes on along the minus strand of LPNX010235166.1, from coordinate 169,898 downwards.
TAGAGAAGGATTCTTTGGAAGCAACCATGTGGTTGGAAGATCCATAATCTATTATGTATGCCGAGGATGGAGAGATAGTTGCTTTAAAAGCATGACACCTTTCAGTATCTTCTGTATCTGGTTCTTAATAAGGCTTCTTTGCTCTTGGGGAAGCAATGTTATGCTGCTTGAGAAGAGCTGTCACTTTCATCAAGTTCCTTCCTCATACAATGATCTTCAAGATGGTACCCCTTTTCAAAATAGGGACATAAATTCTTTTCAAATTTATTCTTCTTAGAGTAGGAGGCCCCTTCGAAAGTTTGTTGATTATGTTTAGGCTTCGAATCGGCTTCTTTGGGATCCTTCTTCTTTAATTTCCCCTTTTCTTGCACTTGGGAAGAATCAGTAACCAGGAGAGATTTATCTTTGGAGGTCTTGATGACTGTCCTTTCGAATCAAATTGTCTTGCTCCTTGATTAAAGACTTGGAAAAATAATCTAATGAAGGAAGTTTCCAATTAAGAAAGCTTTCCCGTTTGGAATGAAATATGGAAACAAATACAAAATAGTCAGGGCCTAGTTTGTTGAGTATGGAAAGGACATTCTACTCATCCTTCCACTCTATTCTGCATTGTCCACATTGAAGAGCAAGAGACTTTAATTTAGTAAAGAATTGCTCAATAGTCTCGAAACTGTTGGATGTAAAGATACCAACTCATTCTCTAGAATGTGTCCCCGAAGCTCATCTTGTTTGTTAAACAAGCTATCAATATTCTCTCAGGATTCTCTGGGAGTCCTCAAGCCTTCTAGGTGGAAGAGGAGATATCTATATATAGAAGTACATAAGTACCCAAATGCTTCACTAGAGTGGTTCAGAAACTTGTTCCTTTCAACTGGCTGATGAGGCTCAGGCTCCCATCCATGTATGATCTCGTGATAGCCATGCTTGCAAAAGGCCAGCTGCATATCAATCCTCCAATCAAGATAATTGAAAGTTGTGAGGATCCATGGTTTAAGAGTTTGATAACTCATAATTGCTCCGACTGAAAGATAGCAAACAATTCTCACAAGCTACACAGAACTTGTCAATTGTTACTACAAAACACACTAAAACATTTGAGTTGTTAGAATCATGATTTTCCTCTCGACATGAACATATTTTCAGGGTCTGTCATGCCCTCTATGCTGCTCTAAATAAATTCAGAGCTAGCAAATCATCATAGGAGACTTATGTGGGAACCCAATTGCTTATGATGTTCAATGGGGAGAAACAAGCATGAAACCTTCCTAAGAAGGCTTCGATACCATATTAGAATATGAATTCCATTTATATCTTCCAGAAGATATTTCTAATAATGTTTGCAACAAATGGATAATGAAGATACAAAATGAACAAAAAAAACCACATAGGAAACATACAAGTATTGCTCAGGAATTTACAGTATCAATCACAGTAATAATATCCGGTGTTACAATAGTTTACATAGGAAAAGAATTCAAATCAATTAGGGATGGATTCGAATATATCCACTGGATGTGATTGTATCTAACTGACCATCTAACTCATGGTGTCTCAATCAATATTGAAGTCCAATAGATCAACTCCCAGATGCCCAACCAACTCAATCAATCAGTGACAGCTAGTTAACTCAGTGCAACTGAGTGTGGTAGGTGGGAAAAGGTGCCTACTCCACATGCATCCATGTAAAGATTGCGCTAGCTAACTGATTTTGAAGTAACTAAAAGTAACTGGGGGCTAACTAAGACTGATTAAAACTAACTCCAACTAACTGCAGTAGGTTGGTGCTGGGACTCTTAGTGGATCCTAAAATGTAGTGATTGGTCTAGGAGGTGCCCAAAATGATGCATGCACATGCAGTAAGTGGAAGTTAACCTCTAGCAAAATTCCCCACACTCTAGTGACTGGTACATGTGGCCCAATTAGGCCAAGTGGACCCAAATAATTAATTAAGTTTCCTAAGTTAGGCTAAATTAATCTAATAGACATTTGACCAAGGGAGGATTGATAATCCTAACAAGACATACATGTTGTCACTACTGTTGTAGTAACAACATTGATAGAAGCAGTTTGTTGTGGGTGATGTGGAGAACTCTCAACCAAAGAACGAGCGAGGTGAATTGTTACCAAAAAGTCCTAAAATATAGGGAGATCAGGACAATGGTGTGTGTAATTCCCAAATTGGAAGCAAATCAAACATGCCTTATTGGTGTGTAAAGAGTTGGACTTAGGGGTCCTATTGGTTGAAAAGGAGGTTGATGTGCCCTTGGTCACATATTAGGATGCATGTGTGATGCTAACACGGGTGTTAAGTAAATTCCTAAGCTTTGACAAGGTGGCGCACTAATTTGTCACATGGTCATGCTGACCACATAGGGCGCATGGTGGAGTGACCCACATAGTAGGTGTGTCAGTCATGATGGGGATTTCAACATATATTGAAATATGCCCCATAATTTAGGCTTAGTGAATCCCAATGAATATTATGATATTTGGCTCTTTGTTGTGGTGGATTCCAAATTGGGTTTATTTATGCCCTTGTTGGTGGGTTTTGTGACAGCTAGTGGTGGCTTGGTCGTAGGAATCCTTCTCTTGATGTACGATCCTGATGGTGTAATGAGTTATATCGACATTAGCTCATAGTGCGTTGGGGTTTTTGAGGCCATCTATGGATATGGTGGCATAAGGTACCACACAAAGATCCCCAAAGTGAGCCTAGGGAGGGTTAATTGATCCATAACCAACGTTCCTTCCACTCTTAATGGAGGGTACAAGAATGGTATCTAGAACATGTAGGGCATAGAGGGAATCAATATTTGTTCCACTCTGTGACTCATGGGAGGTGTTGATGATGATGCCATTTGGTTGGGAGAATCATTCTTGGAAGTGAAAATGTTGCACATGAGACCATTCATCGAGGTAGGGATTTCAAGTGGGGGGCCTAAATATTCTGCTGGGAGGTTGAAAAATTTGTACACACCTAGGAAGACATCAACGTATAAAGTTTGATCAAATTTTTGCTAATATGGGTAGGACGTTCTCAAGGTTGGTATTGGAATGAGGGTCATATTACTTAAGCTGGTCTAGGTGAAAATATTTCCATTGAAGGGGAACATCATGATGTCTAAAATCGAGGAGGAAACTACTTTCATGGAGTACATGTAGCTACAAACTAAAATGATATTGTAGTCGAGTTGGGCATCTACTACTTCATGATCAATCAATACCATTTTTCCCCTAGCTTGATGGGAAAATTATGGTGCAATCCTCTAATTGGTTCGGATGGTATCCCATCATATGCGTGGATGGTGATAGATGAGGGGAAGAGTTCAGGTGAGCCCAATATTTTCCAAACATTTGAAGACTGGGACTTGTAATGTGATTGACAGGGGTAGTTGCATCAAAAGTGACGAGGCAAGAGTTAGAAGGTTCGACGATGCCAAGTGCGTTTAATTATAATTCCCTACATTAATTCAAATAATATTGGAGCACTTCTAACGTGGACATGGGAACTGGAGTACGAGACAAGTCGTCCACAATACTATAATTGTGAGAAACCTTCATATGAGGGTTATGACTGCTATGCCAAAGTGGTTTCTTTGGTATTTTCTAGATTTGTTCCATGATCGGGTGATAAATATGCAAAGGGCCTCCCAAAGGGATAGGGGCCTCCTCTACCAATGGCGAGGTTTCAAGTATGTTATACCCTTTGGCTAGAGTTTGAAGATTAATGTCTGTCAAGTTCGTATAAATATTTTGAAATGAACCATCACCTATGGGGAGAGGATATGTTTGTTGGGTAACAACCCCTTATTTGGAGAAGGGTTGTTCAAAGACAACTTGTTAGGGATGTGGTGCAATAGGTGCTTAAGTAGGGTTAGATACATTACTTTTCTGTGCTTCCACCAATTGTTTGCAATAAGGGATAAGTAGGAAATGGTGAGTATAGTGGGCATACTCTCCATATATTGAGTAAGAATAATTAGTCCTTAGGTTGGATTTTGTCCCTTGTTTAGGGGGTTTACCCCTTTCCCTTGTTGGTTACTAGGTTTCTGGTTCATCTAAGGATTGGGGTTAACCCTTTATCCCTAATGTTGGGTCTACTTGTTCTTCCCCTTCTTCTTCCCCTGATTTTGAGGGTTTGGGGGATTGGCGATAGTCAACTACTCATACTGTCATGTTTGTTGTTGGAAAGAAGGTTGGAATAAGTAAACCCCCATATGAGGGATGATGCATATCCCAAGAGTACATGGAAACAATTACTAAGGGTTATACCTCGACAATGGGATATACACTTGTTGTGCTCCATACGATGTAGATGTAGGAACAAGTTGTGCCATTTGCGATGGAGGGACCGATTATGCTTGAATTTAATTCGAGTAAGTAGGAATAGAGGATTCATACTATAGGTATCTAAATGGAGGATTCGAGACAGTAGTAGGGGGATCCAACACACTAGGGATGGGTGGATACTGCATTGCTAAAGGGGGGGTGGTTTAGGATCAAGTTGTGGGGGAGATTTTCCTTGAAAGGAAATGGACCCAATTGTCACATACCCCAATTTTGTAAAATTATGTAAATTGTTTTAATTATATTCCTGAGACATTATGTTAAATTTAATGCTAAGTAGGAACTGATGACTCAGCAGAGTCAACAGAATTGGAATGTAATTCAGAATATTTTATTATTAATAAATAAATTGTGGAGACAACAGCATGGGAGAGCTGTTAAAAAGAGGTTACTGGTCAAACTGATGGATGGAACTAGGTGGAGGGCAAAGGACAAGTGGCAGCATCCTCAAACACTTCCAAAGTTGCAGGTGGCAACTTTCCTATATTTGGGGTCATGATTCCCCAAGAAAGTGGGATCAGAGCAGGTGGCTCATTAAATGACAACTAACCCAAAAAGACCTAGGAAAATCTTTTAAAAGTACTCAATGAAGAGAGCTAAGGTTGCTCAGATATTTTCTAGAGAGAATTCATTCAGGTGAATGTTATTCAAGAAATTCATTGAGGAATGAGGAAAAAACAGTAAGGAAGTTGTTCTGAGAGGATTGCTGCAGTAACTTGGTTTATTACAGCTTTTTAGCTGGGAGAACTGACTGATAAGTTCTGAGTTAATACTGAGTTTGAAGACTGGTATCTGACTTTGCTGCACCTAGTTCCAGTTAGGGAGACCAGAGCAAGCTTGGGGGTCCTGAGAAGTCACTGTCTGAGCGCTCTCCAGGAGTTGGTAGGGAGGAACGGCCTCCCATTGTTGTTGGTGTCCCAGTTTAAATAGGTTCTGTCACTTAACTATGTTGTTTTAATGAGTATGAATGGATGAATGTTATGCTTATATTATATGACAGAAGAGCTAGTTAGTTTAATAGTGTAAATGTTTCAGTATATCAGTGATTGAACCTATTGATGAAAAATAAGACCCACTGTGTTTTTCCACATTTGGGTTCACCAGACCGTACTCCAGCACAGGGGTAGTATTAGAGAAAGATAATATGATAGTAATATAAGAAAGAATGATAGTAAGATTATAGAGTAGTTTTACTGTGTTATTTTGCAGAGGAATTATCTTAGAATGAGAATAGTATTATCTGCACAGTTCATGATTTTTAGTTACTCTCAGTAACCTAAGAGTTTTATAGACTTACAGTTTATTTCTTTCAAATCTTAATGACTATTTTATTTCAGAATTTAATGAAAATATAGAATAGTTAGATTTTAAATTTATTCTACAGGTATCTTAGTTCTGAGCAGGATTCTCTTACAAAAGAAGATATATAAGTGTACATAGGTTATCCACTTGTAATCTGTTTTATCTAGTATTTCTAAAATAGAATATGTAACTGTAGATTATAAATCTTAATAATATTACTAAGTAAAATACAAACTGTGTAGTAAAAAGATTAAGTTCTTTTATAAATATATTTCTTTATAATTGTTAACTGGTTATTCTTAAAAAGAAATATTAAAGAATATAGAGGATTTAAGAGCACAGAATATAAATAATAATTTATCTTGTGTTCATAACTAATCAAAAATACAGTTGATAATTACAGTATTTATAATACAGATCTATAAATTATTATTAAATACAAACAAGGTAATATATTATAATATCACCAGTAAGTGGGATTTATGCAAAAGATTTGTGCATAACAGATACAATACTTTCTATAAAAGAAATACAAATTAATATAAATTGCAAGCTAATAGTTATACAATAACAATACCAATATTTCCAATTAAAAATAACAAAGTATCTAGGAGTACAAGAACAATAATATTATGTACGTTATGTACTAAATAGACATATTATGTAAGTTAAAAATACTAAGTACAGGAACAGTATGAATGGGTAATATAGATAATTTTTAGTACTACTAGGTCACCTATAAGTTTCTGTACTTAAAAGGGGAGTAACCTTCAGTTACTCAAAGTACTTCACCATAAGTTTAAATCAAGAAATTAAAGCCACCATCTGCTCATCCTATCAAGTGGATCTATTTAAAAAAATTATCTAAATAAATTTTCAGTTATAATATTAACTTAAGAAAATTTCCCAAAAATCATAGAAATAATTCTTTCATAGCCACGCTCACAGAGTATGATTATATTAATGTAGGTAAGCAAAGAATTAAATAACTTGCAGTAAAACATTGTAAGCACCCAAAACAAAAGAGACTGTTAACAATTCATATATATTAAGTTAGGGTTAAAAACCCTGTGAGTATTTAACATCAACTGAAAATGGAATCGAGGGTTTCCAAGCCCATATTCCAAGTTATCTTTCAACTTGATTTTTACACAGTAAAAGATGAGTGGAAGACTACTGAAGCCACGACTTCTACAAAATGTTTAAAAACACAGTTTTAATGTACAATGACGGCCAGAGCTAGAGCGCCTGCAAGCAGCTCAAGGGTCTTTTATAACTATGAGAATAAGCCACAGTACGAAGTAATAGATAAACAAAAACCCTAAAGGAAGCAGTTCATGAAAGCATAACCCTTTTTGTTCCGGATGAACCAAGTAAAGAGGAACGGCCATGGTTAAAAACCAGGCTTACCCGTAACCTCGAACCGCCGTTGTATTCACACGCAGCCAAGCAAAAGGAAGGGGTCGACCTGTAACCAAAAAGAGTTCATTCAAAACTCTGTTAGAAATGATTTCATTATTATTATAATTAAAACCAACGAAATGAAATAAGGTTTGACAGTTACCCTTACCAAGAATTTGTATCAAAGCGTGACTATCATCGAACAGTGCATCAACCACGAAGGCAAGCAGGAACACCGTCTGCAGAAGGAAGAAGGAGTTAACAGCATAGCATTTGTCCCAATGCTGACCCGAGAAAACAACGCCTTAGTACTCACGAAGAGGAAGGCAGTTACAATCAAAGGGTTCAGACTTTAAATCACCAAAGGAATAAACCCTGAGGGCATTTCAATACTCTCATAAACGCCAGATAGAGTGGCCACGACACCTCTTAACAGGTAAGAACGCTCATGCAAGGAGAAACAACATCTGAGGAGGCTGCTATAGAGCAGGGTAATGGTGGTGCTTGGGAGCTGTTGTAGAAAAGGAGAAGGAAAGCCCAAAGGCGACGGGAAAAATGGCGAGTTAGGGTTTGACCTCAGCCTTTTAACAAACCAATGCATGGATGAGAAATAGCCACGTTACCACGTAAATATTTTCTGCATTATGGGTATTTTTGTATAGTCTAGGTTTTTCAGCTTTTCCAAATGATTCCCAATCATTTAACTCATCCATAGTTTTGTTATGCACGTAGTATGGAACCTACATTTTTATGTCATAACAAGATCTTGTTAGTAATCATCGAAGGTATGATAAAACTTACGACCCTTGTGATTATGCTATGATTATATTACAAAGTATAATCCTCACCATTGTTTTATAACTTATACTATTCCCATATGTTCCCTTTACATAATACGAGGTTTTCACAAAGTATTATTTTCATAAAAATGATAAAGGCCTTATAAAGCATAACTTAAGAGACGAAGGATAATGATATTTGTCTTAATACAAATATCTACTTGGTTATCCTAGTATTTAAGCAACCATAGTAGATTTGTCTTTTAACCAAGTATATTTGTTCATGCAAAAGAGTTAAGGAGGCCATTATAGTAAAAGAAGATAGAGTGTAATGGTATAGGTAATCCATAGACTTAAAACCATGTAACATGATTTAGTATTTAATCTACCTTTGATTTACTAACCCATGTCTAGAGTGGTAACTACAATAACACCACTTTATTTACAAGCTTGAAACGTCTAGGATAAAGATTTTTAGAAGTTCTCCTTAGTAAAGACCTTTAACTTAATTCATCTTAGATTTGGTATAAATCAATCATCTGGTTGAATAACTACTTTGGTTCTAAACATTTTACAA
>LPNX010235166.1:109251-161405 GCA_001517045.1 Pseudotsuga menziesii | reverse complement strand
GGTGGAGGTATTATACTTTTGGTTAAGTAAGAAGGTTATTTTTACAAGTATTCTACCAATATCTTTATTGCACGTATAAGAGCATACTATTGGTTCTTTTTAAGAAGTTAAAGATTTAACCATAATAACCTTGATATTGTAATGTTCACCTTTATGTTTTTGTCTTAGTCATCTAAGTTAGATAAAAGCTTGCAAGAAGGATTGGCAACAAAATAACTTGATGAGTACATCATCTGGATCAAATGTTCTTAAATTTAGGATTTTTCACATTTGAAGGTGAAACCTTTTAAGAGAGAGGTTATCAAAGTAAGGGTTAACCTTGGAAACTGAACGAATCAGTGTAATGTATATAAGACCCGGTATGACATAATAGGTTTATTCTTATCATTGGGTAGTTTAAGTTTTGATAGCAATAGATTATTAATCTCCTTCTTTATACACTTTACAAAGTAAGAATATTTGTACCTTCTTAAATATAAGCTGCAGATTATCATTTTCTAAATGTAAACAATCTTATTCTAAAGATCTTTTGACTATGACATTTATGCTAGAGATAAGACAGTTCAATAATGTAAATAAAACTATAATTCTACCTCTGCAAGGATAAAAAGAAAAATAGATACTGGAAATTACCTCAGTAAGTAGTGAATTGTGTCTAGCCACTAATGTTTCACTGAACCTTGAATTGCAAATTAAACTTGTACTTAAAAGACTTTAGAATTTTTAATTGCAGCAGCCAAATCTCTTTACCTGTAATCTGTAAGGAAAGAAGAAACTTTCTGCATTAGCTCGAAAGCTAAGTAAGCCCAGTCTTCGTATGACAGTCTTCCCTTTTGGTCGCAAAAAGAACAAAATCAGTAAAGCTGAAAGGAACTGTTCTACTACTAATCATAACTAGCAATCATTGAATTTCAATAACAGTTAACTAACCAAACATTTAGTGACTGCAATGATTAAATTATATGCATTTGAAAAATTTTAATTTTTTCTGAAAATTTGGGGTTTTGACACCAATAATCCCATTTTCTAAATGCAAAGTCCTTGCATGGGAATATTCCAATTATCTATGATGAGGGCATTGAAAAGGACGATGTATAGGTAACTTGATTGTGCATAGATGAGATCAAAGTTATGGCCTTTAGGATGGTGTCTTCCTTAGTTTGTGGCATGAAGGTAGACACATCCTTTGAAATATCCATTTCGAGTGATTTAAGGAACCGATCCAAAAGGAATTGAGTTTGAATCTCAATTTTTCACAATGTCTAATGCCTACAACACTCTAGGATGTGATCTGTTATGTGGGTATAAGTATTTTACTGAAATTCTATGAGAATATTGAGGTTGAGGTGATCGAATATTTGTGGCTGAAAGTAGGTAATAAATGTGGTATTTATCATCCCAAAGTGGTGTGGGAATCCCTAGGTAGGTTCATGTATCATTTTTCAATGGTTCTCATGAGAGTTCACTGGAAGAGTCGAAGCCTCTCTAAGACTTTCATGATGTTGTTAGAGGAACACCTGTAATGTCGCTTGGGGCTATAAAAGTGTCTTAGAGGCATATTATCATATCTCCAAGTATAATTAGATAATTTTATCACAACATATTAGTCAAACAAATATTTAATTTCATTTTTTGTGATTTAATTTTGACAAAATCCCTTTAATTAACAATAAATTAAAATGAATTCAATAACTATTCCAACAAATGAACCAAGGGATAGGAAAGTTTCTTGACATCATATAAAATCATCAATCCTTCAATATAATACATATTAGATATGATAACCACTTCTAAAGGCTAATTATTCGTATTCATAGTTAAATAGTAATTAATGTGTTAATTACGACACTTGATGACATTCAGTGCACAAATGACGAAACTTATCACAAATACAGTTGTTTAAAAAATAACCATTGATTACCAATCCCAATGTATTAATAACATATAATTACATGTAAATAATTCCTAATACCAAAATTGCAATAATTAATCATGGTAATTACAAAAGAGAGTACACAAGCCTAGTTAACTAGTTTTCCAATATAAGCAGCTAGTCTTGCACAAAATCAACTTGTAACCATGCCATTAAACAAAAAATAAATACTAAAGACATTAACAACATATTTAATCATGCACCTACATCCAATTAAATTTTTATTTACAGATCATTCCAATTGCACATAAGGTGATATTTTCCATCAATTCCAATGAAACTAGTTAACATTCACCACATTGAATTGAGTCTAATTATCTGGAAAAAAAAATGAAATGCATCCATAAATGAAGGATTAAACCTGATAATTTTTCAAATATATCACAATAACATGTTATAAATAGATCACAGGCTTTAGCATTCCATTTTTACGAAAACAGAGATTTCAATCCACAACTAGTTATCAATTTTCCCCACAATGACTTTCCAATTTAACTTTCCAAATTCCAAATAAAGAGAAATATATTACTAATGTAGCTCATGGAAAGAGTATCAAGGGTCAACTAGAGTAATATGTATTTATATTTTCATCCATATAAATTCAATTAAATAAGTCACAAAACTAGATAATTCCACTCATCTAAATAGACTAGTAATTCTAGGAATCGCTAGAATAATTAAATCCGCAACTCATAGATTCATTCAATTGCCATTAAAAAATATTAAATTTTTAATTAGTAATAAAATAATTATATATCATTCTAAAATTTCATCAAACACTTCATATGTAAAGTCACAAATCTGCTCAAAATAATTCCATTCATGGAGCTAGAAATTGGAAATTGATCTAGAATTTCGGTAGACATTTCAAAACACTATAAAGAGGATTTAATCTCACACAAATTTAAAGTGAATTTATAATTAGTAATCATAAAAATAATAATTAGGATTTTTTACAAACACTTCCTGTGCCAAGTATCTGCAAAACAATCTAATTGAAGAACTAGTTTTCAAATAAAAGGTAGAAGCATCAAAGAGAAGTGTCTTAAACCATTCAAAGGATAATGTACCATAAAAATACACATTATATAATGAATAGGGGCATAAATATCCGTTCTATAGAATATTTTTCAAATAATAATTTACTCAAGAAATTTGTGCACAATATCCCAAAAACTAGTTTCCAAATCTTTCACAAAATTTACTTTGCATAAATAGATTGAACTCCATGAGAGGTTTATTCCACAAATATCTCATAACATTAATCAAAAATTTCATGTGAATCCATAAATAAATAATATAAGAGCTAAATAAATTAAATAAACATGAGATAAATCACTTATCTTTTCCAAATATGCAACTAGAATCGTTTGTGCCACATTCCACCCAGTTGTAGACACAATGCAAGCCAAAACTCACTTTGAAATGGTCACCCTTGAGGTGGAACCATGATTCCACAAGAGAGGGAACAATAAACCAAAAATTATCTCAATAAATAAGTCCAATGACAAGCCAATGGAAATTATGACCTCTACTCCCACTCTAGGACAATTCCAGTGGCTCCAAGACAACATTCCAACCACAACCTAAGTGGAAAGTAGCACTTCCAATCAATGGAAATTCTAATGGATCCAGGGAAAATACCAATGGTTCCATAGTAACTCATCTTGGGAACAAGGTCATCAAGGATATCATACCTAGAGAATAAAAATCAAACCACAAGTTTCAAACACAAGCATAAGATAAAAATCATGAACCAACACACAAGACTGACTAGCCAACACAAGCAAATCGAATTCCTTCATGAGAAATTCAAATTGGGAGAGAGAGGAACAAAAGAATGAGAGTTACATTCCAAAAATAGAAAATGGAAGTTACACATCTAATGGATACACCAAGAGGCACACTAATCCAACTCATGAGGGCACACTAGGTGAGAGAGGGACTCCAATCTTCAAATAAAAATTAATCTCAAGGTAAATAAAACCAAGGAATAACATAACACGCGAGGATACATAACCAAGAGGGTCGATAAAGTACATAATAATGGTATACAACATCAACATAGTATCAACAATCATAAGTAAACACTTTTCCACAACCACTTGCTTGTAACATCATGGTTCCTCATACTCTCTTGCATGGCATCTGTCATCTAGTTGTTTTTATTTTATTAATTATTTTATAAGTTCAACATAATAAAAATAATCATTAATGTTCAAACCATAGTCCATGAACATTGTGACACTATTTCCATCATAACAAAAACAATAATATGTCTAGGGGCTAAGTTGGACGGTATTTCAACAACATAGTTGGAAATAAATAATGTGGTTGGTGGGATGATCTCCTTATTTCCCTTCAAAATTAGGGATGTCTAAAAAGAGCTTATAGGGTGTATCTGGCCATGCTGCATCATGAGCGATGGTGTCATTGTTCAAATTTTATAGATCAAGGAGCTTCAGGAAAGACATGAAAGGTAATGGGGGTGAGGTACTGCCATCGTATTTTGTGTGTTGCTTCCTCAAGAGGGAGAACAAGAAGTATGTGGCAATGATCTCTGTCCTCTATGTGAAGATGAATATGTTGTGTGACCTCTTCCTGAAGAGGTAGAAGAAGGTGGGATATTTTCTCAAAGGGGTGGAAATAAAGGTGAGCCTATTCCATGAGAGGACAAAGACAAATGATAGAACTGCCTCCAAGGGGAGAGAATGATTTAAGGAAGGAACAACCTTTCCCATAGGATCCAATCAATGTGGCCTAAGAGAGGTTTGAACAAGAGTATATACCCCATGTCCCATGGGGAGAAAGTCGAAAAACACCCCTCAAGAAAGGGGATAGGATTTTCATTGTACAAGATTTCATTGGGGGTTTGTTCCTGTATGGTGGAATTCTAGTGACAAAGTGATAATGATGTTGGGAATAAACAAAATTGAAAAGATGCAAAAATATGCCAACCCCAACAAATGCAAAATCTTGTGATAAGCGAGTGATATGTGCAATGTTGGTTTAGTGAAAATAGGCCCACATGTAGGTTCTTTTTAATTACGAGTTAGGTGAACTTCTATTTAGAAAGAAAATAGGTGTAAATTCCCTAAATACCTAATGTACTTCCTATCAAATGTAACTGGGCCTTCCAAAAGCACATTTATCGGTGACAATGGAATCCACGTAAGAATTTACTAGTAAAGGAAGCAAATAACCATTTCTACTGGTGATGGGGAAAATGTCCCAATCAACAAGACTTGAAAACACCCCCCAATGACAATAGTTATCTTTAGGTGTCACTTGCACCCAAAAATGCTCCTTAGTAATATCTTAAGTTGGCCACTAAGATACCTTGCATTAAGTGTGGATCATTGGTTTATCCTCCATGATATAGTGTTGTCTCCCTACAACGACTTAAGTGACTCGTAGGGGAGAGCATGGAAGTTATACATTGACTTTTACCTCCTTGGTCATTGAACACTTTTGATCCAAGTTTTCTTTTAACACTTTCTTATATCCATATTTTGATAGTACCCTAAAATTCAACAACGTTATGTTTCAAAAATGCCTAAAGAAACTAGATTTGTGGGCGTTGTTTGGATTCTTATCCCACACAATCCTACCAAACTAAGATATTGCTTTGGGATGTCCTATTGAGGATGCTAGTGGGTTTATCAATTACAAGGGTTGATTTTAAGGGATCAAATTTGGTTAAGGTGTGTAAGGGAGGTATTTCACAATTCCCCTCCTTTATGATTAACCAAGATAGTAAGAAATGTGAAGTGAAGAGCATACTCAGTTTGAAATAGCATTTAGGCCCCATAGTTTGTGGTAGTGGTTCAAACACATGTGAAATAAGCAGATTGGTTGTTGCAACTAACTAAAGAGCTCAAAATAAATGCAAATGGATATTGTAACTTGAACTCTAAAGATGCTAATGATGCTTTCTAAACAAAGTGCTAATAAACTAAGTGTGGAATGGAGATATTCATAGTTCCCCCCCTTTTTTGATTCACCAAGCTCACATGAAGTGCAAGGTGAAGAGAATACTTCAAGAGAGTAGAGTCATTATGTCTTTGCTTGTGTGAAAAAGTGTATTTACACTACTTTAACTAGAGATATAAAGTAAGCAAAGAACATAATATCTTTTGAATATTAGTGACAACAATGAGACCCATTGAAAGCCTCAAGGTTGGTTACCTAGGTAGATTTTAAGGGAAGACTCCTTTACTCCCTAATCTTAGGCTAAGTGAGATAATTATTGTAGAATAATTAAAATATTGCAATTTAATTAATTATAATTCATTAGTGGACAACAATTGGGGATGCAATGTTGTATAGAATATGTATAAATCAAATAAAAGATACAAGTGTGTGCAAAGCAGATGGATGGGTGCACAATAGCGCATAAAAAACACTTATTGGTGTGCGGTTGTGCTATTACAACACATAGTGGTCGCACAGACAATGACAAATAGAACCATAGGGAAATATGTATATTATTATGTGCATTAGCGCAACTGTTGAAGGAACAAGCACATAGATTGTGTAGCCATGGCACCAGGATATGCATGTTTGTGTAAAGAGATAAAGCAAGAAAATAGGGGCAAAATTCATGGGATGAATGGTATGCACATCTTCATTGTTGTGAAAAATATTGCACCGAGGTGAATCCTTTCCACTTGGTGAGGGGAAAAGCCTTGTAAGATGCAGAAAGACTTTAGTATTATGTGCACCTATAGGATGGGGGAGTCCTCTAAGTGATCCTACAAGTGGCTGTTAATAAAACAAAACAAAATAAATAAAAGATCAGGGGGTATGGATGCAAGCTCTAACAACCAATAGATGCCAAACCATTTTTATATCTCCCAATGGTCAAGCATGTACACCTAGAAGGTGTGGGATTCAAAGGGTAGACAAGAATCCCTCTTAGGGAGGTATATTTTTTCCACACTAGATGCCAAGTACCTTGAAGAATAAATTAAAATATTGTTTTCAGTGGAGTCATCCTAAATATTGTTGTGGGAAATTATCTCACTTTGGGTGAAAGCCTTTGAATTTGTTTAATAGGCCCAATATTTAGAAACATAAATAAAATGTGATGACTCAAAAGTAGATCCTACAAGGTATTGTTAGTGGAATGAAACAAAAACAAAACAAAAACTAATTAAAATAATTGGAAATTAGAAAGTGGGAAATAGGGGATGCAAAGAACAACAAAGAACAAGTTCAAGAACAACTTTAGTTTTTTGAATGGTCATGCAAATACATATAGTGTCACCTAGGATATGTGAGATCCAATGGAGGAAAACAATCCATCTTAGGGGGGTCTATTTTTTCCACACTAGATGTGAAGTAGCTTGAAGAACAAATGAGAAAAACACTTTCCCCTTGGAGGAAGGTGGAAAGGGAGCTCGAAGGAAGCTAAAAAGAGGGAATATGTGAGATGTAAGGGAGCTCTACCACAATTCCAGTATCATAACCTTCCTCTAATTTCTTCTTTTAATATGCATCCGCATGTATTCCTTTTATAGGCCAAGAAACAACTAGATCCAAGTGTGAATCTTGTTAACACCCCCTATGTTGAACAATTGAGGAGGAAATGTGGTCGAGAAATGATAAAGGGATACATAAAAATTGGTAAAGGTTGGTAGTCATGAGCCCCTTATTAAAATGTACATTTTGGTTAATTCATTGCACAATTCAAAGGTGTAGATTTATGAGTGTGAAAATATATGGTTGCAAATTGATCCGCTGGGGAAAGTTGCGCAGGAGAGAAGTTTGACGGAGAGGCAGAAGTGGCTAACAAGACAGAAATATCAACAGCTAATAAATAAAGTAAATAAAATCTGCGATTATGAGGCAGTCCACGATGTGAATATGCATGCTTGAAAAAATGAGAAATGCTGGTGAATTATGTAGAAGAGATTTTGATCCAACGGTTCAGACAAAAGATGAAATCTTATCAACGGTCATAATATATTCTGGAGGGCGAAGCTATGAGATAATTAAAAAGGATGAGTGGTAGCAGAACTTAAACCACTTTCCACGTGGTGACTTTTGGTGAGTTCCGTTGAGGAAAGCGGTAAAGGAAAAACAACTTGGTAAGGGCCCTGAAATAATCCATTGTATAAAACGTGAGTTGACCTAGGAAAAGTCATTTTGTTTGCACACTGCGGGTGAGAAGAAGAAGGGACAGTGCACCATGTTTTTTCGAAAGTCAACTTCTACATATCCAACAGTTACTAGGTAAGCCTTAAAACACTGAGATTTTGTTGAATACTTGTCGCCATTGTTTATTATGGAGAAGGAGCAGGGTTTAGGAATATTGTGTAGAGTTCTGGATGAGAGAGAAGAGGCTGTTGTTGATAGAGAGAGGAATGTATGTGACCCTATTCTGTCAGTTTGTAGTGTATCAGTTTCAAAGGAGCATTTGTGGCAGCATAATTCACAAGGGAATGATATTCTGAATGTCTGTAGTTCTTTCTTATATTATTTTTCTATTGAACAAACCCTACCTTTCCCTGAATTCGTCGAATGGTGCGCGAATAGTTACTCATCCTCCGAAAGAGTTATTATGAGTCATACAACATCAAAAATCCTTTGTAGAGTTGATGTGAAAACTGTTCGCGGGATATTGAGTATGCCTGATAATTTCCCTGATACCTGTCAGTATTTAAATGAGCAAGTCTTAATTGAAATGTATAAAAATTGTAGAACTGAAGTCAGATGCCAGTTTTTATCCAGTATTCTGAAAGATGGCCATTCATTAGAAGGTTTATTTCTACCATACAATGTTAATATTTTCAAGGAGGAAGTACAGTTGGTCATGTCACTGGCCAGTCAAATTTTGGGTTTGGATGATGATACTCATATTAATGAAGTCATCTTAGTTTTTTTGCTAAGTATAGGTTCAATTGAACTTGAATCCCATTCAACCCGTTGTTTTAATCTTGATGAGTATCTAGCCGAAGCTATCCATACCCAATTGGTCAAATTCCCTAAAGTCAGGTTCTTTAGATATCAATCATATTTGTTGAACATGATTTTGTGTTCTAATGTGTCGGAGTTGTAGTTCTTGTCTACCATGTTCTCTCCAGACCTCCCGAAACAGATTAGCATGTTTGAGTTCGTAAATACAATCATGGCTGAGATTTCAAAATTGCTTTTCGATGATGTCTTGCCAAGGGTGTTGGAAGACATGAGACTTATGTTATAGTCTTCCTCAGAAGACAAAATAGGAGATTGGTTCTTGTATAAATAATTTACTGTTCTTAGAGTGTATGGGTTCACTAGAGAACCATACAGGTTACCTGCTTTTTTTACTCCAAGAATATTCGCATTAGATTTTATGAGACAAAGGTTATATGCAGAAGAAGAACATTCTAGGGCATTTAAAAAAACTTCCAATGTTAAATTTCCTTTCGAAGTTGGTCCTTTCATTTTTAAAAATAAAAGCGCCTTGTTAGCCATAGAGAAATTGTTAGAAGTTGTGGATTTTCAAAAAGAGCAAAAAGTAAATTATGATCCACATCACATTATTTCTCAGAGGAAGCAGTTGAACAAAAATAAACCATTTGATCATCAAACTATTGAAGGCTTAGATAAAACAACAAATTTGGCTAATTTTGAAGAAAATTTAGAAGCTGATGAAGATAGGAGGAACATATTAATTGTAGTGGCTCAAATGCCTCTTAATTCCAGCATTTTGAATAAAAGGAGACTTTCTGAAGTCGATGGCATGGATGTAGATGAATATATTTCTTATAAAATGATCAAAACACACCCTCAAGATGAGCAAACTATTTCAGAAGAAATATTTTCAGAAGATTTAAAGAAGATGGGCTTGTTTCAGAAAAAGTCTGTACAGATGCATCAATATTCCTTTAGAGAAGAAAGTAAGGCAGAGTCTAGTTCCCATTACAAATCCAAGACATAGTTAATATCAAGTTATGCTGACAAAGAAATGCAATCATCAGAGGAAACTAAGAATCTGCTTCCTCGAGTTAGATATTTAATCAATCAAAAGACTTCATTGATTTCTACTTGAGACGCAGAGAGGAATACCCTGAAATTCATCGTGGTAAGTGACAAGAAAGTGTCTGAAATGGAGGTGAAGCTAGACAAAATCAGTGTTCCTGATAAAATACAACTCCATAAACAAAATGGAGATGTTATTTACTCTGATTTGTTACATGCAATTATGAAAATTACTAAATTACAGTCCCTTGTAGATAAGATGGAGGTTGAATTGAAGCATGAAAAGATTGAAAATAAAGCGAATTTGATTCAAATTAGAAAGTTGCAGGGAGATGTTGTAAGCCTAGGGACCGAACTGGGTAATATGCAGGCGACCAAAAAGCTTCTAGAGGAGAAGTACAATACCATTCAAGTGTTGAAGAAGAAGCTTAAAGTCCCTAATGCTTAACATGTTTAGTCTTCAGAATTATTTACACTTCAGGAGGAAAAAGAGAAAGTTTATCAGGAAATGATGGACTATAAAGGAAAATCATTGAAGCTGGAAGAGGAGAAAAACAAGTGGGAAGTAGAAAGAACCGAATTGATGGCTCATATTGTAAAGTTGAAAAAGGATCAAAATGATGAAAAAGAAGTTATGGAAGAATTGATGAGTCAACCCTTTGTTGACACTGATTTACCCCTTGTTAATGTTGAAAGACCAAATGCATACTACATTCATGAAGACATGTGTTGCAGTTCGTGAAGATGTTTGTTTGGGATACCTTGAAGTTACTAAGTTTTCTGCAATCAAGCAATTTGTTATTTCAATCAAAGCATGTAATTATTATTCCTAGTTATTAGGGGCATGGTTACAAAAAATTATGATTAACAGATTAGTTGGTTATTGATCTTCTTGGGAAGAAACTATTTTTGTATATATTTGAATTTATTTGATGTATTGGGGGTTGGAACCCATCAGCTTGGAATGATGTTTTTGAGAACTTATGACTTTTGAATGAAATTACAGAGCTGAATGCTAGTTGATCTTCAAAGATTCATGTATCTTTTATGTTACAGTCTGTGCCTTCTTTCCCTGTGATTGTTTCCTAAGTGTTTACCTTCCATTCTGTTTTCCTTCATATTTGAACGTAGTGTTTAATAGTTTCAGAATTCATACATGTTATGCTCTGGATATTGTTTCAGATATTCACAAATATTTCCTCTAAAGTTGATATGGAATTCTTCTTGTGATGCTCTATATTGATGGACTGTTCATGTTTCTCTCCTATCACCTGGAATTCAATGAATGACTATAATTGAATGATTATCTTTCCTTTGTTGGAATTCCATAAATGAAGCTTTGTATTATCTTTATCTATTTTGACTCCATTGCCCAATGGTTATATGTGTTGTTTCAACCATCCGCATAACTTAAATTATTGATCTCAATATCTAGCTCTGTTAAATTTATATCTAAGAGATCCCTCTCTGGAAAGAAAAGCCAGTTTCTTTCTAAAGTGGTTTTTTGTTGTTACCTTAAAATTACCTTTCACAACCTTCGGTATATTGGCGCCGTTGCCGGGGATGAAGGTGCAAATCAGCCTTGGGAGGAACGACAAAGTTTATAAAGATCAAGAAAATATTTCTATGGGCAAACATGAATTTTTGTTACTAAAAAAGGTTGTACATTTTCCTTGGCGATTCCAATTTAAAATTATTTCAAGATTTCAAAAGACATCCTGGCTTCAAAAAGACATACACGAGGTAATTCTAATACTAAAGTTTGACGAAGTTTGGAGGATCCAGAAAAATTATTTAAGAAAAAAGACAAAGAAAAAATAGATATTTCTCTATTTGATGCATCATCTTCTCAATATTTTCATAGTATCCTTGATCAAGAATGGGAAATTAATGTTGAAAAGGGTTTGTTGAAATCTAAATATGAATTTGATCTTAAAAAAGTTGAATTCAACCCTCATAGATTAGAATCTTATTTACTTTATTTGCTTTGGAGAGATCTTCAACAGTCTACAAAGGTTGAAGAAAGACCTATTGTTCAAATCATTCAAAATTCCTCAGTCCCTCCAAATCCACCTAGGCCAATTGCATCCAGATTTTCCCCTTTACATTTACCTGTTGTATTGCATGATCTTCCCCAAAATTATTCCCAGAGAGTTTCTTTATTTGATGGAGAGGGAGGTATAACAACAAAGCAACATGTGGAAAAATTTGAAGATTTTGTTGACTTGAAGGAAGTTGATTATGTGGATGTTAAAATGCGGTTGTTTGCTCAAAGTTTATCAGGGGAAGCGAAGAAATGGTTTAAATATTTTCCAGTTGCATCTATTCTAACCTTTCAAGCTTTCTAAAATGCATTTCTAGAAAGGTGGGATGATAAACAAAGCCCTTTGTAGCTTTTGTCCTAATATAATAGTCTTAAGAAAGGGGGTTATGAATCTGCTCATGAATTTTCAAGCAGATTTATGAGAGTTTATAATTCCATTCCAGAAGATATAAAACCTTCTGTAGTTGTTGCTAAACTTCATTATGTTGAGGCCTTTGATAATGAATTTGCATTTTCATTAAGGGAGAGAAAGTCAGTGAGTCTCACTTCCATGTTCACAGATGCTTTAGAAGTGGAAGCAAATATAATGGCGAGTGGAAAGATGAAACAAAGAGACATTAATAGGAGGAAAATAAGAGAAAAAAATATTCCTTCTACTTCTTCTTCTTCTTCTACTAATATTAAATTTGAAATGATTTTGAAAACAATGGAGAAGTTAATGGATAGATTGACTATGGACAATAGATCATTTAATAGAGAACAAATTGATCCTCAAATCAGAAATCTGAATTTTAGAAGGCCAAATCCTCCTATGCCTCCACAAAACAGGCAAAGAGATATGAGAAACCCAAGGAATCAATAAGAACAATAGATTTAACCACCTTTCACTGAGAATTATGTTGCAGATGAAGAAGACCCTACTGAGAATGAAATTCATCTTTTTGGGAAATTAGATTCGGAGATATACCTTACTGAAGAAGAAAATCATGTGTTTGCGCAGGCAGGTGGAAATGAGGATTTTGAAAAGGAATCAGAGCAGTATCATAGGGGTTATTTACATGCTATGGATGATGTACAAAGGAAGATAAGGTTGAGAAACATAGAAGTTGTTGTAAATAAAGGGAGGCCAAATTCAAACCAGCCTTCTACCAGTTCATTAAATATCGAAAAAGGAAAGGAAATACAAAAAGATCCTATTGTGAATAAATAAGTTGAGAATAAAATAGAAAAAACAAAACGAACAAAACAAATGGCACCAATAGATGTAGAGAAAGTTACTTCTATCTTCAATCTACAGAATGAACTTTCCAAGCTGAAAATCTTCGTTCCTTTTAATGAGTTGTTGAGGAATAATGAGTACAGGGATACGATAACAAGGATGGTTAAAGGTCAAGGAGAGTTTCAATTAGACATTTTAGAGTTGACAGATGATAGTCCTACTATTTCATTTGGGACAAAGGTTGAAAGTATAGATGATGAATAGGTTCCTCCATTTTATTTGAGTTTTAATGTGCATGATATGGTTGTACATAATGCCATGTTAGGTTCAGGTGCATCACATAGTTTAATGCCTAAAGGAGTAGTTGAAAGTTTGGGACTGGAAGTTACGAGACCATATAAAGATTTGTATTCCTTTGATTCTAAGAGGGTGAAGTGTCTTGGTCTAATTAAAGATATGGTAGTGACTTTAAATAAATTGCCAACTAAAACAATAATAATGGATGTTGTAGTGGCAGAGATTCCACCAAAATTTGGAATATTGTTATCAAGATCTTGGACTTCAAAGTTAAAATGTAGTTTACAAATGGACATGTCATATGCTACTATTCCTGTCCAAGATGGAAGTAGGAGGTTGTACAGTGAGAAAAGAACTCCTTATGTAGTAAGCAGTCAAGATAAACCTGATATTCATCATATATATGTTGTCGATAATGATTTGGGCTCTTCTATTTTCTTTAATGATATTGTCCCATGTGATTTGGAATCTACATTGCAAATTAAATCTGAAAAGAATGAAGAGGGAGTAAAGGAACAAAATGTTTTGGAAAAGAAACAGAAAAGAGATGGATTGTGGACCATGTATTTTGATGGGTCTGTGGCAAAGGTTGGTGCTGGTGTTGGTGTATATATAATTTCTCCTATCAGGGATTTTAAAGATTTATCATATAAATTAACATTTGAATGCATGAATAATGTGGCTGAATATGAAGCTTTGTTACTTGGGTTGCATGCATTGAAATATCTGGGAACACAAAGGATAAGAGTTTTGGGAGATTCAGAGCTTGTAATAAACCAGGTGAATGACAGTTATCAAACCAGACATCCCCGGATGAGAGCTTATAGAAATGAAGTATGGGATATGTTTGGTAAATATTTTATAGAACATACAATTAAGGTGGTTCCTAGATATGAGAATACGGTAGCTTATTCTTTGGCAGTTGCTGCTGGTAAATTTAAAACTCCAAGTGCTGGTCAAAAGGAATATCAAGTGGATATTGTAAATAGACCATCCATACTTGATAATTATAATTATTGGAAGGTATTTGAGGATAATATGTAGATAAAAAGATTTTTGGAATTGTCTGGGGAGTTTGTGAACACTCATATTGATGGTGAAAATGATAATTGTGAAAATTTCCAAGATGCTGAAAAAAGCGAAGAAGAAAAGATTAGTACTGAAAAATTGAAGGGAACTTTAGGAGGAAAGGATATCATTCAATTAAAAAGTAATTTTATACCAAGAGGTTTGATCCCCTTAGAGAAACGTTTTGATCAAAATGATGTTGCTAAAGATCCAAAAGTGAAACCTGTTGATAATGCTATTGAAGATAGAAATATTGGTACTAAAGAGAATCCAAAGATTGTGAAGCTGTCTAAAAACGTGCCTACCAAAGAAAACGAAGAATCTGTGAACTTGATGAAAAAATATACAGATGTATTTCCCTAGAGTTATGAATACCTTAAGGAAGATGATACTTCAATAATACAACATACTATTCCAATCAAACTTGGAGAAAAACCCTTTAGACAGAAACTCAGAAGAATAAATCCAAAGCTGTTACCAATTATTGAGAAGGAAATAAAAAAAAAAAAATTGATGCCAAAATTATTGTGACTTTATGATTCTTAAGGTGGGTTGCTAATTTGGTTCATGTCTGAAAGAAAAATGGAGAAATAAGGCTTTGCATAGATTTCAGGAATTTAAATAAAGTCTCAATAAAAGATAATTATCCCTTTCCAAAGATGGATCATATTTTACAGAAAGTGGTCAGAGCAAAAAGAATTTCAATGATGGATGGTTTTTCAGGGTACAATCAGAATAAGGTGTTACCTGAAGATCAAGAAAAGGATTCTTTCACCACACCATGGGGCACTTTTATCTATGCAAAGATGCCTTTTGGTTTGATGAATGCAGGGGCTACCTTCCAGCATGCCATGGATATTGTTTTTGTAGGAGAAATAGGTGAATTTGTGGTAATTTATATGGATGACATCACAGTATATTCAAGGTACGATAGAGAGCATAATCACCATTTGGAAAAAAAATTTATAAAATGCAGAAAATTTGGTATATCATTGAATCCAAAAAAATCAAATTTAGCATTAGAAGAGGGAAAGTTGTTGGGCCACATAATTTGAAAGGATGGAATAAATATTGATACTAATAGAGTCAGTGCAATTTTGAAGGTAGGAGAACCAAGAAGCAAAAAATAAATACAATCATTCCTGGGACAGGTAAATTTTTTGAGAAGGTTCATTCCCAGTTTTGCTAAAATATTAATGAATATCACAAATATGTTGAAAAAGGGTCATGAAAAAAAATGGATAGCAGAGGATAAGAAATATTTTAAAGAAATAAAATAAACCATTTCTGAAGCTCCTGTGTTAGTGAGTCCATACTTCACTAAATATTTCTTAATATTTTCATATGCTTCAGAACATACTATTGCTGCAGTTTTGTTACAGAAGAATAATGAGAACATGGAGCAACCTATAGCCTTTTTCAGTAAGATGTTGAGAGATGGGGAATTAAAATATGATATTATGGAGAAGCAAGAATACGCTTTGGTTAAAGCCTTGAAATATTTCAGGGTGTATATTTTTCATTCACTTATAATTGCTCATGTTCCAACTAGTGCAGTAAAAGGGATTCTCACATAGCCTGACCCAGAAGGAAGAAGAGAGAAATGGATAGCAACATTATTGGAGTATGATATAGAAATTAGACCTACCAAGTTGATTAAAGGGCAGGGACTTGCAAAAATGTTGATAGATTCAAACTGTGAATCTTTACATCTTAATTTCTTATCTAGTCAATCTCATCAGTTGGACACAGGGGTGGAGGTAATGATCGATTTCACTACATCTTCCTGGTATTCTGATATTGTTCATGTTCTTCATAATTTACAAGCTCTTGCAGGATTAAGTAAAACAAGAGAAAGATCTGTGAAGTTGAAAGCTGCTAAATTTTGTATTTTAAATCAGCACCTTTATTGGAAGGATCCTGGAGGTGTGTTACTTAATTTCCTTTTATAAAATCAAGCCCAACACATAGTGAAAGAATTTTATAGAGGAGATTGTGGAGGACATCATTCTTGGAAAGTGACATCAAACAAAATTTTGAGAGTAGGTTTTTATTGGCCATCATTGTTTTTGGACGTGTACAAAGAAACTAGCACATGTCATCAATGCCATATTTTTTATGGTAAGAGAAAGGTAATTCCACTCCCTCTTAATCCAATAACAGTAGAAGCTCCTTTTCAGCAGTGGGGTTTGGATTTCATTGGAGAAATAAACCCAAACTATTTAGGACACATAAATGGATTCTGACAACCACAAACTATTTTACAAAGTGGATTGAAGCAATACCTACCAGGAGAGCTATCGAGACAGTAATTATGGATTTTCTTGAAGAAAATATATTGGCTATGTTTGGGTGTCCTATAAGAATAGTGACTGATAATGCAGTAGCTTTTAAATCCAAAAATATGATTAATTTTTGTCATAAGTATCATATCAGTTTAAATCATTCATCTGCTTACTACCCACAGGGAAATGGATTGGCCGAGTCTTCTAATAAGAGTCTCGTAAGAATTATTAAGAAGTTGTTAGAAGATAACAAGAGATCTTGGCACACCAAGCTTAAGTATGCTTTGTGGGCTGATGGAATTAGCACTGAAAGGGCAATTGGAATGTCTCCTTTTCAATTGGTATATGGAACTGAAGTCATTTTCCAGCATCATTGGGTGTTCCAGTTATGAAATATTTTCAGGAACAACAGGATGAGCCAAACCACATGCAGAGTAGGATAAACCAAATTATCGAATTAGAGGAGCAAAGCAATAAATATTATGATAAAGTGCAGATACACCAAGAAAAAATGAAAATTACTTTTTATAGAAAGGTGAAAGAAGAACAGTTCCAAATTGATGACCTGGTATTAAGATGGGATGCTCCTAAGGAAGATAAGCATGGAAAATTTGACCACATGTGGGTAGGTCCTTATGTTATTGTAGGTCACAGAGGGGAAAATTCATTTATTATCGAATATCCAAATGGGGTTTCGTTGGAGAGTAACCCTATTAATGGAAGATTTTTTAAGCATTACCTGTCCTAAGGTGGAGGGTAAAATTTGTACCATAGTTTGTAAATATTTATTTTCTTGAAAGCAATACATATGGTAAACTGAATATTTTTGAAGCCCGGCGTGAAGGCCCTAAGATTTAGGAGGATAGCCATTTTTCTTTATTTAGAAAATATATATCAGAGAAAAAGTAAAAAGTTTGGAGATTTGGATACAAAAGTTAGAGACAGGAACCTAGTCTACGGTCCTTAGTATACATGATGTTAATCCATGTACAACTTGAGTTAGTTATTTGTTTTACATTACTATGACGATGTAGAATAATCCTAATAGAAAGTATACATGAAATTATCTAACTCGTAAAGAAAATATTAATGGTAAATAATCAAATTTAGTAACATATTAGTAATTGATTGACAATATGGTATATTCATATAAGGAAATACTTAGCTGATTATGAGTAAGACTATAAATAACTTACTTAATTCATGGCCCCATTTCCCAAATAGTTCATTTATGATTTTGGGTACAATACATGATATCACTTTTAGATGTCCTAAATGAAGGGATAACAGGTACTAAATTTTCATAGTGGTTATCAAAATCGCACTCTCTAATTAAATTGTTGTCCATACAAGCTCATACAATTTGGAAGTCTACACAAATGATTGTTTTAATTACTTTATTCATTTCCAATGTTCAACCTACTGGACTATCAAAGTGGCCTTGTGGATTATTGTTTCTTTGTGAATTACATGACAACTGTTATAGCTGATTTTACCACACATGGTGGATCACACTTTTATGGACTTCCCTGTCTCTTTGCAGACTCTTTGGACCCCATGGACCATTTTTGTACCTTTTATGTTTCCAATATCATCCCTAACAACATGCATTATTTGCTATACATGACTTTTAAACCTATTCTCACATATATACACGGATTTGACCCTCAAACCCGCGTACATCGGGATGTATGCAAAAGGCCAAATAGTTTTGGAGTTTTCCTTGATCTGGATCTGAGTCACTTGTCTCTTCGCCTTTCATATGCCTTGATATCACTCATATTTGACCTTACATTACCCCATTGAAGCACTATGTAAGGAACCCTTTGGATACATTGAAGAGGGAGGAATTGAAGAGCAAGAAAACTATAGTCCATTGTTGTCGAAGATTATACTTGAGTCTGCATCCCTTTGTCCCTTGGAGCACTTTGTGTTCTTCCCAAGCTTTCCTTTGCTTGTGAGCTTCTATCGAGAGATGGAGGATTGAAGTGGTGGAGGCCCAGCTGGAGGACTCAGTTTCTCCGATTCGCAGACGTGCCAAAAGAGGTTGTCACTATTGTAATATCTGTTTTATATTAATAGAAATATCTTTTCCTATCCAATAATGTGTATTTAAATGAGTATTGAATAAATTGATGCTTTTAAATGCTTATATGTTATTGATTATATATGCTTTTATGTTCGTAACTCGACACCGTTTGTTCCAGGTAATTTCTCATGTCCTCCTATTTCATTTTCATGTAAATTTTTTCAATTTCCATTGCCAAATTAATTTCTAGGCCAGTCTAGATTGGTTGTTTCGGCCCACGTGGATATCGGGCCTTTTTCCCCATATAGGGTTGGCTATACGCGGAAAAACTGCCCAAAACCGCGTACATACGCGGCTATTTTGCAAACATTCACGTATGAGGCCGCGCATAAGGTTTTTAAAGGTAAATATTGACCAAAATCTATTTTTAATGTGCAGGATGGTTCTAGAATGGAGGGAGAGGGAACATGGAGATGTAGAAGAGGTTGTTCGGGGTGATTTAATGGCTCAACAAGCTCTCCGTGCATGTTGGATATAGAAGTTTTGGTTTCTTGGTAGCCTGAGGGCCAAACCAAGACTCCTGCAAATGTTAGTAGACTACTGGGATCTAGACTCATAGTCTTTTCATATCGATGGGATGTCCCTCACTATAGAGGTGGAGGACATATATTTCATTACAGGATTATCCCGACGGGGAGAGGTGGTGAACCTACGCTCTCACGGTCCCGGAGGTGGCCTCGCTATTGAGGAGCACATTGTAGTATACTGTTTTCCAGACACAAAAAAATTTGGGAGTCAAATATCGACAAACTCCATCCAGGTACTAAGCTTGAAGGCTATACTATTGGCACTTGGTAGGATATATGGTCTAGCATCACTCTAACAAGCCTCGTGGCCATTGATGTTCTATGCAGTGGAGTGCATGAGACCCATAGTTTACGACTGGAGCACTGCATTGTTGAGTAACATGAAGCAGCAGCTCAGTGACTGCAATATGGGAAGGGTATGAAACTTCAGTTTCGGCAGTATACTGAGCATGTTCTTCTTTGAGCATGTACTGGGCCTAAGCCCTAGAGCTAACGTTCCTCCTCACGAGGTTCGAGATCTAGTCCAACGATGTTGGGAAAATGCTATGCGTAGACTGGGTGGAGGTAGGGTGTCCAACCCTTACCCAACTGACTTCTTTCCATGGTGGCGGCGACAGATCATTACCATCGATGACTACCCCTATGCAGGGATAGATTTTCGGGGAGATCTAGACATGCCCCTACCACCAGGAGTAGCATACGCTGATATAGGTAACGAATCCCAACCCTCTTCTTAAGTTTTTTTATTTATAATTTTTTTGTGTGTTTTAGAAGTGACATGATGTGAATGGTAGAGCTTGACCATACATGGGTGCCCTAGTTAGCTCCTATTTTTCATTTGGTGCCCATGCCGACATTTTTCCTCTAGGATATGGGAGTCCTTTGTATAGTATCGCCATGTCTTTGCGTAAGAGCCTCATAATCCTCTTGATCTTTTTACTGGCCTTCTTCCCCCAGGACTCCCTTATATCAAGTTGTAACTACATTATCATGAGTTTTTTCTACCTTATTGAGCCTTATGTCAGCTTCCCTGACTTTGATTATCAACCATATAACCTGATATTGTCTCATGTCTAGCCATGCAGAGCCATTTTATATATCTTTTACAGCTTGATTCCCCATTTTTACCGGGAGGGGACTTCCCCCCAGTGTCATTATCCTACATATGTATCCTTGCATTGAGCATAGGTATGTTCTGTTGCTTGGAACTAGTTTGTTTTCCCCTTGACACTCGTCTCCTCCTAGTCTGTAACTATAAAGCACTTTTATTCTTTTTCAAGCTTTTCAAAATATTTGAAAAATCCAAAAAATTCAAAAAACCAAAAAGCCGGACAAGAAAACATGTTATCTTTGGCAGCAATCGAGTCGTTTCATCTTTGAACAGAGCATTGTATATCACATCCGTTGGTTGGGTTAATAGTTTGACTTTAGGAGCTGTACTCATTTCTCTGAGTTTATCTCCATTGACTGGTTAAGCTTCCAGTCCCTATGGAGCCTCTGTCGATGCCTCTTGTGTTGCAGAGATGTCCCAGTTTTGTATATCGAGTCTATGCTACCTACATTCAGTCACCATTCGCCTTTATGCTCTTGTTTGAATGAAGTTGAAACCTGAGTCGGCCATTCCTCAGTTCTATTGACTTTGCATGTCGGCCATTCCTGGTACTGGTACTAGTTCATGCACATTATGATCGAGTCCTTCCACATTATACAGATTTGTTGAGTACCTCATGTTGGATGATGGGGGATGCCTTAATGCCCTCCTTCCAGTGGATTTCGTCCCATCAACTTCAGATCATTTATTCTGGGATAGGAATCTAGAGTCATTTTGAGTGCCTTGAGACTTGTAGTCATCAGTGGTAGGTTCTCTCGCCATTGACAGTTTTGAGAATACATAAATGTCCCCTGATCGATGGATCCTCTCAAGTGTTTGACCTCAACACATTTATTCACACTTGTTAGTTTGCACTCTAGTACCTTGATTCCCATTTTCATTATCGGTGGGTGATATCGCGTTTGTTAACAGTATACATCAATGACCAGTAATCAGACGATGGAATACTATGTTCGAGCTCAACACCTCTATTCACATAGTAGGACATGTACTCGTAGCGGATTGTGTAGAAGACCTTCCAGATTGGTGGCATTTGATATATTCTACCTCCTTGATCGTGCCAATGTTCATGAGATTTCAGCTTTCGTGACTTGATTCCAGAATATGTCAAATGTTTCCAACCATTAGGAAGATCTTGATCCATTATATATCTTCATCTTTCATGGAGATCATGATCCTTTGTATGTCTTCATCATGGATATTCTAATCTATCTATATTGTACGTGGCGATGACCACACATTTCATATTTTGTATCATGCCTATTCATGGCCATTGTACTCTTATGTATCCAATACTGCTATATGTACTTGCAGTTATGTGTAGAGTTTGATTATGGTATTATATTGTTGGATGGCTAGTTCTTCCACCTCGTTCTTCATCACTCCACTTCTTGGATGTACTTATAATGTATTTTGACCATCGTATCATCCCTCTGACCTCACACATTAGGGGGCATATGTTACAACTGATTTTACCACACATGGTGGATCACACCTTTATGGCCTTCCCTATCCCTTTGCAGACTCTTTGGTCCCCATGGACCATTTTTGTACCTTTGATGTTTCCAAGATCATCCCTAAAAACATGCCTTATTTGCTATACACAACTTTTAAACCTATTCTTGTCTATATACACAGATTTGACCCTCAAACCAGCATACATCGAGATGTGTGCAAAAGGAAAAATAGTTTTGGAGTTTTCCTTGATTTGGA
Organism: Pseudotsuga menziesii; assembly: GCA_001517045.1. Classification (NCBI taxonomy): domain Eukaryota; kingdom Viridiplantae; phylum Streptophyta; class Pinopsida; order Pinales; family Pinaceae; genus Pseudotsuga; species Pseudotsuga menziesii. Next base: position 139,151 of record LPNX010235166.1, on the reverse strand, counting down.
TCTGAGTCACTTGTCTCTTGGCCTTCCATATGCCTTGAGATCGCTCGGATTTGACCTTCCATTACCCCATTGAAGCACTATGTAAGGAACCTTTTGGATACATTGAAAGGGGAGGAATTAAAGAGCAAGAAAACTATAGTCCATTGTTTCCGAAGCTTATACTTGAGTCTACATCCCTTTGTCCCTTGGAGCACTTTGTGTTCTTCCCAAGATTTCCTCTGCTTGTGAGCTTGCTATCGAGAGATGGAGGATTGAAGTGGTGGAGGCTCAGGTGGAGGACTCAGTTTCCCCGATTCGCGGACATGCCAACAGAGGTTGTCACTATTGTAATCTCTGTTTTATATTAATAGAAATATCTTTTCCTATCCAATAATGTGTATTTAAATGAGTATTGAATCCATGGATGCTTTTAAATGCTTATATTTTATTGATTATATATGCTAGAGTAGGTCTAACACCATCATATAGAATGCTTGTTTTGTTTGCTGAATGTTGAGAGGGAAAATTGCTTATACAAGCAAGAGTGGAAAAGCTCAATGGGGATCTACATCAAACATCCAGAATAAGGTATGTTTCAAGATCCTCTAGTGTTAGATATTTGGTTTCTCTTGCATATGGGAAAGGATTGATTTATGTGGTTACTCTGTCTATTGTGGTACCCCAAGCCATAGGAAGTTTTCTCTGTAACAACAAATTTTATCAACAAGATCAAGTAGTTTCTCAATATTGATGGCCCATGAATTGAGAATTTAATTGGTGTCTTTAGCATCCCAGAAATAGACAATAGTCGTAGCCTTATCCACCTTTGCTACGAAAGACTTCGAAACAACCATGCTTGAGAGGTGTTTTTCAGTTTCCTGCAAACATGGTAACAACGAATTATCAATTTTAACTACATAGAAATATTGTTGAGGAAATATTTTCAAAATTAAAATAAGCTTAAATGGCCACACATTTGAACATGATTGATGATTTTTCAAAGGTTCTACATAATATTATAAGACACAAACATAAGTTTCATTGGTATTTCAGATATATGTGGAAATCAAGTACGTGATAAATAGATTGAAACTTAAAGACCAAATGAAATCAACCTCGAATATTGAAGCATAGTAATTATGTATGTCTTGCCAAACGAATTTTGAATAATATTTTGAAACAACTAAATTATTCTGCAAAAGAAACGATTTTAGGATTAGAATCAATATAGAAAATGAGTTGTAATAGAAAAATCAATTTGCAGTGTTTGAATGAAATAATAGTGTTAATAGATAGTACTAACATGCTCAATAACATGTTGCCTTACATCCTCAACAGCTTTATCACCTAAAAATTCTCTAGGCATAGTTTTTTCCTGCCCAAATTCAGTGTAGTTTATCTCCCAAAATGGATCCCACTGTATCACTTCCATAGTAACAAAGTTCTTCAATGATGCACTATATCCAATTAAATTATATAAAGAATGAAAACCAACTTAGATACACATAGATATATATGCAACAATATAGAAAAAGTGAAACAAAGAATGGAGAAAATATAAGACACAATTAATATGATGAGATAGATAGATAAAAAGGAAGTTGATACACTAAAGAAAATATAAATACTTAAATTTAGGAATATCCAATAGTTTCTTATCCTCTAAGGTAGTGTTAAGAAGCATCGATTGTATGGGGTCATGTGTTGATAGCACTAACTACCAACATATTTTCTCAACCTAAGTAAAATTTATTGTGACAACTAAAATTATCAATCCACTTTAGCACAACACAATTTTATCAAGAATTTAAGCTTCAAAGTTACAGGAATCCACTGTGTCGGGTTCAGCAAGGGTATATCATAAATTGTCTTTTAGCTGTGGAAAATTTGTAGGTAATCATTATTGTGAGAGTAATACGTACAACCATAAGAATATTTAATTATAACAAATGTCGTGGATTTTAATAGGTTCACAAACAAAGGTTCAACATAACATGGAAATCGTTAATCAATCATCCAAAACATGAAAATACAAAATATGTCTTCATAAGACACTTGAAAAATTGAATCAACTTGTTAGGGATTAGAATGCTTAGAACAAAAAATACAAGAGCTATGTCTTCATGACACAATTGGCTGAAATTATGTTGTGATTATTGGCTGAAATTATAGTGTATTCAGAAGATGCGAGCATGTTTTTTTTAATGAAAATAGTATATCCTTAGGTAATTTTGACCTTGAGACTTGCTATGATCAAATTTTATCTATTCATCTTAGTTTTTTTTCATTATCCAACATTTATTCTTACTTGTAATCTCCTTGCTTCAGAACCCTTAGGACACTGTTGAGTACTGACTAGTGTAAATAAATTCAATCTAAACTTTGATCAAGTGTAAGTTAATCAATTATTTTCTCTTCAGATATAACATAAGGCTCTTCCTTTAGGATTCTAATTTCCTTGGGAAAGATCCATTTTTTGGAGCCACAACTTTTGAGATCTCTTGATTCCTTTTAATTTGAACACATACTAAACTCTGGCAACATATACATTGGGATCACAACCAAGAGCTTAATGTTTTCATCCTTAAATGGAATCCATAGGTCTCTCCAAAGCTCAAACGTTGAGCCTAATTTTCCCATACATACAAGTTTCAAACCATTATTGCCTTATTAGGTATTCAGATTTTATTGGTTTGGTACTCTATGTGGAATTAATACAATCTAAGTTGGAATCAAGTGTGTCTACAACTATAAAATAAAGATTTGATATGTTCAAACATGAACACGATCAAACGTTGACTATTGAATATTTATAAACTTAAAGATCAATAAGAAATCCTTTAGTTTAGATTAACTACTATATACTTTATATATTCTATTGTAAATTTGGATCAATCGTTTTTCGAGCTATCCTTGTTAGAAGAGTGATCTAGTTAAAAAGAATCAATTCCTACTCCATATAAATTAGTACAAGACTAGGAAGTGATGCTACATAAAGATCAAGCGTCAAACCACAAAAGAAAAGGTAGCAACAAATTACTAAATATGAATGAAATAAAGCAGTTGTGGTATGGGATTTTATGTTCCCCCAAGGGTGGAATTGTGAGTTGTTGACATGAAGTAAATAATAATGCCAAAATCGTGGTTTGCATATTAATTCCACACAACTAAATACGTTGAAAGTATCAAATAAAATGAAAAAAGTATGTTAAAAAGGGGCTACCCTTGATGTTGTAAGTGGCATGTTTTTAAAGTTTAGTTGGCTAACACTCAAGAACTGTTCGGTTAAGATGTTGTGGCTGAAGATATTTTTTTACCAAAACAACTCAAGACTTGCACCTAGTCCCAACAACTTGAAACAACTTGTTGACCTAAGCAACCCCACCCTAAGGGAAAACATTTCTATGGTGGAAGTTGAATTAACACAAAGTACATTCATTCCTTACTGCAACGACAAGGAGAAGTGTTTTATCAAAGAAAAAAATGTTGAAGTGCTAAGCATGTTTTTAAAGTTTAAGTGGATAACACTCGAGGAATATTTTTTTAGCCAAGGTGTTATGGGTAAAGATATTTATTCCGCCAATACTACTCAAGAGTGAACACATTTCTAACAATTTGAAACAACATGTTACCTGATAAACATGGCACACAAAGAGTAAACATTTCTATAAGGAGAGTTGAATAGATCAACTTCCACTTTGAAATCTTTGTCTAATTGTTCCAATGTGCACAAGGTGGTTCAACTATAATAATTTAATGGAGATTAGCTAATCAACTCTATTTTTTAAAGTAAATAAATTAAAGACAAATACAAGTATATACAAAATGCATATGCTAAAATGTTAGAATGAACATAATATATACCATATTTTGAAGGAACGGATGTTGTATAAGATTTTAAAGAAAATCCAAAAGGAAAATTTGAAAGAGAATGCACATTCAATATGCCTTAAAATTCATATCATAATCTTAAATTTCTAAAAGATAAAAGAATCCATCTTCAACCCTGAAATGGTTCCATAGGGCACTGTAAAAATATGTAAATCTTACAAATTTTACGAGGAACAAGTTTGTAGGGATTTTTGGAAGAACATAAAAGAAAATATATAATATATAATCAGTGATTTGAAGTATCATTTCACACAAAATTCCTAGTCAATAATATGGGTTTTTTCACAATCACACACCTTTTAACTTTTCAAAAATCCTTTGTACACATGCCCAAATTTTCCTTTCCCAATAATATTGTTTTCATGGAAATAGTATGACTTTATTTGCAAGCAAGTTAAAATTTTCAGTCTATCTGCAGAGAAGTGTAATATCCAAATCATGGATGTAGGCATTACTGTTATGTCAGAAGAAAACATATCGATGTTGGCCATGGATTGTTTGAACTTGAAAAGATAAGCATGATTATTCCCATAAGGAGAAATAGTTTTTGCAATGTGCCTACATATAAGATGATGTCAATCTATAAATTTAAATAAGATGATTCAATTTCTTTACTCTCAATTTACATGTTAACATTCTTCCATCCTGTAACTATAGGGACATCTTACCTATTGGGGAGATTTTAATATTTAAAAGTTAAGTGGATTGACATTTATTGTAATGGGGTTGGGCATATATAGTATTTTTTTATGTTTTTGTTTGGAGTTGACATGAATATCCAACAAGAATCAATAAAAAATATGCAAGAATAAATAAAACCATAAAATTGATTAGCTTGTCTAGAATGCATGAGAAATATATATAGTCATATAAAAAAAGATAAGAGAAATAATGGTTACAAAACCAAATTTGCTTGAACTCACATGAGTATTCTAGTATCTTAAATACTAGAAAGTGACATGATCTGAAGGTTGGGGAGTTGTTTGCAAGAGTTTCCTTGATCGAATATGGATAACAACAATTACCTCAAGGGAAGATTATTTTTGCATACAACACTATAACTGTCGTGTTCTTTAGATTTGAAGAAGAAAAATGAAATTGGACCACATATATTTCAAACAGTTTAACTAATTCAAAAGAAAGGAAACAACAGTTCAAGATATCTAGGTAGTCGTATGATACAAGAAACAACTTTACATCATTGTAGACATTCATTATAAATTAAAGTGCACATTTTTATTTGAGAATATAATATATTAGAATTTTGTTGTATACAAAGAACAACTTAACTTTGACAAAGGGATAAAAAGGCATAACCTACATTCTCAATTCGATTTCACATTCAACAACTTCAAAATATGAACAATAGGCTCATTAAGATAGGAAAATGCAACTATGGAAAGTGTAGGAGAATCAATTGAATCAAGTGATATATGCATTGCCACAAACTTAGTTGATCAAGCTTGTGTATTGATAACAACATTTAACCAGAGAGGAATTGTATCATATCTAGAATATGTAACATGTAAACATTGACAGTCTGAATGAGTTGATAGTACTAAATAATAATCTAAAATGAGGCTGCATGTCTCATCTTGATAGTAATGTGAACTGTCACAATGATTACATGGTGCAAATTTATTGTGAACATAATATAAATGAATCCACATTAATAAAGATGGTCAATAGGCCTTATTGCTAAGATTTGAAATTTCTTCAAAAGAGGTAAGGTGTAGTTTTATTGTTAAAAGTGCATAGTTTATTGCATTCACAATAGCTAGAGTAATTAACATTGGATTTTTTTTTTTAATCCATGAGATTGTCAACATTTAAAATAAAAATGTGGAGGTGATACTTGAAAAAAGTAGTCACAATGTTCCAAAGTGCAAAGAAATGATATACCTACCAAATCATATTCCATATTGAGAGCACAATGCATATAGAGTTAGGAGTTCATGCATTACTGACATTTTTGTGGATATAATGTGTTGGACTCCAAGTGATACTAAGAGAGGGGGGGTGAATTAGTCATGCACTTTTTATTATTTCAACAAGTGTTATACCATGTAATCTTTCATTAGCTTATAAACTATGTATCATAAGCAATTTCCAATACAAAGAAAAATGCAAAAATAATATAAAGAGAAATAATATATATAAATAATCTTGTTATTACAAATTATGTTAAGAGACATCAATCTACAAAACAAGTGTGAGCACCCACTCACTGATTTTGCTGACAGCAATCAGATAGGAACACCAATCTCTTGCAAGAACCAACTTATTGTTTTACAAGCACTAACCTACGAGGACACCAATCCTCTTATGAGCAAAAAATCATATCATCAAGCACCAACTTGTGATGTTAGGAACCCACTTGATTTGCAAGGCACCAACATATGGAAGACAACAATATTTTTTCCTTTCCCCGCCCTACTACCCAAATATAGATTTGTTATTGTATTCCTCGATCACAATCTACTCTACGCTTTCTAATATGTTTCCTATGTTTTTTGTAAACTATTGAGCATGATATACTTCAAACTTACAACTCTTTATACACAACCATTCCTTGTATCCATCTGTTTAAATTCTCCTTGGGATCCTCTCACAAATTCTCCTTATATATATACATGATAGCTCTGTGTATTTCTACATGGCTTGTAATCTCACACTCTTCCTTAAGTCATACTACCATTGATTCCCCTGAGCATTTCATCTATTCCCCAAATCTTGAAATTTCAGACTACTACATCTTTTGCACCCACAAGCTCACATTAACACACATCAATATTTCTCTTATTTATACCAATCTTACTTAATTTATTTGTACACAAATTGGGTTTTTTCTAAGTCGGAGACACCAATTTTTTCTTTCTTCTCGGTCGAGCTTACCACCCCTCTTATTCTTTTGTTATCCTGCACTTTTGTAGATATATTGGAGTCACAATAATTCAACCACTTGTTCTTCTCTTGTACTATTGGAGTTCCACGACTTGGTGGGTCTTTCTCACTAGAGCATCATGACTTGGTGGGACTTGCACACTAGAGTGTCAAGACTTGGCGGGACTTGCACACATACAATCTTATTATGTATACTTCTTCAAACTGGATTCTAGACTTTAATACCATCACCAAGTTCAACAATCTCTTTAACATTTGGTGGGAATTACTGAGACTTGCACACATATTTTCTATATACTTCTTCAAATTGGCATTAAGACTGCAATTCCATTACCAAGTTCAAAAGTCTCTTTGACATCAATGACAATGCCAATGTCAACAAAATGTGAATCTAAATAATAGTAAGAAAAGCCACATTGTGATACCATAACAAAATGGCCATTTTGAAGTTGAATTAACAATAAACGTAGGAAATTTATCAACGCATAAGATTATGTGATAAGACAAGTGAAGGTGCAACAAATAAAAGTTGAATTAACAATTGCATAGTAAGTATCAAGCAAAGTAATAGGTGAACAAGCGAGAAGAGTATGAGAAACAAACTTTCTATGGAAATCAAAGATGGCATTATATATATTGTTTTCAATACTATCCTAATATAGAGAGTTGAAACATGTTAGAAGGGATGTTGATTGTAGAAGCAAACCGTACTTTTAAAATGTTGTAAAGGTGGTAAGTAAGAAAATTTTTTACACATGTATACAAGGATATCCATGGGGGAGATGGAATATAATGAGCACATGAGTATAAGTTTGTTAGAAATCAATACACCAAAATATAGCAAGGATGTGCCTAGACTACCAAAAGCTAAGCATGGAATACAAGTCAATCATATATACACCGGGATTGCTAGAAACGACAACACCAAGTACGAGAAATAGTGGGAGAAATATGTGGATTGGAAAAGTAACAAATCTTGTCGTATATGTATGATGGAATCTCTTTCATGTAGGTGGATAACACATTGAAGCAGGTTCTTCAATTTAAAAAGAAAATGAATAGTTGGATGAATGTCATTAAGTGGAAGCATGTATGATGATTTGAAGCATGTTTCTATTTCTTGTAAAGCTTCTTTTTGTTCCTTTATTTGCTGATAATAGTATATATGTGTGCTCAGGTATTCCATATCCATTACTGTTTTGCAGCAGGAACAAAACAGTGTATACGAACAGTGTTACACTCTTTTCATGTCATAACAAAAAGAGGATATATACCACATGTAAAAAATTTTATGTAACTAATGCAACACGGACACAAAATAATAAATGGTAGCACATATAAGTAAACAATGTAGAGTGGTAAAAAACATTTTATATTTGTTGGAAAAAGAGGAATGTTGATCATATAACATCAGGAGTCATTCTCCAAGACTTGTGTGGTATCAATTCAGGACATTATGTTGTATCAAGTCCTAAGTATCCTCATATGATTTTGCTAGTGATGTTGTATTGTAGAGATTATGAGTAAATATCGAGCTTAGTATTGTGAGTAATATCAAGACTAGTCTTATGTTGTATCAAGACTATGGACTTGTGTTGTATTAGGTCTATACTCGTGTTGTATCAATTAGTCAATGATTCGCATAGACGATACCATATGAGAATGGATCTCCAATTGTGGATATGATATTGTGTTGTATCAAGATTGAAGTCTTGCGTTGTATAAAGACTATGGACCTACTTTTTTTGAGTGGTTACACTATGTGATATATTTCTAGTCATGGTCACTAAGTGCTATAAGTCTCCTTTAGGGCTTATCGACCCCCTAGAATGAATTACTTTAGCATATGCCTATATGGCATGGGGTAATATATATGATCATCAGTATGTATGGAATAATTATTCTGAATATGATATGATAAGATGGATAAATAATACACATATGGACCATGCATTAATTATTTAATGATAATGAGATAAAGCATAGAGAAAGAGAATTTGAATTGGGTTATTATATAAACATATTGAGCATATATCTTGTTTGTCTTTCTTTTATTAGAAAATAACAAAACTCATGAAGTATACATGCATGACTGTTTGATTATCATATGCTTTTATAAAATGAATATTTGAGGGTTTTTTAAATGTATTCCTGGGATTAGGAATGATGTTATAGTATAACATGATTAAAAGAATATGTTACAATCCTTCTATTTATTGATAAATAGTAAAACTCATGTTATGTTTAAATTAAGAAAAGTATAGGGTTTCATGATTGTTCATGAGATATGAATATAAAGCATGCATGATTGTTTCATGATATATGAATACGGGGATGCATAATTTATTTATGAAATATGAATGAGGTTATGTCATAACATTGATTTAGTCTATGTACATAAATCTGTGAACCATTGCCATTATGTTGAAAGTTTTCATGCGATTGCATTTCTTGGTTATGTAATGTGATTAATAATTTGAATATTTTTTCTTGGATAATGACATGGAGTCATTTGGATGGTCTATCCTTAAAATAGAAGATCGAGAGATTCCTATGTTTCTTAGGAAGAATTCAGAATAGAAGATTTAATACTATTCTGAGAGAAGTAAATTCTCCTTAAGGTAATTCATTTATCTGAGTTATATTCATATATGTGTTAGATATAGAGGAGTATGAGTCTCTGTGATAGAGGACTCAAATTATGATTCTCACATCCTAGATGTTGAGAGGGAGAAGCTAGATTTTATAGCTCCTAGAAAACCAATGGATTTGGTTAATTAAACTCCTATTATGTAGAAAGGTTAATGGTGCTCATATTCAAAAGGAATCTATATGTAAGAAAATTGGATTATTCTTAAGTTTAGAGGTGTAACAGTCATTGGATAAAAAATACTTCTGTTGAAGAAAAATGTTTAGTAGAGTTCTTGAAAGAATTCCATAACAATGGATTGTAAATCCATGACCACACACATAAAGATAAATATGATTCTTGTTCATATTTGTAAGATCTCGTAGATGTTAGATATATCTATACAGATCCCAGGATCAGTTATATGTTTTACAGTCAGTACATAGACATGTACAACAAAGCATGTGTTTTGTTACCTACTTGGTACAAGTGTATGTGGATTCAGACATGTCTCATACATTGTAAGTAAGTTTCATAGATGTATGGATTTTGACTAGTACAATGATAAATAAATATCACATCAAATATGTTGCTCAAATAGAGAATATTGTAAAGCAATAAAACTTTACAAAGTTCCAATTTAGTCATATCTGATACATGGCGTAAAAAGGAGTTGTGTAACTCCTATAAATATCCATGGATGAGCAAAATTGCCACCATATTTACTAAGCCTTTGTCCAGAACAATATTGGTATAGTATAAAAGAATCCTCTAGTTGAAGAGGAAGTATTGATGTATCTTCATAGGTAGAATCAGTTAAAATCACTCAAACTAGTTAGTCATGTTACACGACTCAGGAATCTAGGGGTTGTGATACCTTGTGGAGAGAATCCACATAAGCAAAGACATGGCCAAAGTCTCAAAGACTATTGATACTCAAGAAAAGCTATAGTCTAGACTATCAGAGAATAGTTGAACCTCTTAGAGAGGTAGTTGGGGTGTTGTAGTATAAAAAGAAGAATCATTGGGAAAGTGATTAGGCCTTGAAGAACATCACAGAGAATGGCAAGATCACAGAGAAATTCTCCATATAGAAGAAGATTCTTGAAGTCAACAAATATTGAAGATTGAAAGAAAAGATGAGAATTTCATTCTGTATGATTTTACACATTTGACATATATAATGTTGTATATGATGGATATGAAATATATTGTTTCGAGTTTAGAGAAACTGCATTCTCGATTGGATCTAGATGATGTTACTATGTGTAAGTAGTTGGTTGGTCCCTGAGCATACATTTTGTATTTATGATTACTAAATAAGCATATGTTTGAGTACTTTTGAGGTATATTAGAATAAGCTATCTATGGTATTTGATACATGGTAGAGCTATTGTGCTATCCAACTATTGTTTTAGCCTAAGATAAGCTATGTATATTGTGGTTAGTACAACAAAATCCAAGTATTACAACTAGTACTACAGAAGTAGAGTGTATTTCAGCTAGTACTAAGGAAAGTGTATTACGGATAGTACTACCCGCTGAGGAGTAGTGTAGCTTGGGGAGCTACCTACTAGGGTGAAAGACTTGATCCTACATTTATTAGGTGTTAATAGTCAAGCTTTCTAAAAACCCATATGTGTTATGATAGAAGACATTGAGATGAAGTTTTACTTCATTGAAGTCATGGTCATTTAAAGAAAATATTTCAATACATAGAAATTGATGAGAAGATTGCAAATTTGTGGACAAGACATTGTCAGTGACGAAGTTGAGATACTTTTGGGATAATCTTGGTATGGAAGGAAATTCTTGGTAAAGAAGAGAATGTCTCCCTCGCTAAGAGGGAGTTTTGATTGTACAACATCAAAAGTCATTCTCCAATACTTGTGTGGTATCAAGTCCTAAGTATCCTCATATGATTGAGGTGGTGATGTTGTATTGTAGAGATTATGAGTAAATATCAACCTGAGTCTTATGAGTAATATCAAGACTGGTCTTATGTTGTATCAAGACTATGGACTTGTGTTGTATCAAGTCAATGATTATCATAGACGATACCCTATGAGAATGGATCTGCAATTGTGGAGATGATATTGTGTTGTATCAAGATTGAAGTCTTATGTTGTATCAATACTATGGATCTATATTTGTTGAGTGGTTATACTATGTGATATATTTCTAGTCATGGTCACTAAGTGCTATAAGTATCATTTAGGGCTTAGCTACCCCTAGAGTGAATTACTTTAGTGTATGACTATATGGCATGGGGTAATATATACGATCATCAGTATGTATGTAATAATTATTCTGAGTATGATATAATAAGATAGATAAATAATACACATATGGACCATGCATTAATTATTTAGTGATAATGAGATAAATCATAAAGAAAGAGAATTTGATTTTCCCATGTAAATTTATGGGTGAACTCAAGTTATAAATCTTCAGTAAAATATGAATTCATCAATCAATGCCTCAGTCAAAGCATCGATTGAACTATTCATGAATGCAATCAATTAAGTAAATAAGAGCTTAAGTTCATCAATTAACATGCATTTGTTAACTAAAGAGATCCATGCAAAAGTTGATAATAGAAATTGTCACGTCCCCTTGCCTCTAACCGGCGAAGAGAACGCGACCCAACCATTTACCAACCTATACATGCATAAAATTGCTGAACAGAATGCTTAAACATGTGCATTGAACTTAAACATGCACACATGAGAATTTATCATGCACAAATGAAATTATCTATCAGACACAGCAGAAACATCATACATTCAAACAAGCATTCACCCAACATGTTCATCATTTTCATTAACAGTAAATATAGTTGCAGAGGTAAAAATGGCAAGATCACTTATCTTATGAAGAAGTCAATCCGTAACCAGCTACGTCGCTGCAACATTCCACCCAACCATAGGCCAACGTGCTCCTTAATCTCTCAGCAGTGCTGCCACCCCCGAGCTGGGCATGATTCTCCAAGGAATAAGGGAACTAGCAGGCTTACACATAGCCAAGGATACACAAATACACAGCCAAGCCAACACAGTTGGGTTTATCAGGCCATCAAGGAGTTGGGAAATGCTAATTGCTAATCTGGTGAGCTCATTACAGAGCCAAGAACACCTACACCAGAACTAGCCTGGACTCTAAGACACCCAAACACAGCCAACACAAGGAATGAGTCCCTTCTCTGCTACACAGTCCCTCAGGCCCTGCATTCCCTTCCAGTGTTATTCAAGGGTGATGGAGAAGAAGGCCAGCCCTCTAGCTCTGTCTGTGTGGTTTCCATCCACCAGGTTTATCAAGCAAAACTAAGCCCCCATCCTTAATCCCATCACAGTCCGAAGACCAACCATTGCACTCAGGCAATTAATCAGCAATTCCAGCTTGATAAGGGAAAATCAATCCCAGGCGAATTTCAACAGGCCACTGAACGTATCAGTGCACACCAATTACCACATGGGAAAAATCGACAGTCCCAAAACGTCTTAGCATACTCTATGTGTGAAATGAACAGACTCCCATTCCCACAATGTAAAGAAGACCACGACAATTAGCTCGTAAGGGAGACCACAACAACACAGTGGATCTTGAGGAGAACGACGGCAACCATGACTCACAGGAAGAACAACGATTCCGATTTCAACATTAAGATGATGGGAAAACAATTACACAACCATACCAGTCTATGAGACAGCTGAAAACGTGAATGGCCTTCTCAGCAATTCGTGGATGAGAGAGAGAGGCTCTCAGCTCGCTGCTTCAGTCGAAAAACCAGGAAATTTCCTGTGCGTGAGCGTGAGCACCTTCCACTCCTGCGTGAGGAAAAAAAGCTCCATTTTTTCCTGTGGATGCACAAACTACAGGACGGACGCGAATTGGAAGTGCCTCTGCCTTCAACACAGTCGGGGGGAGAATGGTATGCCTGCCAGAGTGAAGAGTGCGTGAAGGTTTTCCTTCCATTCTAAATTCAACTGCTGTGGTGGAGTGTGCATGTGGGTGAGGACTGACAGTCCTGCCACCCCACTCCCAAAGGCCATAACTGCCTCAACTACCAGCAACCTTTCATAATGAAAGTGGTTGGAATAAAACAAAGGAAGAAGACACATGGATTTTCACTCCATTGGCCAAGGTTTGACAAATTCCCCCACATCCTTATCTTTGTGAAAATCATGCCCCTTTCAATTTAGTTTCCGCAATCGTATCTGGTCAGGTTCATTTAATTAATTATAGATGCATATATATATACATAATGACCAACATAATATATGCCCCATGCCCCGATATACCATCGGTGACAATTCAAATCCAAAACATAAAATAACCGATCGATGGTGGGGCCTTGGCCTTTAGCTCCACACCATGATCATTTACAATATATACATCATGTACATCTAATGCAACGAGGTCAAAACCAGGACATTACAGAAATTGTGCATGGATGGCACTAAGAGTGAATCACTGATAACACTTAAGTTATACTATTAACTAAGTGATCAACAGTCAATTAAAGATTTATTTCAAGTAAGTAAAAATTCAGTTCAAGTAAGCTATCATTTAGTTCAAGTTAGTTAACATTCAATTCAAGTAAGTTAGCAATTAGTTCAAGCAAGTTAACATTCAGTTCAATTCAGTTAACATTCAATTCAAGACAGTTAAACATTCAGTTCAAGTCAATTATCATTTAGTTCAATTCATTTAACATTCAGCTCAAGTAATTTATCATTCAGTTCAAGTCAGTTAACATTCAGTTCAAGTAAGTTAACATTCATTTCAAGTCAATTAAACATTCAATTCAAGACAGTTAACATTCAATTCAAGTAAGTTCTCTTTTAGTTGAGGATAGTGAGCATTTTGTTAAAACTAATTGAGGAAAGGAAGGGCACTAATGTTTGCATGGAGGGAATTCTAGTTAGATCCTCCATGTGAATGCACTACATGGTGCTCTAAGTATGTTTATTGATCCTCCTATGAGCTAACTTCTATGTGCTAGGGTTTTTGGCTTGTTATTAATATGCTAGGCACATGTCAAGTTCAATACAATTGCATACATTTGTTTTTGCAAGGTTACATTGGATCTCTCTTCTCTACTATTGTGGTGATATATCTTATTGGGAAATTTTATTATGTACTGTTGTAAACCATTCTCTGTAAATCTATATATCATACTCAAAGAATTGATGGGTTTTCATCCTTCGTATTTGGAGGGTTTTCCTAGGGTATATATTATCTCTCATGGTTGGTTGATTTATATGGCTGATTTATGAAGATTATTTATGTGGCTGATATATTTGTGAGATTTACATGTGGGTGATTTATTTATGAGACTCATATGTGGATGATTTATGAAATTCATAAGTGTTGAAATTGTTTGATAAAAGTTTTAAAGTTCAAGCATCTGTGATTTTGATCAAAACATCAACAACGAACATGTCATGAAGTGGTGATTTTTATGTTGTTTTGAAACAATAAATGTTAGCACATATAAGTAAATAATATAGACTAGTAAAGAATAATTTATATTTGTAGGAAAAAAGGGGAACTTTCCATGAAATGGAAAATGTTTCTTTGTATTTGTTGTCCTTTGTAGTAAACTATTCAATCATGGGAATAAGAGAAATGCGAGATATGTAAAAAAATTTACAAGCGGTAGTGATTACAAGGACAAGAGAGTAAAGTAGTATTAGTGGAAAGTATAGGGGTATAGTAAGAAAGTGCAAGCTTTAAGGAAGGCGTGCCTACAAATACTTTGAAGCAAGAAAGGTCTCCTCTTTTTCCTATGTTGGACATAGGGATTTGTCTTGCATTCAAAAATATCTAGAAAATGAGAAAATTGAGATATGTGAAGATCTAATAGAGATTTAACTCTGGATATTGTAATGAATGTAAGGCCTTGTAGGTCAATGTTCTCAATATCTATTGTTTCATTTTATAGGGTCATGCCTTTTGCTTTATGGATTGTTAAACCCCATACCATACGAAGTGGTATTTTCCTCCGTGAAACCCTTGTTATGGGAGGGATGGGAACATAATTTGGATTGGAAGCATCCCATGGGCGGCCTTTGTAGTGGAGGAATTCAATTACAACAAAGTATGGTAAGGTAGGAGGTTGATTATTGGAGTTGTATTCAATGGAAATGACTTTTCCAAGTGAACCGTTAACAAGGCTTGCTCTAACCCACAAGTTAGTTGTTTAACATAACTTGTTGACCAACAAATAGTATAACCTTGAAGGGAAATTGTTCATCATCTATGGGCCCATTCTTAGGAATTAAACGAGCATACATAAAACTAATAATGAGAGAACACAAATCCACATAGAAACACATTTAAGATAGACACAACATATTTACGTGGAAAAACCCAAAACCAAGAAAAAACACCATAATATATCTATTATAGCCCTTGACCTAAAATGTCCAAGCTAGGTCAAGTGAGATAGACACCACTCACATCCATGCCACTTTACAATGGATCCTCCTCAATCCTTGTAAAGGATTATTTACATGCAATACCATGGAACAATACTATGGGCCACCAAAAACCGTGGAAAACTAAATGCCATAGAAAAATACCATGGGATATATTAAACCATGTGCCAAAACCATGTAATATACCTAAACCACCTTTGACTCATTCTCAATTCAAGGTTAACCCTAAAAATCCCCCCTTTAATCTTGACTTGGAGTAAACACCAACTCCCCTCAAAATTATATCGATGAATCTCACATACACCCCCTATAACCTAGGTCTATCTCTTGAATTTACCAATGTGATACCAGGGGTATGCATGCCTTACTAGTTCTTACAAACATATTCCCTTTTACATGCAAACTACTCCATTAATTTTTTTTCATGTGTCTTCATGGTGACTACACTATCACCATCTGTTGCTTCATCTTATCACTTTTCCATTCTCACTTTCTTGCACGTCTACTTGCTCATTTTCTACCATGATCTTTATGTACCTACATCCATCCCTATCATTGACGTCCATATAAAGAGGAATCCATATACTGGATCACATGGGTCCTTAGCTGTTGTAACTGCCAGTTCTCTAGGAATTCTCTCCATATACATGGCTCATCAATATTGGTCCCACAATTGAAATTAAACCATCTCATATTCCTCCCCTAATCGAAGAATCAACCTCTCTTATCTACATCAAGTTATGCTACAAGTACACTTGTTGCCATCATACCTACCTAGTGGTTCATTCCACACTTGATGCATCATCCCTTCTTTGTACATAAGAGGGATACCTTATGCTTCTATCACCCTAGAAAATTATATTATAACTAGGATGTTAGAAAAACATGATCGTGGAGCAATAAAAATAAACAAGATGCAAATATTAAACACATAAAAACATTACAAGAGAGATGCCAATATAATGTGGTTCACTTAAGATGGGCTACGTCCACACATAAATTTTCAATCCTTTTATTATTATACCATCCATCAAAATTAATGGATACAACCTGCGGCAAACCTGCTCCACTTCGTCTTCACTCTCTCACAGTCTCTCTCACACAATCACATAGATCATTTTATTGAATGCTACAATACAATACACAACTTTATTACAATGATTTCCTTTTATAGGATAGTTACCATGGGCCACCCAATACCATGGGACCATAAATTGTTGGACAACAAAGATCCTTAAAAATTTCTTTCAGGGGTGCCCTCAAACCCCCCAGCTGAGGGGAGGTTGATCCGCCTGGATCCCCATGAGGGGATGATGTCCCCCTGCACCCCCTTGCTGGGATGATTGTATAGTAAAACCAGGGTACAAATACAACTGAACAATAAAATCTCTGAATCATGAAGATCAAGCTCCACAACCAACAATATCCCACTTGGAGAATGATCACAACAACTCCATCGTTGTTTCACAATGCACTTGTTGCACTATTCCTTGAAACTTGGACCTGGAAAATTTTTCATCTTCACCTTTATTATTGAAGGCCAACATAAATTTATTAGGAACTCAATGTCTCTCTAGTTACTACCTTTGTTAACATGTTTACAGGATTCTGGCTAGTATGTATCTTTTCCAACTTTAACAGTTCATCCTCTAGAATATATATTATGAAATGGTACTTGAGTTGTATATGTTTAGTCTTAGAATTTAAGGTTGAGTTATTTGTAAGATGAATGACATTTTGGCTATCACTGTACAACCTACTATTCTCCTGCTTCTTACCCAATTATTCCATGAACATGTGCAACTAAATAATCTCTTTACTAACCTCTGCAACAGAAACATACTCTGATTTTGTTGTTGAAAGTGCAACAACTTTTTGTAGTTTCAAAATCCAATTTACTGTTAGTCCACCTACATTAAAAACATACCCTATGGTGCTCCTCCTAATGTATTTATCACCTTCCATATCTGCATCAACATATCCTTGTTAAAACGGTGTCTTAACCTCCAAAAACATAATGCATGAGAAGTGGTACCTCTCAAATACCTCATAATCCGCTGTACTACCCTCCAATGCTCTTTACATAGATTGTTCATATACCTGCTCACAACTCCCACTGCATGTGCAATATCTGGTCTTGTGCACACCATGGCATACATCAAGCTGCTAACTACTGATGAATGGGGAACCTTGGACATGTATTCTATCTCCTCATGTGTCTTGGGACACGTCTCCTTACTTAGTTTGAAATGGTTGGACAAAGGTGTACTAACTAGTTTTTCTTTCTACATTCTAAACCTTTCCAAAACCTTTTCTATGTACTCACCCTGAGACAATGTCAATTTGTAATTTTTCATGTCTCTTGTTATTCTCATAGCAAGGATTTGCTTTGCAGCACCCAAATCCTTCATTGTAAATGATTTAGTTAGTTTTCTTTTGAGCACATTTATATCTTGCATGTTAACAGAGATAATTTTAGGGGTGAAATTTATCCCATGTGCTATTTAAGAGTGTTTGAACCAGAGACAGAGTTACTTACAACCATGACCAAACCATTCTATCTTTTTGGAAATGAGCACAATATTAGAAGAGCCCTTACCTCATCATCAAATTTCACTCCTATAGAACTTAGCTTATTAGTAACCATATTAAATTCATTTAAATGGTCAGCAACAAATCCACATTATGACATCTTCATATTAAATAAATGATTCATTAAAAATACCTTGTTGGAAGTCAAGTGCTTTTCATAGATATTAACAAATGCACTCATCACACCCTCCGTTGTCTTTTCTTTTGAAATATTGAAAGCCACCAGTGAAGCCAAGCACAACTGCATTGTTCCCAGTGCCTTTCTGTTAAGAACCTCCCATTCTTCATCCTTCATAACCGTCGACTGTTTTGTTTTTCCACCCAATGGTACGAACATATCCTTCTGGTACAGATAGTCCTCTGTTTGAATCTTCCATAACTGGTAGTTTTGGTTGTTAAATTTCTCGACCCTAAACTTTCCTTTTTCCACTATTTCTCCCACTTGAATCGGGAACCCTTCTTTCCTGCGAGTTTACCAACCAAATATAACTTTGGATTTGATACCAATTATTAGAAAAATATGATTGCAGAGAAATAACAATAAACAAGATGCAAATATTAAACACATAAACATATTACAAGAGAGACACCAATATAACATGGTTCACCCAAGATGGGCTACGTCCACATAGAAATTTCCAGTCCTTTTATTATTATACCATTTAGCAAAATGAAGGGATACAAGCTGCAACAAACTTGCTGCACTTCCTCTTCACTCTCTCATAGTCTCTCTCACACAATCACAGAGAATGTTTTCAATGCTACAATACAATACATAGTCATATTACAATTCTTTCCTTTTATAGGGGAATTACTATGGTAATATACCACAGGTCACCCAATACCATGGGCCCGTAAATTGTTGGCCAACATACATCCAAAAAACAACTTTCGGGGGCTTCGCCCCTAAACCCTCTTTATCAATGGGGCTACCCCTGAACCCCCACTAGTCGGACCCCCCAAATGAGGGGGGCAGTTTCCCCTGGACCCCCATAGGGGGAAATGTCCCCCCGCACAACCCTACTAGGATGAGTGTACCATAAAAATGGGGTACAAACACGTCTTAACAATAACATCTCTGAATCATGAAGATCAGGCTCCACAACCAACATAGGAACACAAAAATACTGCTAGGGTGTCGGGTACCACCAAACATGGACACCATAATTAATTCAAAACCAAGTACAACACAACGAGCACAACTATATTCCAAATTATCATGGCTCTAATACCAGTTCTTAGGAATTAAATGAGTATGCATATCATTAATAATGAAAGAACATAAATCCACATAGCAACACATTTAAGATGTACACCATATTTACGTGGAAAAACCAAAAACTGTGATAAACCACCATAATAGATCTATTAACTCCTTGACCTAAGCCAAACAAGTCGATCCAAGTGAGCTAGTGACCACTCACCTCTAGGCCACTTTACAATGGATCCTCTTCAATCCTTATAAAGGATTATTTACATGCAATACCATGGATCAATACTATGGGCCACCAAATACCATATAAAAATAACATGGGATATAATAAACCATGTTCCCAAACCATTTGCTGACATCAACCACATTTGACTCATTCCCGATTCAAGATTAAACCTAACACCTATGGACATGTTGATTGTTCTATTCGGAAAAAAATGCACAATTGACATGTTGAGGTGTTTTAGCTTTTGTTTGTTATGCAATGAAACCGAGCAATTAGTTGCATACAAGTGGGTGGAATGTTCAAATGTATGGTTCTCTTCATGTGAAAGGGAGGAGGTTGTCCTTGACATGAGGAGGGTCTAGTATGCAAGAGTTGGTGTTGCATTTCAAAGGTTGAGTAGGATTTGTCAAAAGACAATTTGAGAAGGGGGATTGCCTTATTGTCAAAAGATGGTTGAAAATGTCACGAATGTGTTAAAAGTACGCCAAAGAGAATTTCCATGTGAGGTTCTGACATACATGGGTATGTCCTCTACATGGGGAAACTTTCCAACGTCACCAATAAGGATGATGTAACAACCACCAAAGGGGATTGTACATTGGTAAGGGATGGATTCATGTAAACATTCATTGATATAGGTTAATAATTTTGGTCTAATGAAGTTCATTTCATCAATGAGTATGTATTGAATATGGTGGAGTTGTTCTTGAAGTATTTAAAGGGATTGGAATTCAAGAGGGTGCATCTCAGTATTGGGTATTGGAAGGGTGGAATGTATTTTAAGTGCATGTTTGTTAAAGGAGGAAACACCAATTGGAGAAAGGGGGAGACATTGTGTACACAACAATTTTGGAGTGCATATTTAAGGCAAGAAATCAAGACTTCCATATTCCCGCAGTACCTTGAATGACCATTTTGAGTGGAATGGGGCTCATGGTATTTGCGAAGTGGGAAAGCACAAGGTCAAAGGATATGTGTTGTGTGGGAGACAAGGAATACAAAGAGGTGTCATGGTGTAGTTGGGTGGATAAGAAGTTGAATTCAATGAATGATATGGATGTCTCATGCAAGTTTGAAGGGATATTTTTATGGTTCCAATTGTGGTTTTGGTCAAAATCATGATTCCCAAGCATGACAAGGTCATCAACATGGATATTGTTGCTAGGAAGAAGTTGATAAAGGATTTCCCATTCAATCATGTTAAGGGGAAAGAGAAAGTGAATTGGACCAGAGGAAGAGTCATCAAATTAGAGGTGTATATGGATCTTATGGTAAGCAATAAACATGGCATGCCATGTATGTGTCTTTAATGTGAATCCAATGAGAAGTTAGTGAAAAAAATTCCATTGATGTCATCAGGGAGGGCACAAAAATGTTTGTATAGGAGGAGATCGCTCAAACAGAATGGCAGGAAGGAATCTAAATCAAAGGGATGCACGGCAATGAATCATGGCCATACTCGATCAATCTTGGGAGGAGATATTGGTTTCCATTGGGAAATATTTCTATGAGGTGAGAATGACCAAAAGTGGGAAATTTCAAGGGTTAGTTGTTCGAGTGCAGGGAGTCTTTGCATGTATGCAAATATGAAGGTGGTTGTTTGAGGGGTGTCCAGTGGTTCATCAAAAATACATCAACGAAAAAATTCGTCTAACATTCAAGCAAATAACAGATAAGCAAGGAAAGAGGGAGTTTCTAGAGCATGTGGTAGGTCACTTGTGCAATGATTTCTCAGTCTGCAATTGTTTATGATATAAATCACCTAATTGGTTGCAGTATAGTCCTATTAGTCGGTGCTACATGTGCAATTCAAGAGAGATAACATGATAGATTTATAACCTTGTCTCTACTTTGGATGCATATTTTGAAATGTATTCAAGGACAACATGCCTAGATATAACAAGTTGGAAATCAACATTAGCTCTCCATATTGAAAGCATGAAAGAGGGAATCATTTCTTGCAAGCCTTTGTATGTTTTACATCCATTTTCATCAATGAACAAATAAGAGGAAGGTTGTAGCTCAAAGGGGAAACTATAATGACATTTAAGAGATGTTCCCTTCTTACGGATTCAAGAAGATTATAAACATTTCGTGTGTTGTTGGGTGCAATTGACAAGCTCTTCATAGTCATCCAAGTGGTCTTCTACAAGTATGGATGTTGATCAAAGAGTGCATAGATCATTTACAATAGAATGATGGAATCCATGGGTTTGCAACTGGATGGCACGGGGATTCCATGCTATAAAAAAATTGTCAAAGTAATGTTTTGCATCTTCAAGAGCGATAACATCCCCTAGTCCAACTTGTCCATATTGGGTCATCTATCAACCTTACTAAACCATGTACATGTGCATACCCCCTACGTTTCCATTCATACCTACATGAAAAAACATGAATATTAGAAAGGAAAATGTTGAAGTGTTGAACATGAAAAGAAGGATAAGGATCATGAGTTGTTTCAGGCTTGCACTAGAATTCTTTTGTATTGAGCCCTTTTTGAAGAACCTATTTAAGGAATGAAAGCATGCAAATCTTCCCATTTGGTGTTAGTGACACTAAGGGTGAAGAAGAAGGTTGGTGTACCTTGTTGGGTGATCATATCAGTGAGCCCATCCATGATTTTGTTCCAATAAGAGCATGTTCGGTGGACTATAGAGCCGAAGCACATGAGCCGATCAATGATCCTATCAACAGGAAGGTCTTGTAATTGATTGGCAAGATCTAGGATTATGGGGGGGAATGTATCTTCAAGGTTGTGTTTGACGAACACAAAAGCATTAGATTGGTTATAATGGTGCATCATGAGGTTGTATATGTAGTATAAAAATTGAGGGTGTTGGCTGAACCTATTTTAATGGTACCGAATGAGGTACAGTGCATACTCGTGCATCCCAACATCTTTAATGTGTAGTTGTTTGAGCATTTAAACATCTGTGGGAAACAAGGTTGGGAAATCCATAGACATGAGGCCTTTTGTGTTGTACTCATTGATATGGGAAACACCTATATGAGGCCAATCAATGGATGGTGGAAGTGTCACATCCCCTATGTGCAAAAAACATCTTATTTCCTCAACATCGGTTCTAGAATTTTCTTGTGTGGAAATAAAGGTCAGAAGATTGTAATTCATGGGGTTCAAGGGAGTTGGGTAATTTCACAACAGAAGGTGATCTATGTTCAGGAAATGGTGCATCAGTGGGGTTTACATGGTGAAGCATATGATATATGTATGTTTATTCAAGAGGAAAATAAGATAATGTAGTTGGGTTAGCTTGAACATCCTTGTAGTAGGGATCATTTGATGTATTCTAGAACAACAAGAACATGTGTTTGACTAACAAAGAATTCATACGGATTTTTGGTAGGGTGCATTTGCGGAATAAAAGGATTTCGGGGTTTGATATCAAACATAGGAGGGAGGTGGAAATGTTTCAAATGTCTTGGGGGGAGATAATAATATGGCCATAATATTTATATTATCTGCCATGAGTATGGGTGACTTGTAGGATTGGGTTGACATGAAAAATTAGCATTTGCTCAACTTGAGTAAGTATTGCAAGTATAAATGGTTGTATGCTAGGGCCCAATTTGTTTATTAAGGAAAATTGATGGCCTTTTCTTTCCAAAATGAAATGAGATCATGCATATGCACTATGAAAGAATTTTGTTATAATTTCAGTATAAGATTACATACATATCGAGCATACACTCATGGGAGAGAGTTGGTCCAATCTTGTATGGAAATTATTGTGTGCATCATTAAGGGGGGTGTTGGATTGATTATGCAGAAGGGAAGGTGAAGTGTGATTGTGTGGTGGGTGCATATCCAATTTTGGTGAAGGTGTGGATGGATGAGATGGTGTTACTGGAAATTCTCACCTTTGACAAATAGAATTTGTTTCCCTAGCCTGAAGTCCTCACAACTAGAAAAAATGGGTTACAACAAACTAAAAGTACTTTCCCTAAGATTGAATAGATGCTTGGAATGGATTATTTTACCTGTCACACATTGTAGTATACTAACCTTTGGAGTGATTGATCTCCATGAATTCACCTACAAGAAATACACATCAAAGCATATACAAGGTCAAAGCACCAATTACAATCTATGATCCTATGTTGATGACTAAGGAATTCAACCATGAAATAAGTGATCAATACACAATATAATTCATGGGAAATGAATTTTTATTTCATAAATGGAAAAAGAGAGAGAAATTACAACCAAGAGCCTTAATGTAGAGAAGTCTCTTCTCAAGCAAAACCTTGCCTCCAAAGCTTCAAACTTGTCCACCTAATGCTCACTCTCCTTGGCTGGATTTGGCCATAGTTTTGATTCTATAGTATAATATTCCTTCCTCTAACCATGGGGGGTGAGCCAATACTTATAGCCATGAGAGGATAGGTATGGTTGAGATACTAATGGGTGAGGTGGAGGGGAGATCCTACAAGGATGGATATCGATCCCAGGTGGTCCAAGAGTCTAGGGATGAGGTTTCCATGAAGCCAAGGTTTGAGAAGCTTCGTGAAAATTTTCTTTTTATATTTAAAAATTGAGCACCGCTCTTTGTCAACTAAGACAGAGTGTTACCTATAGTGCATGCTCATTGTATAATGGCATATGATGGTGGCACCACTTTTTTTTCATGGAAAATAGGTGTTACGCATTGGGGCAAAACACATTGTCCACAAGGAAAGTGTGGTTGTGGACAAAGGTACGAAATCACTAATCCTAGTCCAAATTCAACTTCATAACTTGGGGATTTTAGGAAAGTTGTGATGTTTTGTTCTCATTATATGATGATGACGAGAAATACATAATGCACCCCAAATCATGAGGCTAGATGGATAGGATAGGTGAAGGATCTGTAAGAGCAAATTATTGCTTTGAGGAAATATTTCATTGATTAGATATATTCAACAAACCACCTCATTCTGCAGTATATCGACACTTTATTTCATATCCATATGAATCTCATCATGGTTGCGAACTAATACAAAGCAAATCCATGTGAGGTACAAACAATCATGGTTACTAGAATACAACGTAGATCCATGCGAAGAAGACTCAAACTTGGACATAGCTACCAACCATACAATGTATATTATGTCATACAGATGCAAATTTGAGCACAACCATGACCATAAAAATGTGGATCCATGCTAGGACTCATACAAATACTCCATCGCAACCTAGGGAAAGTAATGAGCACTTAACAGATACCCAGGTTCTTTGTATCATCTTCAACAAAGTACGATTCTATCCATGTGATTACAATGTATTGATGTTGAACATGGTAGAAACCACTTGATTACTGACCAACGATGAAAACCGTTAACAAGTGTGAGGGAGATCACCATTTTTGTTGATGATTCCCAAGGTACCCTAGTACAATATCTTGAATGTGAATAGATTATTTGATGTTAAACACTCGGTTGAATATTTCGATCAAAGTTCAATGATGTAAACCTATTTTCAAAGTGAGAAAATCTGTCATTAAGGAATACATATCTCAAGGTACTACGTTTGTTTCTAATACTAGTTCATGAATGATGAGCTAAAGTCGACAGGAATAGTCTCGTCCAGGAGGGCCATGATGAATCTCACATCAATGACATGAAACTAGGAACAAAGTTCTGGAACTTGATTATTAAGTAACCATAGGACTGACTCAAAGGTAACTGACACAAAGGTAGTTTTGACTGTAGATCTAAAATCTCAACACATTTTTCCTTTGAACATAAGGCGGCATGATCAAGGACTTGGAAGCATTGACTCGATGAGGCAGATACCAAGACATAATGCGATGAATGGACAATGCATTATTTGAAAAACTCAAAGGAGTGACATGAATCATGAAAGTGGATTGAATCGGAAGGAAGATGAATACCCAATTGACTGAATGAAATGAAGACAAGTGCCATGTTCAAAGGTGACTAAAAACTACCATTATTGCAAATGAAATATGGTTCCCTTCCCTTACTTTCACCATCATGATTAATGAGTGACTCTTATCATTTTTACGAGTCCAAAGAGGGTAAAAAACACTCGTTGTAGCTTATCATAGGATAATTATATTATCACATGCTTTATGAACCTGATAAAGGAGGGGTTCATTCCCAAAATAGGGTCTCGCAGTGTTTGATTTAACGAGTCCATTGAAAGTAAACTTGGTATGGTTCATGTTTAGAGAGTTTAAATGGAATGAAAGAAGACTCCAAAGGGTCCTTTTTTGTATAATTTAGTATCCGAGGCCCGAAAAAGTATAAAATAATACCTTGGAGAACTATTCTAGTGTAATGTCCCTTTTTGGAAATTTTATTACAATGACCAATTTTTCACTTTTTTCCCTATTTTGTCCTCTAACTAGTTTTGATGTCTAGGTCTCCAAATTGGCCCAAATGCTCCCAAATAATCTAAGAAGGTTTATGAATGATATTAAGAATTGAATATGATGTTCAGGGATGATTTATGAACCTCCAAAAACTTCTGCAATATGGTTTAATATTCTGTCTAAGGTGGGATTTTTTACTAGCAAATTGGGGTTCTGATTCCTCCAGGGTAAATGCTGAAAATGGCTTTCCAAATGCTCCCAAACCCACTCGGATTTCTAAAAATATGTAGAGTATGTTTAAGGGAAATTATTTAGGTCTCATATGCATCATTATTTAGTTTATAAATACTGTAATAACCCTCTCCCAAATAGCTACAAAATCACTAGTTTGACCCTTGGGGAAATGGCACCGAATCTTCTCCAAATCCAAATAAACTTAGTAAGATGACTTCAAATGCTTAAGTTATGGATTTAAAATTTTAATAATCATAAATGGAATTCCATTCATCATAAATATATCAGATAAATATTCTTTTATTCGAAATCATCAGCATTACAATGACATACATCAATATAGTGGGGAAATGGTCATTGTTTTCTCATTAATAATCACTTTTACATACAACTATTTGGTTTTTGGACCTGATACTTTCTGAATATGAATAAAACAGTATATTACACTTATTACAATCATAAATTTACCATGATAATATCTCCCAAAGAGTGCAATATCTCACCCAAAGCGCAATCCCTCCATGAGCAAGAATATGTAAGAAAAACTGGAAATGGTTGAGAGAATGGGTTGCACTAGAAGAAACCACGAGCTTCCATATAGCTTAAAACTGCAAATACAAAATCCATTAAATCTCCATGAAATACCTAAATTTCCTCTCCAAACACCAACTTGGATGGGAACCTTTCACCCTCGAAATTGGCTTAGGCAAGAAACCAGTCATCCACTGGCTCTCTCTCTTCACAAATGAAAATTTCTCAAATGATCAAAATATCTTCTCTTGGTTGATACCTGGATTTTATAAACATCCTTAGACTTCTAAGGTTACCAATCCATCAACAAACTCAAGCCAATTCGATTTAGGGTGTGTGCTCAAGATTTGCCATGTGTCCTCCCTTTCCTAGCCTTCCATCTTCCCCTTATTCGAGTGGGAACCCATTGAGCTTCCTAAACTCACATGAGCGCCCTCTTGGATGCCATATTTTCACCTAACATGTCATAATGGTCACATGTCATCCTTCAGGTCTGCAATATATCATAAATGTCATAGCATCTTCATCATGTGTGTCATAGATGTCACAGATGTTAAGGAATCTAGCCCAAGTGTCCAAGAAGCTCCCATTTGACTCTTCCTCTCCCATGTAAGTTACATTTTCTTCCCAATTAGACCTATGAGGAATATTTACAAGTGTATTATCCTTCTAACTCATACAATAACATTAGGCTTCCCATGGATTCGAAATTGCAAGAGAAAGATGCCATGTGGCACATAAATTCTAGTTTGTCTGGGCCCCATAATCTCCATGTGTCTCCAGGATCCATTTCCACTTCAATTTTCTCTTGTATTTATTTAATAAGAT
Organism: Pseudotsuga menziesii; assembly: GCA_001517045.1. NCBI lineage: Eukaryota > Viridiplantae > Streptophyta > Pinopsida > Pinales > Pinaceae > Pseudotsuga > Pseudotsuga menziesii. Next base: position 111,343 of record LPNX010235166.1, on the reverse strand, counting down.
CCATTATTAAATATTTATTCCATTATAATTTCTGAACATCATTTATTATCTCCCTTATTAAAATTCCAAATGTATCCATCCAACCTAGGGAATTAGTAGGATTGATGGAATTATTGTGCTGTGCAATTATTTGAATGGGGACATTACAGTCCTCCCCACGAAATATTGCTTGTCCTCAAGCAATTTCATATTTGTATTCTGCAAAATATTATCCTCTTCCCATGTGGCATCTTCACTTGATAGATCCTTCCATTGTACTAAGTATTCTTTGATAGTTCTACTTCTCAATCTCCTTTCCCTTGTCTTCAAAATATTTTCTAGAACAAGTGTGAGATGACCTTCATCATCCCAAGGAGGAAGTATTTCTGAAGTGACAATTTCCTAACCAAGATATTTTTTGAGACAATAAACATGAAATACATTATGGATATTACTCCCTTCCGAAAGTTCCAATTCATATGCTACTTCCCCAATCTTCTGAACTAGCTTGCATGGGCCATAGTATCTTGGTTTTATATTTTCTGCCCCATTATTTTTGAGAGATGTTTATTTGTATGGATACAATCTCAAATATACTAAATCATTAACCTAAAAGTTCATTTCTTCTCTATGTCTATCTGCATATTGTTTTTGTTGATTTCGAGAAACCTACAAATTGCCTTTCAAAAGCTTTAAAATTTATTGGCTCTCTTCCACCCAGTATTTAAATTTTGGAGCTCTACTATCACCCAATATCATCTCAACAAAGGTAAGTGAATCATAACCATATAATTATTTGAAAGGATACATCCCTATTGACATATGAAAGGTGGTGTTGTAGCAAAGTTCACCCAAGCCTAGCCAATTTTCCCATGCTTTTTGCTGCTCTCCCACATAGTTTCTTAGGTACCCTTCCAACCATTGATTCACCCTCTATATTTTTCCATCAGTTTTTGGATTATAGCTTGTACTTGGAGTCAACTGAGTTCCCACCAATCTAAAAATTTCTTGCCAAAAAGCACCCATGAATCTACTATCTCTATCACTTACAATGCTCTTGGGGAGCCCATGCAATCTAAAGATTTCTTTGAAACAAATATCAGACACTTGTGCAGCACTAAAATATGATGTAACAGAAAAGAAATGAAATATTTTTTTCAATCTATCCACTACCACATATATGCAATCCTTACCCAAATATTTGGGCAAAACAGTGATGAAATCCATTGAGATATTGTCCCATTTTTGCTCCGGAATGGGAAATGGTTGCAATAGACCAGCTGGGTATGTAATTTCTGATTTGTTTTTCTGACATACCTTACATTCCTTCACATATTTCTTAACATATTCCTTCAGCCCCTTCCAAAAGAATCTTTTCCTAAATTGCCTATAAGTTTTGAAGATCCCCAATGGCTAGCTAATGGGGAATCATGTGCTTCTTGCAAAAATTTGTAGTTGAGCTTTGAATATTAAACCAAATAAATTATGCCCTTATAAAATATCATCCCATTAATAATCCTATAGTTATCATCCCCATTTATTCCATCTAACACATCACATGCAAATTTACTTTGGCATATTCAACTAGTAACCTGCTTTTCCAATCTTTAGCAATGTCCATGAGAGAAAAAGAAGGTATTTGAGATAATGCATCCGCTACAATGTTATTCTTCCATTTCACATATTCAATATAAAAATGATAATCTTGAATCTTTCTTACATACTTTTGTTTCCTTTCATTTAGATCCTTTTGGGTGAGGAAGTGCCTTAGACTATTGTGGTCAATTTTCACCACAAACTTGTTTCCTACCAAGTATTGTCAAAACTTGGCCAATGCATGCATGATGGAAAAAATTTATTTTTCATATATGGAGTAAAGTTTTTCATGAGGCTGCAACTTTCTGGTGTCAAAGGATATAGGGTGTTGTCCTTGCTTTTGGATAGCCCATATTCCTCCACCTGAAACATCACATTCAACAACAAAAGGCTTAGAAAAATCAGGTAATGCAAGTATGGGACAACTACTCATTACCTCTTTCATTTTTTGGAAATCCTTTTCATCCTATTCATCCCACTTGAAAGCATCCTTCTTAGTTAAATCAGTGAGTGGATA
>LPNX010235166.1:50000-100644 GCA_001517045.1 Pseudotsuga menziesii | reverse complement strand
CTTTCACAGTATACGTTTATAATTCTGGATCTTTAAAAGACATGCAAAAATGCATATGAATCATATTTAAAAGAAAAATGTAGGTAGATCATATGAATCGTGGCCAAGGATTGTTTACAAAGTTAAAGATCCACATTTTATATCTGTTTAAAATAAAATGCAAGAAAAGGTTTTTGTTCTCCCATTGTCATAGGGTCATGATCTCCATAAACAATTTCAGATCTTTTCATTAACAAAACACATGAAAGGTTTTGCATATTAAGGAAACCATAAGTATATATTCCATATCTTGAAATGGTAGACAAGATTTAACATTTGAACGGTGGTTTTTCTATAAATGAAAACACAGACAAAAGTAATAAATTGTATACCACGATTCAATCAGACAGTTTGTACTTTATACTGCAACAAATCGTAGAGGCAAAATGCAGGGTCGTGCATCAAGGTGTATATAATCCAGAGCGTAGGGAAAAGAAGTAATGGGAGAGAAAGCAATAAACAGGTAAAAGAAAGATCACAACAACTCATAAACAACAGCGAAACCCTACAGTGGCAACTACATACAAAACACCAAGGCAGAGATAAATGGCTCTGATACCAACTGTTAGCATAAATTTCCGATTCTTTACAAATGCGGAATAAAACTCTGAAACAGAATCGAAATAGCAATACCAATAGATCATACCTCCAGCCATTGATGCTATTTGATCTTGCTGTAGAAGATTTCCCTATTCCACAAAACTTTAGCTTCTTGTACGGTTCTTCCAAGCTTTACTTTCTCTTCCTTGATGGTGCAAAACTGAAGGGGATTGAGATTGTGAGCTTGGGGACCAACAGGGGTTTTAAATAGTCAAGCTCCCATCTAGCTTCTATGGGCTATGTGTCGTATGTTCCACAAATCTAGGTGATGGACCACTCCAACAGCTCCCAAAAGAAAACTATTGCCAAGCTAAATGAACTGTCGGCAGTTTTGCAGTTGAAGCGGCGGTAGTGTGAGGAGCCGCTGAATGCAGGAGCTTACACTTGCTTCTCTACACCTATTCATCAACATGCATGAATAGGCTCTGTTTAATTGTTTGGTTCAAGACTTGGTTGCTTTGCTTCTGGCGCCAGAGCAAAATAAATAAACAAGTCTTTGTTTATATTTCCAACCCAATACAAATCTGTCGACAACAAGAGTTCAAGCCCAGTACAAAGACTGATTAATAAATCTGTTTATGTAAATTCAGATGACTAGTATGCTCTTCTCAAATGTGCAGTCACAACCTTCATACAATAATTCCTCTGTATACATATGCACGTTTCAACAATAACTCTGTTACTTTGGATGTATACCTTGCTACTCTAGATGCATACCTTGCTAGTTCACCGTTCCTACACAACACTTTTCATAGCATATATCTTTTCTCTGTGCTTGGAAAGTGAGGTGAACAAAAAGCCTGTAGGGGAATATGCACAGCCTGAAGGGGTATGGCTGTAGGCGAATTTCCTAATGTTTAACAGGGAGCACAATGCAACAGAAGATGACGTCAAACACCCAACGCTGTGGTAACCAACCAATGTCAATTTTCATTTAGATAAACATGTAGTCTAATGTATAGATGATGTAGGTTAGAATTAGAGTAGGCATGATTGTGAAAAAAATTTGGTTGAGATTTTCCAAAATCAAGGTTATGATGGTTATAGTTGTCAAATTTTAGAATTTGGAGTATTTTAAAGGTTTTTGAGTGTGCTGAATCAATTTTACCATTAAAATCTAAATTAAAACATAGTTAAATTTTGATTTTGCAAAATAAAAATTACCAAATTTGAAGAAAAAATGGCTGTCCAATTCAATAGTCGTTTAATTTTTAAATAGCTCATAAACCACATAAAAACCATGATGTGAGATGTGATTTCTACATATTAATCAAACCAGGTTTAACTAACTTGGATCCATGTTTCTTTCGAAGGTGAAGGGGCAAGGATCGAATTTGAAGGGTTGGTCTTAATTTTGGAAGGATATATATTTATATAGCTTTTTTAAGGATGAAAATCCTTAAAAAAATTACACTTCAATTGACAACAATAAATTAACTTTATATTTCATAAAAATATGTGTTGAATAAGATATTGCATTTTCAATCAATTTATGCCACTAAAAAAATTAATAAATCTACTACAATTAGATGAAACCTCTTCCCTAAAAAAATTGAAATTCACAAACATTCAAACAATGAATTCAACACATTGAAAACAATAGCAAAATAAAACTTGTAATTGAGATAAGCATCTACCTTGAATCCATGCTTAGAAATCTTTGGCACCCATGATTAGTTTATTCCCAGCTGAAGAATCTTTGTTTCTTTCCAAACTAGTACACCCGAATCCTGTTTTTTGCTCACAAAATTATCACCCATTTGCCACAGATCAGTAGATAAAGCACCAAGTAGATTTGTACCAAGCAATAGAAATCAATGGGGATTTAGGGAATCATCTCAATGGTGAAGAATGGGAACTGATTGTTGTTATCACCCCTCCACTCCACCTCTCTGTTTAAACTTTTATATTAAACATCAAGGAGGGGTGGTGCCACGGACTTCCATGTATAGTAAATACCACCTCTATCGCTCACAGGGTGCGGCCCCACTTGAAAACCCAAAAAAAATCCATACACATTGTATCGAGCTGATCATGTAAAATATGTGGCGGTCCATGCCCAAAAGCCATTAAACTTTGTAGGGAAAGATGTGCCACCTTCTTTCTTCTAGTCCTTTGTTTTCTGTGCCACCATTTATACCTTTTTTTCTATTGATAAGATTGCAACTCTGCAAGCTCATGCAGTAGATAGAGAGAGATGGCCCTGGCTACCATCTATTATATACTTCAAACAGTCAGTCTCTATCTATATCTCCTATTGGGTATTTCATGGGATATACTATAACTACTACAGAATAAGCTAGATTTGGGTCCTATGGCAGGTGAACCACATTATTCATTCAGTGCTAAAGGTAGAGTACTCATGCTTGCACTGGGATTGTATCTGCTTTAATGGGTTATGAATCAATCACCACCATTCGGTACCTGATTTGGATTTGTTTATGGAACTGAAATTGAAGATGCAGGTTGGGATGCTTCAATCACTCCATGTGCTCCACAAGGTTGTAAACAAGTAATAAAACATTATCATATATGCCAAATTGTAACAGGTAGTCTGCATAAGAAGATGGAACAGGCTATTAGTATAAACCGCATGGATGGAAGCAACAAGCTATGGCTATTGAGCTCAAGGAAATGATGCGTGAGATTCTTGTGCATGATGCATCTAGATATTGATCTAAATATGCTCTTGCTATAATCTATGCCCCTTTCACTAAGAAAAATTGGTGATTCATCTGTGCTATGCTAATTGGTAAACCATCTAGAATTACAGAAGCAACATAAGTTAATGAGGAAGTCATACCATCCAGGACGATGGCGGAAATTGGGATTAGAATTTATGGAGGCAATTAATGTGGGGAATCGTGATATTGAAAAGTATTGCATAGTGCATGTCAATGAATATTGTCCCTGGTCATCGGCCCAACCCCGTTGGCTTTACTCGATACGGACACAAGTTGAACATTGGAATCAACACTACCATCCATTAGGAAATAGTTATGTCAATTCAGAAGCAAAAAACTTTCATTCTGATTTTTGCTCTCTTTAGTATACTAAAGAAACTGTAGCAGGCAGGTCCTATTCATGGGACACATGGGCCATAAATTTTGAAATGGCTTTCCCCTCACTAGCATGGCGTTATTTGGTAGGACCGACAATTGTAGGGTTTACATTTGGTCACTTCTCGGGACCACAGTACTTCGGGCCAAGGATGATAAATATTGTCAGATGCCTCAATAAGTTTCTACCTAGCACTGGAAACCAAATTAATGTTTGATGGGTAGTTTGTAGGACAACCCTTTTAATAAAATTTTCATTCAGATTATGCATTTTTTATTCAAATGTCAAAAACAAAAATCAACATTTTTTATGACGGTCAATTTTTTAACTACACTTATGGGACATGTTGCGATCCCTTTGAATGGTTGTGATGGCTTCAATTTTGATCCCTATATGGGGGCATCTCGGTTGCTAGAATATGGGGATGACAGAGTTCCACCTAGATCCTAGCCATCTAATCAAATAATAGAAGCCAATGAAATGAGCAGTTTATAACCATGCAATATCTTGGTTGTTAATGTTATGATTAAAAAAAAATTGTACCTTAATATTTAAAATAATTGAATGATATTGGTCCAGTTTCAATTTTGTTTTTAGTATTCAAGCTTAGTGTTTAGGGCCAAAGTTTAAGTGTTTTGGATACCGTATGATCCTCTATTATCCAACCTCTGATATGATGACATGGGATAATTCGTAGCTAGTAGGTTATTTCAAATGGCAATTTTTTGAAAATATTGAAATTGTCTTCATAGAGATTAGACCAATAACCTTTATTGTAAGTTTTTTCTATTTCAAAATAATTTTTCATTCCATAATTATGATGATAATGATGATGATTAACGTTCACTAAGAAAAATTTTGGCAAATTGGACCTAAAAAAAGGAATTATTTAGTTTGTTTTTGAATTGAATTATTATGCTCAAAAAATCTTGGAGAGAAGCATTCTCAAATCACTATAATGTGGATGCACTAAAAGGCTAGGAAGGTCGGTATTGCAATAAATATTATAGAACTGGGATATAATGTGGGTGTATGCAGGGCACTCTATGAGAAAGTGTTTTTTGTCCTCAATGCTCATAGTGTTGCAGAGATGGAAGATCCTTTCCTTCCATGGTGTTTTTGGAACTCACTAACGCCCTCTTTTACTATAGAGCTCATGAGAGTTCGCCCTGATCTTGGCAATATTAGTTTTCTTCTTCGAACCACTTAAGACAGAGAGATACTTTTAAACCTCTAGATTAGGGTAAATGACCTCCTTATAGTATCTTAATTTTCTTTTAACTCTCGCACCACATTTTCTCTTTAAACTTAAAAGTAATATTACTTTTAATGTCATTAATATGTTGCAAGGCAACATTTTTGTCCATCTCTCGATGGTTTCACTAGGTCATGGCGTCTTTAGACGAACCTCTTTTGTGTTGAAGGTGGTTTTTACTAGCTTCTAGGGATAGCTTATGAAGTCTTTTGTCTCCCTTGTTATTTGTCTTGTGCTTGTACATTAGGAAGCTAGTCATAGCCATGCTCTCGATAGGGGAAAGAACCACTTCCAAAAGGATAATTGGATAAGGTATATTGTTTTTAATTCTAAGTTTATAGGTAATTAAATGCTTCTAGATTTCATCAATATTTCTCTAAGATTCTCAAGAGATAATGCAACCCCAAACCTCAAAACTGTATAAGATAACATGAGTGACAAGTGTTTCAAAGAGAAATTTCTTTTTATCCCACATCACAAGGTTTGTTGATTAACACTTGTTTTCAAGACCGAAGTAAGCTTTCCACTCTCCATTAATAATTTTTTCTCAATGCTATAGTTCCAATTAAGCTTGTGATGAATATCAACTCGTAGATATTTATAAGAAGACACCTCTTTTAAATTGATGTCATACACAAAATTAGCGTAAGTGTCCCTTTTGGACTGAATAATCATAACCTTTGTTTTTTCTATATTAATAGTTATTCCCATGTTAGAGCAGAAGTCATTCACAATTCTTAATTGTTTATCTAAATTAAATGGACACCTTGTCATAAGAATAATATCATCAGCATAGAGGAGAAGGATGATGACAATCCCAACTAGGATCGTGTCAGCACAACCTACTTCTTCCAAAAAACTTTCTAGCTTATCAATGTAAATGTTGAAAAGGGTAGGGGAGAGGAGGCAACCTTGCTTAACTCCAATATTACAATTGATATCTTTCGACCATCTCTCATGAATTTTAAACTTGGCAATGACATTATTGTACAACGTTATCACAGAAGCTCTCAACTCGAAAGGCACCTTAAGATCTTCTAACATATTCCACAAAATATTCCTAGACATTGTATCGAAAGCTTTCCTAAAATTCATAAAGCAACAAAAAATATTGGATTTATTACTACAACAATCTTCTATAATGAACCTAAGTGTGATGAGGTGGTCCATGGTTGAGTGATTCCTTCTAAAACCTACTTGAGTGGGCCATTTGGTCATGTCTAATTCTTTCCAGCTCTTTTGACCTCGGTGCAGGAGCTTTGCTCCCATTTTTCTATGCACCCTTTTGTGGTTTGTTGTATATGGAGCGGGCTCTTTTGATTGCAGCTCTGCACTTCTTGTGTACTCGATTTGTATGACTAGTGGGATAGGTATCGATTGTATGTCTTCATGCTGCCATGGCTTTCTTTAGTCCTTCTGATGTGTGCTCCAGGACCCCTCCCCATTGCTTACTCAAAAGTGCCTTGTGACTTGTTCCAAGCTACTTGCTATAACAGACTTCATCACTTTGTTTTTGACTGATTTTAACCCTATTGATAGGGGAAGCATTTCAGATTCCCTTTGATTCACTAATTGAATAACAAGGTCAGGCTTTTTTCCTTCTGAAAAATAAAAAAAATAAAAATAAAAAATAAAAAATTTAGAGAAATCAAGAGTGTGTTTCGTCCATGATGTTGACATTTATTTACATCAGTGAAGTTTCCATCTTGTTTTGGAGAACGAATATTCTATTCTGTCCATTCAAAGGAAAGTGTTATTAGAGTTGGCAAGTGTTATTCTTTCCATTTAATGCTAGTAGGTGGAGCTTAGTAGATCCATTGGACTAAAGATATGTTGTGTCTAGTCAAGGGCAATGGTTATGGAAGTTCATGAATAATCCTTTTTGTCTCTCGAATTCTTATTAATCTCTATGGAACGTTTGAATATATTAAGAGGATGAGCCATATCAAAGGAAACTTTAATTTAAGGTACGTGAAATTATTCATTAATGTTTTTTAGGGCCTAGTCAAATGACTTGTGTGCATGGGTATTGCACATGAGATTTGGATCTCTCCTCATTGAGTTGGAGCTAAATAAACTTGAAAATGGTTGTATTCTCCTAGATTGTGTATTATAGGCAGCATTAATGTAACATATTGAACATTTCAGATATATATGTTGTGTACTTTCTTATTGTTGGTGTTTACTTTTATTCATATGCTTTGATTAGAAGTTAAGGAGCTAATACTTAAGGGTTAATTAAGGGTTAGGGATAAAAGTGCTTAATTTTTTAGGGGTTTATAAGGGGTCCGGGACTAAGGGATTAGGGATTAGGGGTTAAGGGGTAATTAAAGGTCAAAGCCTAAGGGTACTTAATGGTTTATGGGGTTATAAGGGATCAAGGGCTTGTTGATGTATTTGTAGCTTTAGAAGATATTTTGATGTATATTATTATTGTATGTTGTTGTACCTTCATTGGGGATGTGTGTTACCCTTTTACAAGATGTCTAAACTGTGTCTAGACCTTGAGGTACAACCTCCGTTGTAATTCGGGGCAATAGTACCCAATATAACATCATGTAATATGTAATTGTGGTCTCTCTAGGAGAAGTGGCCCCCATGTGAAATGACATGTAGGATCAATTCTTATACTTGGTCAGTGACTTGAAAGGGTATAAATAGGGAGAAACTCTCCCTCATTTATACACACACCTCACACACTCTCTAAGGCATTTGAGACAGAGACAGTTATAGGAGGAGATAAAGATAGCTGCTGAACATTTCTTATTACTATTTTTTATCATCTTACTATTCTGAAGAAGTTTGCGGGGTTTTCTCCTTTATGGTTTCCCCAATGAAAATATTTGTGTCTTGTGCATATTTTACATCTTATGCATTTTGTTGTACTTGTTATTCTTTCAGATAAAGATCCTAGATAATCTAATAAGATCTTAAGAAAATATAACATGGTATCAGAGCCTCTATGAAAGAAGGCACTGTGCAACTGCGGGAACTAGGGCTTCCTAGTTGAAGGTATTCTCTCCACAGATCATCAAGCAAGGAGGGCTACGCTAACTTTCCTCACTAGGGAGAATCTGTTGGTTGTAGTAGTTTCTGAATCATATAAGTTTTACTGTGCAACCGAAATACAGCTACAATGGAAGATAATGGAAGTTAGGGTTTCATGTTTGAAAACGCTAGAAGACTGAATTTAGTCATTTTAGAACTTACTCTATAACACGATATTGGAGAAGGATCAGAAGCCGAAACTTTTACAAGCTGAAGAGAAATTCATTTTGTACACTGTGTAAAAGTTTCAGCATCAGATTCACTATACTTCATGAGATATGGTTCCTCCAAATTAGGGTTCCAGCCTCCTCCAAAATATAGTCATAAATAGGTGACCTATGGAGATTTGCTATATCTAAGGATAGGAAGGTCCAAACGAAATTTATCAAGATGTTGTAGGTAGGGCACGGACTATAGTTTATGTGGTAAGTTTTTTAGACCCCGAATTTGAAACAGTGATACATGGAAGTTCATACAAGTTTTCTATCATGAACAGTCCCCAAAAAAGTCACCTTGGAAAAATCCGAATAAGTCCCACTTGGAGATTCGATTTCTGATCTAACCTGTGGGGTTAAAAATAAGACTTGTCAGGCTATCACAATGAGAATTTTCATACATTAAGGATCCCAAACTTCAGAGATGCAATAAAAGTAATATCAGTCATTTCTGCAATAGAAATTGGAAAACTAGGGCTTCTTGTTCCGAGAGCTTCTTTGAAGAGGCCTGTCTTTCTATCCAATCAAAAGTTTGAAATTCCAAGTTTTGAAAATTAGGGTTTCTATTACAAACCCTGGATCAGCCAGCTCCAGAACCATGACAGACACCTCAAATCAGTAAGATCTAAATTTTTGCTATTTACATTTGAGGTTCTCATTTCAAAATGACTAATCACGCCAACTTGATGACAAGCTTGGTGAAGCCGATAACTTCCGAGTATGGAAGTATATGACCTCCATGATCCTTGAAGAAATTGAATTGGATCAGTATTTCAGTAAGGAAGTTCTAAGAGAAAGAGGGAGATGAGGTTAAGGCTCGAGCCAAGAGAATCATTACAGATTTTATTAAAGATCTTCTCATCCCTCATTTGTCATCCTTGAAGACACCAAAAGGAAGTGTTTGATGCTATAACGAAGCAATCAAAGAAGAATAAGATATTATTATAACCACCTTGAATGGTATCCCAAGATCATGGGATTCACTCATTCAAAGAATGTGTGCCAAAAGGAAGTGATTACCTTTAGGAGACTTTGGGAAGAGTGCACACAAGAAGAAGATTGACTCATAATAAGAGAAGAGAATATGGGAGAAATTGAAGATCAAGCTATCATGATTAAAAAAAAAATCCCTCAAGCGATGAGGAATACGAAGGACTCAATTCTTTAAGAACCTCTTATCCATCTTAGCATTTGGATAAAAAATGATGTTGTTATCAATGAAGAAGACGATAAAGCTTAAGGCTCAAGAAGGAGTCCACCCACAAAAAAAATAAATATAAGTATTCAATTGTCATTTCATGATATTGTTTGGTTATGCATTTGTTTATATTCAGTTGATGTGTTATGCACGTTTGAGTATCTGCATTTATACTACTGAATTGCACATGATGGGTAAAGAACTCAATGATGTTGTACAACATTCCATTACTACTTATCTAGATTGAAACCTCTTTGCTGGAATATTAGGAGTAGTACACACTATTAATAAAATTAGGGTAGAATGCATCTAGAAGCTATTGTATGCATACATGATATGGATGAATGTTGTAGCATTGGATAAAATAATCTCATGGCTATGTAACATATATTTGTCACTATTAATATGTTTTGGAAATTATGATATGTTTCTAATCATGCAAATGAACTTGACTTGTAGATCATTCCAAAGAACAAGGTGCTGACATTTCAGAAGAGGAACCTGAAGATTCCCATGTCAAAGACACCATAGCGAAAGAAAGAGATTCAAAAGAATATAAAGAGAACGGTAGATGAAGAATAATCCAAGATGAAGAGTAGTATGACGAGACTTCCAAAGAAAGCAAGAGGCCTCAGAAACACTCTAGTTATGTGACACTGTTGAGTGATATCATTGATGCAAAGCCTTCCAGCTATGAAGAAGTAGCCAAGAAGAAATGGAAGGAGACTATGATCAAAGAGTACCAATTGATTAGGAGGAATGATGTCTAGGATGCGGTATCAAGACCTGAAGGGAAGTCCATAGTGTCTTCCATATGGATCTACAAGATCCAACATGCAGTAGATGGCAACATCGTAGGATACAAGGCAAGATTCGTAGCACAGGGATTCTCATAGAAAGAAGGCATAGACTACAAATAAACATTTGCAACCACTGGAAATTGAGACACATGACAGACATACTCATGTGTAAAGAAGGCCTTGTACGAGCTCTGAAGACAGCCATGGGATAACAAATACATGAGGAGGTTGAAGATCACCTAGAGTGATGAATATCTTAACCTTTGCTACAAGGTTGAAGATGAAAGCCTATAGAGGATGACAAGCTCACTGATGGGTGCGAGAAGAAATTTTCAAAGTTCAAGATAAATGATCTTGGTGTCCATTGACCCTAGATGGATACATAGAATATTAGTATGAGAGGAAGCTATTTGTCACTCTAGTACAAAATGTTTCAATACATAGAGTATGAAAGGCAGAGGGAGAATGATGCTATGCTTCAGAAGGAGTGACGACAAAAGATCCTGAGGTTCGACATGGTACGATAGGATGGAAAACTTACTAATGGCTCTAAGATTTACTGAGATTAAAGCATATTCCAACCTTTACTTCATCGTTGAAGTTGGAAGACCAGTGATGCTCCTGTTATATGTTGATGACCCGTTCCTAACAGGAAAAGAGGAACTCATTAAAGATGCAAGAAGGATACTTGCTATCAAGTTCGAGATGAAGGACTTGGGTATGATGCACTACTTTCTAGGCATGGAGGTGTGGTAAAGTGCAGATGGAATTTCCCTTGGACAAGGGAAGTATGCAGTGGAGATCCTGAAGAGGTTCAAGATGATGGAATGCAAGGCCATGGCCACACCTATGGCATCGACCCTGAAGCTATTGAGTGATGCTTCATCTAATACGTTTGATGCCACGATGTATCATCATATGATTTGTTCATTGATATGCCCGACGAATACAAGACCTGACACATAATTTGCTGTAAACGACCTGAGCAAGTTCCTGACAGATCCGTGACATGATCACCTGGTTGCAAAGCATGCAGTGAGGTACCTGAATGGTACAGTTGAGTATGGGCTCAAGTACGATATGAATCAGAAGACTAACCTGCATGGTTATGTTGATTAGGATTGGTAGTGCCACTGAGAAGAAGAACACCTTGGGTTGCTTCTTCAGTTTGATATCCAATATGGGCTACTGGTTTGGCAGGATGCAGTCCTGTATGGAGTTGAGTACAACCAAGGAAAAATATGTTGCCACTTGCTCGACTATTTGTGAGGTAGCATGTTTCTTTTGAAAGCTACTATTTGATTTGATTGATTTGATTTGCATTTTTGTATGATCCAGAGAGGAGCAGTGAAGATCCAATGTGCACTTCAAATCGAGGTTCCTTCCAAGGGGAGGTGATGAGTCCGAGAGCCTTTTCGACATGGTGGCAGGATGGGCCTCCCATGGTCGGATGTAAGTGCAGATCATTTTCGACATGGTGGGAGGCTGGGCCTCCCATGGTTGGGTGCAAGTGTATAGCCTTTTCGACATTGTGGTATGCTGGGCCTCCCATGGTCGGATGTAAGCACAAAGCCCTTTCGACATGGTGGCAGGTTGGGCCTCCCATGGTCAGATGTAGTGTAGAGCCCTTTCAACATGGTGGCAGGCTGGGCCTCCCATGGTCGGATGTAAGTGCAGAGCCTTTCCGACATGGTGGCAGGTTGGGCCTCCCAGGGTCGGATGTAAGTGCCGAGCCCTTCCGACATGGTGGCAGGCTGGGCCTCCCATGGTTGGATGTAAGTGCAGATTCTTTCTGACATGGTGGCAGGATGGGCCTTCCATGGTTGTGATGCAAGTGCAGAGCCTTTCCCGGATGGTAGTAGGTTTGTCCTACCATGCCGATGAATGTGAATGTTTTGTTATGTGTATTTGGGTTGTGCTCCGTGTGATGATGAGATGATATGAAGATGATGAAGATGATAGTAGGGTAAACATGTGTTGCAAGTCATGTAATCAGTCTTGGGATGCTCCCTCAGGTTTTGCAGTGACATGTAATCAGTCCAGGGAGATCTTGTAGGTTTTGTAATAGGCATATAATAAGCCCTGAGATGTACCTACTTTAATTGATGCAAAGCCTGTAGCGCCCATTAACCTGTGAAATATTTTGCAGCATTTATGGCGCTCTGAGAATATATGAATTCTCCTTTTCATTGCAAAACTGCTTCTTATGTTTAGTTGATATTCCTTCAATAGCCCACTTAGCTACTTTACCCCAGCCACTAATTTGGGACATCTAGACACATCGAGCATCTCCAATGACATACAATGTTTAGCACCTTCCTCCTCTGACTCACAAAACGAACAGAAACTTGGCTTCGAAAGCTTTGTCAACTGAAATAACCCCCCTATGCTCTTCAGCTTCACACATCCGTCTGTGCTCAACTCCTCCAAAGATACCAATGTTTCCATACTTGGGAGCTCTTCTAATTCAGAGCACCCATTAACATTCAGCAGTCGAAGCTTTGTCAGCTGCGCCAAACCCCGTATGCTCTTGAGCTTGACACATCCGTCTGTGCTCAACACCTCCAAAGATACCAATGTTTCCATACCCGGTAGCTCTTCTAACTTAGAGCATCCACTAACATTTAGGGTTAGAAGCTTTGGCCACTCCACCAACCCCGGCATGATCTTTAGCTTCAGCATACATGCATATGAGTAAAACTGCTTCAAACGTTTTGGCATCTGCAAATGTTCGTGCATATGTTTCAATTTTTCAACCACGTAAATATATTTATATCTAATGACTATCATCTACAAATTCTTTCAAAAATTTGTTACAAGACATTGAGGAGCAATATTAATACTGACTAAACATATAAACATAATTAACACAAACAAATTCCAATTTACCTGTGACTCTTCTTGCCACAATGTTTCCAATGCGCTCCTTGGCACTTGTAGATCCATTGTATTCTCCATTGGTTTCCAAGAAAGCAGAGAAGAGTAGGCACATTAGAAAATAGACACGGATATGGGAAATATATGAAGGGTGAGCGATGGAAAGTAGATTCGGCTTCGGCCTACATCAGAGAAAAGGAGTTTTTCATTGGGACTGAGTAATTGTGGAGAAAGATTGCAATAACAAAGGCACTGATGGCGATGCTGTATCGACATTTGTACATTGTGTTACACATCAAACCCTTTTACAACTTGTTTTTGGTCGTTTCTGCACGCGGTTTTCGTAGTGGCCGACCACTAAGCGCGCCAAGCCTATTAGGCGTCAAAAATAAACGTACCAAGTCCTCTGAGCTTTCAACACACAATTATAGAAGCGCGCCAAGCCCATCTTAAAACAACAAAGCAAGCAAGAGAACACTTAAAGCTATTAATCGCGATTTGCTTATCGTCATTCATCATTTTAAATTAAAATTTTAAAGCATAGACTAACTACTAATATAATTGGATAGGAATCATTATTAAAACACCTAATTGTTGTATACCTAGAGGATGGTAAATCCAATTGGTGACATCCGTTATTAATTTGGATGTGCTGGTTTAATTGAAGAGTGTGACCTGTCTCTTTTACATTAGGCTACCGCCTATCCACGTGGCTATCGATCCCCTGTATTGTACAGTTGTCCATTGAAATTTTAGTGACTTTGGCGAGCTTGTATAATTCGACAAAAGCTATCCATTGAGGTGCAGAGCATTTAATGCTACTGCAGCAGGCTTGATGACCGTTGGATCTCGAGCAGCTTAAGATCCAAGGGTCATCAAGCCTGCTGCAACAGCATTAAATGCTCTGCTCTGCAGCTCAATGGATAGCTCTTGCCGTATAATTCTGCATTGAAAGCTTGGACAAATCGGGTACATTGTTTTTTTATTCCAGATGACTTGGCGCGCTTCATGGTCGGCTGTGACCTGTCAGCCACTACCATAACCGCGTATGTATAAAATTGTGCATTGAATCCGGTACATTCCTTTCGACTCCAAATACCCTTGGCGCGCTTCCTGGTGGCGAACTACGAAAACCGCGTTCAGATAAAGAGTTTGATGTGTACTGCGTTCGCCAGTGCAATTTTCTTCACAATTTCTCCGTCCCAAGGAAATTCCTCACCTAAAAAGATGTCCTCCGTCGAATTTCCAAATTGTTTTTTATGTTTTTTAGAAGTTGAACTTTTGTCGAATTTCCAAATTGTATATTGTGAACTATGATTCACATATTAACATTTATGTTATTGTGTTATGATTGTATATTTACATTTGACATATAGATTATTTATTGTGTTGTGCATTTAGTTATTTTGCTCATAGATTGTACATTGTGCTATGCATTTAGTTATTTTACTCATAGATTGTATATTGTGTTGTGCATTTAGTTAAATTTCACATCTTTGCCTTGCTCATCAGAGAAATATATATAATACAATATGGTCAAGGAAAACTGGAAATATTTTTAAGTATTGTACATTATGTTGTAAACCAAGTGCACTTTGTCTACATGTGGGTTAAGTCTTACATATATTTTCTCTCATTAACAACCTTAATGGTCAACCGTTGACGTTGATAGTGTATTGAAAGTAGAATATAAAATATTGAGTATAACATTCTTAAGTATGTTGTTTTTGTTTGTAAAACATGTTTATCTGTAATTTAACAAGATGGAAGAGTTTTCCAGTGTATAGTTTATTTGGCTAGAAGTTAGTAGGACTTGAGATTGTAGTTTTGAAGACTAGCTTTCATGTGTGATAATAGGGCACAAGTTCTCTACTTGGATTTCATTATGATAATCCTTGGCATTGGAATTGGAATTGGAATCATGACAGTTGATAGTTCCATATAATTAATGATTAGGTTTGCAAAGGAAATTTTATGATAACATGCAAATGACCCTATGCACTATAACGATGTTGTACTACAATCTTCCATTCATAAGTTATTATATTAATGTTTCGAGTCAAATTTTGATGCTTGGCATTCTGGTTATTTACAAGTAGTAAGCAAAATCAAATAAAAAACCACTAATACTCTTTTTGAACAAAAACTGATACTTTGAGGCTTTAGCATAAACCCTACCCTACAAATACAAAAATTGAGGCATACTACATTTCTAAAAACTATCTAAGATGGACCTCAATCTACACTGTTCTACAAAATTCTCAGCTCTAGTTATAGTTTTTCTAAATGCATATTATGACTAGTGTATTGAGAGACAAACTGGATTAGAAGTAAAGAAAATTTGCAAAACATGATGAATACAACAAGAATTTTATTTCATCCCATGGTGTTTGGAGCACCTTTGACATGCAATTGAGGCCAAGAAAGATAGGTTTTGAAGTCCTTTAAACTGTGGGTTCTTGTCATGAGTTTTCGACAACCTTTTTTTCATGGAAAAAAAAAACAAAAAATATTAACTATTTTGTTATTCATTGTCCAATAACAATAAGATATTTTATTTTCATAAACAAAAAATTGATGTATCAATTCAAGTTGAATACTATTGAATTTTCTTTATAAAATTATAAAAATCAATTTTATAACACAAACTTTATGAAATAGACAGAAGTCCAAACAATCAAACAAATCTTTCTCCTAAGCATATGTACAGGAAAGGCACTTCCATGTGGTNNNNAGTAATTTGTTGCAACTTTAACAAAATCATATAATTTTTGCTATAGTTTGTATTAATTTTTTTTGGGGAATTATTTAAATATTGATTTATCTTGCTTTTTATTGGTTTATATAGGTGACGTAGGCATGGGACTTTGTGCCCCAAGACCCGGCAGCGAGCTTGCGTAATCATAAAATGTTGGATAGAGTGTTGTTACAGCGTTAGTTATTATTTTAATATATGGATGGAATGGCTCTAGTCATGAATTGACAGCTTCTACGCCACAAAATTATGAGGTTGGTTTCTCAAGGTAATGACCTATGCCATCTGACAACAATTCTTGTACTCTCTTACCACACTCCTTTGTTGTGACAAACCACTGCCTTTGACAAATGTGATCGAGGTTGCCACCTACTAGCCCTTATTATCTTCCATCTGTATGCTGTCACCATCTCCATATGTATAGCTTTGACAAATGTGACTGAGGTCACCACCTACTAGCCCTTATTATCTTCCATCTGTATGATGTCACCATCTCCATCTGTATATGCTATGAAAAGTAAGTTCCAAAGCCTATTTCATGTCGTTGAAGGTATGCAGGTTTTGAAGCCCCTCTTTTTTTTCTTCTTCTGCATTTTATTTACATAATTTAATCTAGCATTTGGCCCTTTAATGAAAAGTTTGTTAACTTGTTTGGGATCTAGACTCAGGTTGTTCAACAAGGAAGAATTCAAAAGAAATGAGCTTCATGTTGTGACATGCTCTTCTTTCTGTAAATATCTAATATGTACATAAACGTATTTGCTTTGTTAATGCAAATATGCACACAAATCTTCTTGCTTTGACAATACCGGATACACACAAGTTTTTTTTAGCTTTGACAATGCATTGATATGCACAAACATGTTTTTTTTCTTTTGCATTTTATTTACAGAATTTAATTTGGCCTTTGGCCCTTTAATGGAAAGTTTGTTAATTTGTTTGGGATCCAGACACAGGTGGTTCAACAAGGAAGAATTTAAAAGCAATGCACTTCATGTTGTTACATGCTCTTCGTTCTGTAAATGGTTAATATGCACATAAACGTATTTGCTTTGTCAATGCGAATATACACACCAGTTTTTTTTCGCACTCGATATGCACAAACATGTTTTTTTTCTTCTGCATTTTATTTACAGAATTTAATCTGGCCTTTGGCCCTTTAATGGAAAGTTTGTTAATTTGTTTGGGATCCAGACTCAGGCGGTTCAACAAGGAAGAATTCAAAAGCAATGCGCTTCATGTTGTGACATGCTCTTCCTTCTATAAATGGCTAATATGCACATAAACTTATTTGCTTTTTCAATGTGAATATGCACATATACCTCTTTGCTTTGATAATGGCAGATACACACAAGTTTTTTTTTCGCTTTGAAAATGCACTGGATATGCACAAACATGTTACAATGTGGGAAGGTTGACGCCCTAAACAATTTTATATAAAACTACATCTGGGACTCCTAGAGATATGGATTCTATGAAGGGGCTCAAATTGGATGTTGATAGGATGGCTACTTCCCCTAATTTGTTTCTTGTTCAAATATGCTTGGGTTAATGGTTTAGGTCATAATCTACTCAGGCCTATGGTTTTAGGGCTAATAGTGGGGTTGCGGCGAGGCAAAAAAAATGTATGGAAGTTGTGAGCAGTGGCGGCCATGGGAGCCCTAATAGCTGGTGGAGTTATTGTTCGGATCAATGAATGTGCCCGCTCTTTGGCTCCAATTTCATCTTGTTGTTTTAGCCATTTTCCGGCTGTAAGGTCAACGTCTTTGCTGTCTTTGCTTGCACCTAAGCAAAGCGAAAACCCTAATATGAAGCTTTCGTGAATAATTTCATTTATGCATTCTTCCAGTCTATGAGATCAAAATGAAAATGTCACTCAAACATGCAATTTCTGTTGTGATTTTTATTGATTCAAATTTATAAACTATACTATCTCCAATGGTTTTGTAAACACGGATAATTAATCAGGGGCCTTCGTCATGGCTATTAGTATTTATTTTATTAAATGTTCATTCCTTATGGTTAAAATAAGCTATTCAAATAGTAAGTTAATAGGTGAATTTCAAAAAAATATTATGAATTTTTTTCTGAAATTTCTGCAGCTGTTATGTAGTAGTTGTTTCTCAAATTTCCACCACTGTCCTCCTTGCGTATTTTTATTTAATTTTTTGGATTTTGACTGCTAACAGTTTTTTCCCGACCATTCTTCAGAATTTTTGGCTCTCTTTGTTTTTTATAGCATTGGAGTTCATATGCCTAAAATTTGCCTAGTTTTTGATATAGTCAGTCCGTTTTATAAAGACACTTTGATATTTGGTTAGCACATGTTATTTCTTAAAATTACAGTCTTTGGCCACTTGTTAACACTATCTATATTACTGATCTATTTTCAATTGTTTGTAGGCATCAGTTTAAAATAAGGAGGGGGCCATTCATCAGTTTTCCTGGTCTTGATTGGAAGTTGTATTCTAGGGTTTGATAAATTGAAAATGATTTTTATTAGTCTGAAAAATAATTTACAAACCCACCAGTTTGCATATTTCAGGAGGGAATGACACTTGATTTACCAAATTCTGTTCCCTTGGATTGTGCATTTTCTTACGGTCTGGGACCAAATTTGATTTGATTTCATGGTTAGAGAATAGAGGCATTTGATTATATCCAGACAGAAGATGGAAGCATCTCCTTCCTTGTGTTATGATGTTGAAACTACTAGTAAAGATTCCATTGTCATTTTATGTTTCAAGCCTAGTTTAGACGATGCTTCTAATAAGCAAAGGGTTTCTTGCTTGACTAAAAGTTTCAGAGAATTTGGAGTCCTTTCTGAAGGAGCATAGTAATTATTTTAAACCGCTGAAAGTTTTCATGGCCTATGACAAATTTTTCATTATCTTTTTCATCTATTGTAGAGCTAGTCCATTTTATGCCTATTGATACTAATAGAGAAGATTTTATCAAGGTATTTAAAGTTTTATTTTTTCTTATGTGTTCTAACCTTTTCATTTACATGTTAATACTTTTCAATCATTCATGTTTTTTAGAGTTATTTCCATCTTTTCTTTCAGCAAGACATACTTGTCTAGTGTCTCTAACGATGAAGATGGCTTCCTATGCATCCAATTTTTTTTTGCGGTCAGAGCTCCATGTGAAAAAGTCTCGTGTTCGGTTGCTTTCCTTTAGAATTCTACATGGGAATATAAATGCCTAAGTTGGTCTTCATGGTAACTGTCCATGAGATTTTCATTTATATTCTGGTTATTTTTTTATGGTATTTCCTTAAAGTTGTCTGTTATTTACTACTTATATGTTTTATAACATCTAATAATACTTATCCTAAGATGTGGACGTGTAAAATTTAATTATAAAAATATACAAAAGAGAACAGATACAATTCACAAGGTTGCATGGGCACCTTCCCTTGCATCTGCTCTGAGTGCTCAGCTGAGTAAAAGCACAAGCATTTTTTTCTTCTGGCTTTTAAGTTCTAATCTATGCAATCAATCTTTGTTTTTAATTTCAAATAGCTGGTAAACTGGAGAAGCTACTATAAACATATTTATAAATTTGAGAATAATTGTTAAAGATAATATCCACTCTCCATTGCTCTCTAATTCATTATATCCAAATACTTCAACTACCTTTCTGAAAAGTGAAAACGTTTAAGCCATGCTAAAAAAATATTATAAAAAAAAAACGATTGACAAGACGTGCCTTAATTGTGAATGATATGCTTGGGTTTGGTTGTTTTAAATTAATTCTTTACAAATCTGAAGCCAAACATTTTACCTCAGTGAATTGGTTGAGTTTAAATCTCTCAATGCCCGATAAAAATGTTTTGATTGAGTTTAAATCTCTCAATGCGTGATAAAAAAGTTTGGATTGAGTTTAAATCCCTCAATGCCTGATAAACAGGTTTTGGTTGAGTTTAAATCTCTCAATGCTTGATAAAAAATTTTGGTTGATTCCTAAATCTTTGAATGCCTGATAAAAACGTATGTGACTTGCTGGGGAAGCCAATATCCTTTGACAAACATTTAACCTGAATCTTGAAATAGAAACATAAGTGGTTGGGGCAAGCATCCCCTTTGCCAAATATTTAAATTCATTCTTGACAAAAAACATATGTGCCTAGCTTGCGCATGCAATCCCCTCTGCCAAACATTTAAACAAAATCTTGAAATAAATATGTATATGGCTGGCTGGGGTAGGAGATCCCCTTTGTCAAACGTTTAATCTGATTCTTGAAATAAACAATTTTCCTACATTTTTATTCATTCATGTGTACTGAAAACGTGGTTTCGTTGTTTAAACTCAATATTTTTAATTGCTCAACATTCCCTTTTGGGAGAAAATCCCATTCCCAAAATCAAGAATTTTTCTTTTAGTGATTTTTATAAAATAGAGGTCCCATTCCAAAGACAAACAAATTCACTGGGTGTTGTTAAAATATTTTAAGCACTACTTAGTGATCGTTTACATGATCTACTATGTAAATACTTGAGTTTATTTAGAGTTTAAGGAATGAAAAGAATTCCATTCAATAAGGGATGAATGAGTTTAAAGTTTAAAGAATGGGTTTAAATTTTAAAGAACGAGTATAAAGTTTGGAATTCTGTCTAAGATTAGATTTAGGGATTTATAAAATTTGTTATAAAGAAGGGTAAGTTTAAAATATGAATTAAAAGATTCTTAAGCTTTTTATTAAAAAAGTCAAGACTAATTCCATTAAAGTATGGATAGCAAATTATTAAAGTCTAAATCAAATTCTAATGTACAATGGACTTATAAATTTGTTATTATGAGACTAAATTAAAATCCCTTGAGTAAGAGTTTAATTATTTATGAGTAACATTTTAGGGATAAGATTCCCTTGTTCTTTACCATAATGCATTTTTACGAACCCTCAATGTCTATGGAGTCTAAAATTCATTTCACTATTAAATAATGGTTATTAAATTTATAAATTGTACACTCCTTTCATATTGAAACAAGCAATCGAAAACGTGTGACGCATGCAAAGCTCTTTGAAAAAGAGTAAACAAAGTATCAATGTATGATAAATTATCACATCAATAATATCTTTGTGTAACTATTTGTACCAGTGTATGTCTTCATATAAACCCGCTTGCCGCCTAACTCTCTCAAGAGCCATAACATACTTTTATAATATATATTTGTGGATGCTAATTTGTGAACCCTCATGTTGTTGAAGTTATAAGTATTTTGAATGCTAACTTGAATACTATTTTTGTTTAATATTGATTAGTGTAATATTTAGTGCTTGGCTTAAATAATTGAGTTGTTAATTTATTAAGTTTCAATAGAAATTAGATTAATATTTAAGAAAAAATTAAATTCTTTACTATAACTGGTAAATATGATTGAAAAACATGTTATTTTATATTTAAAATAAGTTGTATATAAGTTAAGTAATTGAAACATTAATATAAGCCACAACATAAATGGACACATAGACCGCTCATAAATAGACATTTAGGTAAGGAATAAAGTATTTAAATGGACACATAGACCACCCATAAATAGACACTTAGGTAAGGAATAAAGTATTTACATTTTTGTATAATAAATATCAATGTATACTATTTTTATAATACAAAGAAAAAATAAACCTTTTCATTATTTAACTTATTATCATTTATCCTTGGTAAAAATAAATAATATTATGGAAAATTTTGCTTACTTTATTTTAATTAAAAAAATATAGTTTCATTATGCTTATAGTATATTTTATTGATATTAATGAATTTGTTGATTATTCTAATGTTTATAAAAATAAGTTGTGTATAAGTTAAGTAATTGAAACATTAATACAAGCCAAAACATAAATGGAGACATAGAAGAGGCATAGACACTTAGGTAAGGAAGAAAGCATTTATATTTTTTATAGTAAATATCAATGTGTACTATTTTTATAATATAAAGAAAAAAATATACCTTTTCATTATTTAACTTATTATCATTTATCTTTATTAAAAATAAATAATATTACGGACAAAATTTGCTTACTGGATTTTAATAAAAAAATATAGTTTCATTGTTTATAGTATATTTTATTGATATTGATGAATTTGTTGATTATTCTAATGCGTATTTAATTTAATGCAAAAACCAAAAAGAATAATCACATTGATAGTGGAGGATATTTTTTCTAATTTAAAAAGACAAGCAAAAAATAACAATTATTCACATCCTATCAAAAGCTACATGCAAATAAGTACTCCCCATTGCAAGTGGCAATGTCCACTACATTGCCACCACGTGGCTCTTGTATATATATATTTATGATTAGAAAGATTTTGGTTAATTTTTCTTAGTTTGGTTAGGTGTGTTTTAGGAATTGTAAAAGGTTATCAAACTATGAGGTGTAGATTAGTTGATTTACAAGGGTACCGCTAATGTAAATTTGCTATATATATATTTATGATTAGAAAAGATTTGGTTAATTTTTTTAGTTTGGTTGGGTGTGTTTTAGGAATTGTAAAGGGTTATCAAAATATAAGGTGTAGATTAGTGGATCTTTGTAGAGTTTGATCTTCGTAAAATTTTATATTCAAACCCCATGATGAGAGGTTGAATTTGTAAACCAGCTGTCAACGTGAAATGTCTCAGAAACATCTTTTTAAGTGTTTTTTCTTTGTTTTATTAGATTAAGTTTAAGCGTGCCTAAATCCCAGGCATCCTTGAAATGGAATCCGACTACAGGATGTTACTATCTAGATAGCACTTCAACTTGAAATGTCCCAGAAGCATCTTTTAAAGTGTTTTTTCTCCTTTTTATTAGTTTAAGTTTAAGCGTGCCGAAATCCCAGCCTCCAGGCATCCTTGAAAATTGAAATGGATTCCGAGTTCACGCGTTAGAATCTTGTTAGCTTTGGCAGAAGACATCACGCGTTGCTGGTCGTCGGTGCAAATGGTCAAGTAGAAAGTTTAAGGAAAAAGTTTAATTCCTTATTAATGCTACATTGCCTGCTTTCCCTTAATCACACATCCTGTTTCCTTGCTTTCCCTCCATCACCCATCCTGTTTTCCTTGCAGCAGCCGTCCTTCACATTCAAGCTCAGATTTCTCCGGTTTTCATACTCGATCTATTATCTTCAGTTTCTCTCTCTCCGCTCCGAGTAACGCCATGGCTGATAACTCTCTCCCCAGTTTGAGTAACGCCATGGTCCAGGCAGGAATCGGAGGTGCAGGTGGAGCTGCAGGCCAACTTACAGCCGACATTATAAAAAACTGCTTTGTTAATCCAGTCATACAACAAATCGATCATCTTATCCACGAGGATCGTAATAAGCAGTTCCTGCAAACAAAGGCAGAGCGTATGAAGAAGCTTTTTCAAGATATTTCCGAAGAAATTGAGAATCAGCAAGTAGTGACGACCCCAAAGACCATCTCGCATGGTCTGGTAAAGATGAGTGGTGCCATTGCAGAGGCAAGAAGTCTCATCGTCGCTCAGTCCCAACAACAAGAAATGAGTGGACTACATTGGTTGAACTCCAAAGTCAAAATTGCCGGACAAATTGCAGATTTGAACGCCAAAATTGACAATATCTTTGAGAAGATTAAAACAGACTTCGATCTAATTGCGACTGCGAAGGCGACGTTGCAATCCCCACTGCCGCAATCATCTGCGCCGCCGCAAGAGACAGGTGACCTACTTCTACCCATGCCAGAAGATTTTGAAGAAGGGGCAAATGAATTTGCTAAGACTGAGCTCAAGACGTGGATTACTGCGAAAGATCCACAAGTTCGAGTGATTCGTGTCTCGGGAATGGCGGGCGTTGGAAAGACGACGCTGCTCAAATGGGTCCACAACTACTGCAAGGAAAGTAAAATTTTCGATGTTGTGATTTGGGTCATAGTCTCTCGAAACTATGAAATTTCAGATTTGCAGGGTAAGATTGCTGAGGCAATCGGTTTAGACCTGTCAAAAACTTCTAATATTGCTACCCGGATGATGAAGCTGTCCGCTGATCTGAAGGAGAAGAACTTTCTTTTGATATTGGACGACTTGTGGAGTCCAATAAAACTGGAAGAAGAATTGGGTGTTGCATTTGGAGCTGATAAATTTAGCAAAGTAGTATTCTCTACACGCGACAGTATGCTGGCATCAACGAACGTTGACAAGTCTACGGAGGTGAAACGTTTGTCCATGGAACAAGGCCGGGAGATTGTTTGAGAGATTAGCTTTCAGAAGGAGCCATGCTCCTGAAAATCTTAAGATTTGTTGCAGAGAAATTGCAGACGAGTGTGCAGGTTTGCCCTTGGCCATAACCATAGTGGCTGCAGTTATGTCTGAGAAAACAACTGTACATGAATGGACTACTTCTTTGACTATGATGAAAAATACAGATCCTGCTTTTCCAAATACTCATCCTCTTGTTGAAAAAGGACTCTACAAAAAATTAAAATGGAGTTACGAAGACCTGGCCCAAATTGAAAACTTGCAAAATTGTTTTCTTTACTGTTCAATGTATCCAGAGGATGAGCAAATTTGGGTGGATGAATTGGTACGAATGTGGATCGCTGAGGGATTCTGTAAGAGCAATGACGAATCCTATTCAATGGACATCGGGTACAGATATGTAAAGCTTCTGATAGATCCTGGTTTGTTTGAGAATGTTAATTTTGAAAGGCGGGGCATGGACATAAGTGTCAACAAACCTGTAAATGTCTGGAAAAAAAGGTTTATAAGAGTGCACGATGTTATTCATGACCTGGCTATCTATATTGGTAAGCAAGAGAAAAATTACTTATGCCGTGCAGGAGAAAAACTCAAAGATTTTCCCACCAGTGAGACTCAGGGTTGCAAAAGGATGTCACTCCGTCGTACTCAAATTGAAGATGTGCCAGAGGATTTCCCATTCACTCAACTTGTAAGTCTAATCTTATCCGAAAATTCATTGGCTCGTAATGTTCGAGGGAGCTTTCTAAAGAATCTCACTTCTCTGAGGGTTCTTGATCTGTCCAATACACAAATAGAGTCGGTGCCAACATCGCTCACTCGACTTGAGTTTCTCATACTTAGGAGTACTTGCATCAGGGAACTGCCCAGAGAGATAGGTAATCTTTCTAACCTTCAATTTTTAGATATTTCAGAGTGTAAATATCTAACATCGTTACCAACAGAAATATCTAAACTCACTTCATTGAAAATACTACATTTGAGTATGGGTTTGGACAAGGCTCTGACGGATTCCAAAAGTGTAGTTGCCCTGGGGGGTCTTAAACATCTCATAGAGCTCCATTTAGACATGTTTTTTAAATTTGAAAATCATGAAATAATGGGATCCATAATGGGATCGTGGGTGGAAATGAGACATTTATATTTGCACTATAATCACATGGAGTCCTTGAAGTGCAATCTTCCTGAAGAAATGGAGAAAATGAAGAACTTGCAGAGTCTTGTGTTATATGATTACAGAGGAACACAGTTGCCAAATTGCATATGTAAGTTTCAACAATTAGAAAGGTTGGAATTGTATTCTTGGCACAATGTGAAAGAGCTGCCTCCATTGGAGGGTTTCCCAAACTTGAAATTTTTAAAATTAAGCAAGCATGCCCATGTGAAGGACTTGTGGATAGGGAGTTCTGAATTACAAAATTGTTTTCCAAAATTAGAGATCTTGCATTTGTCAGATCTCCCAAAGCTCAGAAAGATAGGTACGTTTGAAGGAGGAGCACTTCCTCAACTTCATCTTTTAAAGATAAAGAAGTGCCCGTTATTGAAGAAATCGTTGAAGGAGGTGGATAAGTTACCTGGTTTGTATGGCGATGGGAAATATAAAATGGTACTAAAAGATGGATCTACAGATTATTTTTACAAGTTTAGGTGATGATTAAAAGATTAGTGTGTATGATATGTTATGGAAGAGGGAAGGTGATGATTAAAAGATTAGTGTGTATGATATGTTATGGAAGAGGGAGATAGAAATGGAAGGCTGGCTTTTCTTGGGAATGTTTTTGTAATTATTGGTGGTGTTAGCAGTTGGCATGATGAAGTAGTTTGTGATGTGGTAAGGAGGATTTCTTTTGGGGGTGTTGTTTGAAGTTTTGGGTGAATAAAGTATAAAACTTTTTTCGCTAAAAAAATAGTGTATATAATATGTTGCTTTCCAATGCATTACTTTTAAATTGTATTGATAATTAGTAGTGAGATTTTAAATTATATTAGTGATTTTTTTTCAATGAAAAAAACTTATAGTTGTTATTTATAAAAATTAAGATATAAATATATTAATTTAGAAAGTTAATTGTTTTCCCAGAGATGCCAAAAAACTATCTTTCAATCTAAAAAACATGACCTCCAGCATGCAGAAATAGTGTTTCCAAAAATTATACTGGTAATAAGAGTACATTAGTGGGTCTAATGGTTAAGAACATGTGTTAACTCTCTGTAGACCAATTGGGGATAGGGTTGTTCATTCACAGGTTTTTAGGCCATTGCTAAGTCACAAGTTATTGGTGTATCTGGCTTGCAGGCTGTTGAATATACTCTTAAAAAGTTGTTATTCCTATGGTTAAACAAAAAAATATATTATATTAGTAATTTGATTTGTTTTATAAAAAAATTATAACTAATTTTTTTTCAATTTTAACTCAAATATATTAAATAGTGTATCATATTTTTAGATAAGAAATTTTAAGCGTGATGAAGTTAGTGAATCAACAAGGTAATGCAGTCGAAGGGCCAAATGCTTACAGGTCTTCTATTAGGTAAGCTTTAAATTGTTCCTGGCGATGCACGTTAGGAGGTCAAATCTGGTTGGGTTTTTGTATCTCGTAAATATCTGCTGTGTCTAGGGTACTTCTTAGCCCTCCCTTCACCCAATACGTTTGTTGGCGGACATGTACCTTAAGGCAACTCTCACCCTCTTGCAAAGTGGTTCAGGCTTCAAATCCTCTTAGATTAGCCCTCTCTTCGCCAAATCCGTCTGTCTGCGGACAGTATTGGGATTAGGTAAGAAATTCAACCGTCAATTAATCTTTTTTAATGATGTTTTATGCTTCTCCCATCTTAATACGTCTCATTATTAAAGTTTTATTAAAAAATTGCTCCGGTGAAATTCTTTTGAATGGCCTTGCTTCTCTGCACCTATTTATCAACAGGCAAGAATAGGCTCTGTTTACTTGTTTGGTTCAAGACTTGGCTGCTTTGCTTCTGGCGCCAGAGCAAAATAAATAAACAAGTCTCTGTTTATATTGCCAACCCAATACAAATCTGTCGACAACAATTGTTCAAGCCCAGTACAAAGACTGATTAATAAATCTGTTTATGTAAATTCAGATGACTAGCATGCTCTTCTCAAATGTGCAGTCACAACCTTCATACAAGAATTCCTCTGTATACATATGCACGTTTCAACAATAACTCTGTTACTCTGGACGTATACCTTGCTACTCTGGATGCATACCTTGCTAGTTCACCGTTCCTACATAACACTTTTCATAACATATATCTTTTCTCTGTGCTTGGAAAGTGAGGTGAACAGAAAGCCTGTAGGGGAATATGCACAGCCTGAAGGGGTATGGCTGTAGGCGAATTTCCTAATGTTTAACAGAGAGCACAATGTAACAGAAGATGACGTCAAACACCCAACGCTGTGGTAACCAACCAATGTCGATTTTCGTTTAGATAAACATGTAGTCTAATTTTTAGATGACGTAGGTTAGAATTAGAGTAGGCATGATTGTGAAAAAAAATTGGTTGAGATTTTCCAAAATCAAGGTTATGATGGCTATAGTTGTTAAATTTTAGAATTTGGAGAATTTTAAAGGTGTTTGAGTGTGCTGAATCAGTTTTATTATTAAACTCTAAATTAAAACATAGTTAAATTTTGATTTTGCAAAATAAAAATTACCAAATTTGAAGAAAAAATGGCTGTCTAATTCAATAGTCGTTTAATTTTTAAATAGCTCATAAACCACATAAAAACTAGGATGTGAGATGTGATTTCTACATATTAATCAAACCAGGTTTAACGAACTTGGATCCATGTTTCTTTCAAAGGTGAGGGGGCAAGGATCGAATTTGAAAGGTTGGTCTTAATTTTGGAAGGATATATATTTATATAGCTTTTTTAAGGATGAAAAACCTTAAAAAAATTACACTTCAATTGACAACAATAAATTAACTTTATATTTCATAAAAATATGTGTTGAATAAGATATTGCATTTTCAATCAATTTATGCCACTAAAAAAATTAATAAATCTACTACAATTAGATGAAACCTCTTCCCTAAAAAAATTGAAATTCACAAACATTCAAACAATGAATTCAACACATTGAAAACAATAGCAAAATAAAAATTGTAATTGAGATAAGCATCTACCTTGAATCCATGCTTAGAAACCTTTGGCACCATGATTAGTTTATTCCCAGCTGAAGAATCTTTGTTTCTTTCCAAACTAGTACACCCGAATCTTGTTTTTTGCTAACAAAATTATCACCCATTTGCCACATATCAGTAGATAAAGCACCAAGTAGATTTGTACCAAGCAATAAAAATCAATGGGGATTTAGGGAATCATCTCAATGGTGAAGAATGGGAACTGATTGTTGTTATCACCCCTCCACTCCACCTCTTTGTTTAAACTTTTATATTAAACATCAAGGAGGGGTGGTGCCATGGACTTCCATGTATAAATACCACTTCTATCCCTCACAGGGTGCGGCCCCACTTGAAAACCCCCAAAAAATCCATATACATTGTATCGAGCCGATCATGTAAAATATGTGGTGGTCCATGCCCAAAAGCCATTAAACTTTGTAGGGAAAGATGTGCCACCTTCTTTCTTCTAGTCCTTTGTTCTCTATGCCACCATTTATACCTTTTTTTCTATTGATAAGATTGCAACTCTGCAAGCTCATGCAGTAGATAGAGAGAGATGGCCCTGGCTACCATCTATTATATACTTCAAACAGTCGGTCTCTATCTATATCTCCTATTGGGTATTTCATGGGATATACTATAACTACTACAGAATAAGCTAGATTTGGGTCCTATGGCAGGCAAACCACATTATTCATTCAGTGCTGAAGGTAGAGTACTCATGCTCGCACTGGGATTGTATCTGCTTTAATGGGTTATGAATCAATCACCACCATTCGGTACCTGATTTGGATTTGTTTATGGAACTGAAATTGAAGATGCAGGTCGGGATGCTTCAATCACTCCATGTGCTCCACAGGGTTGTAAACAAGTAAGAAAACATTATCATATACCCCAAATTGTAACAGGTAGTCTGCGTAAGAAGATGGAACTGGCTAGTAGTATAAACTGCATGGATGGAAGCAACAAGCTATGGCTATTGAGCTCAAGGAAATGATGAGCGAGATTCCTATGCATGATGCATCTAGATATTGATCTAAATATGCTCCTGCTATAACCTATGCCCCTTTCACTCGGTAAAATTGGTGATTCATTTGTGCTATGCTAATTGGTAAACCATCTAGAATTACCAAAGCAACATAAGTTAATGAGGAAGTCATACCATCCAGGACGATGGAGGAAATTGGGATTAGAATTTATGGAGGCAATGAATGTGGGGAATCGTGATATTGAAAAGTAGTGCATAGTGCACGTCAATGAATATTGTCCCTGGTCATCAGCCCAACCTCGTTGGCTTTACTCGATACAGACACAAGTTGAACATCGAAATCAACACTACCATCCATTATGAAATAGTTATGTCTATTCAGAAGCAAAAAACTTTCATTCTGGTTTTGTCTCTCTTTACTATACTAAAGAAACTGTAGCAGGGAGGTCCTATTCATGGGACACATGGGCCATAAATTTTGAAATGGCTCCCCCCTCACTAGCGTGGCGTTATTTGGTAGGACCGACAATTGTAGGGTTTACATTTGGTCACTTCTCAGGCCCACAGTACTTCAGGCCGAGGATGATAAATATTGTCAGATGCCTCAATAAGTTTCTACCTAGCACTGGAAACCAAATTAATGTTTAATGGGTAGTTTGTAGGACAACCCTTTTAATGAAATTTTCATTCAGATTATGCATTTTTTATTCAAATGTCAAAAACAAAAATCAACATTTTTTATGACGGTCAATTTTTTAACTACACTTATGGGACGTGCTACGAGCCCTTTGAATGGTTGTGACGGCTTCAATTTTGATTCCTGTATGGGGGCATCTCGGTTGCTAGAATATGGGGATGCATAGAGTTCCACCAAGATCCTAGCCATCTAATCAAATAATAGAAGCCAATGAAATGAGCAGTTTATAACCATGCAATATATTGGTTGTTAATGTTATGATTTAAAAAAAAATGTACCTTAATCTTTAAAATAATTGAATGATATTGGTCCAGTTTCAATTGTGTTTTTAGTATTCAAGCTTAGTGTTTAGGGCCAAAGTTTAAGTGTTTTGGATACCGTATGATCCTCTATTATCCAACCTCTGATATGATGACATGGGATATTTTGTAGCTAGTGGGTTATTTCAAATGGAAATTTTTTGAAAATATTGAAATTGTATTCATAGAGATTAGACCAATAACCTTTATTGTAAGTGTTTTCTATTTCAAAAAAAAATTTCATTCCATAATTATGATGATAATGATGATGACTAACGTTCACTAAGACAAATTTTGGTATATTGGACCTAAAAAAAGGAATTATTTAGTTTGTTTTTGAATTGAATTATTATGCTCAAAAAATCTTGGAGAGAAGCATTCTCAAATCACTATAATGTGGATGCACTAAAAGGCTAGGAAGGTCGGTATTGCAATAAATATTATAGAACTAGGATATAATGTGGGTGTATGCAGGGCACTCTATGAGAAAGTGTTTTTTGTCCTCAACGCTCAAAGTGTTGCAGAAATGGAAGATTCTTTCCTTCCATGGTGTTTTTGGAACTCACCAATGCCCTCTTTTACTATAGAGCTCATGAGAGTTCATCCTTATCTTGGCAATATTAGTTTTCTTCTTCGAACAACTTAAGACAGAGAGATACTTTTAAACCTCTAGATTAGGGTAAATGACCTCCTTATAGTATCTTAATTTTCTTTTAACTCTCGCACCACATTTTCTCTTTAAACTTAAAAGTAATATTACTTTTAATGTCATTAATATGTTGCAAGGCAACATTTTCATCCATCTCCTGATGGTTTCACCAGTTCATGGCGTCTTTAGATGAACCTCTTTTGTGTTGAAGGTGGTTTTTACTAGCTTCTAGGGATAGCTTATGAAGTCTTTGGTCTCCCGTGTTATTTGTCTTGTGCTTGTACATTAGGAACCTAGTCATAGCCATGCTCTTGATAGGGGAAAGAACCACTTCTAAAAGGATAATAGGATAAGGTATTTTGTTTTTAATTTTGATTTTATAGGTAATTAAATGCTTCTAGATTTCCTCAATCTTTCTTTAAGATTCTCAAGAGATAATTCAACCCCAAACCTCAAAACCGTATAAGATAACATGAGTGACAAGAGTTTCAAAGAGAAATTTCTTTTTATCCCTCATCACAAGGTTTGTTGATTAACACTTGTTTTCAAGACCGAAGTAAGCTTTCCACTCTCCATTAATAATTTTTTCTCAATGCTATAGTTCCAATTAAGCTTGTGATGAATATCAACTCCTAGATATTTATAAGAAGACACCTCTTTTAAATTGATATTGTCATACACAAAATTAGCGTAAGTGTCCCTTTTGGACTTGATAATCATAACCTTTGTTTTTTCTGTATTAATAGTTATTCCCATGTTAGAGCAGAAGTCATTCACAATTCTTAATTGTTTATCTAAATTAAATGGACACCTTGTCATAAGAATAATATCATCAGCATAGAGGAGAAGGATGATGACAATCCCAACTAGGATTGTGTCAGCACAACCTACTTCTTCCAAAAAACTTTCTAGCTTATCAATGTAAATGTTGAAAAGGGTAGGGGAGAGGAGGCAACCTTGCTTAACTCCAATATTACAATTGATATCTTTCGACCATCTCTCATGAATTTTAAACTTGGCAATGACATTATTGTACAACCTTATCATAGAAGCTCTCAATTCGAAAGGCACCTTAAGATCTTCTAACATATTCCACAAAATATTCGTAGACATTGTATCGAAATCTTTCCTAAAATTCATAAAGCAACAAAAGAGATTGGATTTATTACTATGACAATCTTCTATAATGACCCTAAGTGTGATGAGGTGGTCCATGGTTGAGTGATTCCTTCTGAAACCTACTTGAGTGGGCCATTTGGTCATGTCTGATTCTTTCCAGCTCTTTTGAGCTTGGTGCAGGAGCTTTGCTCCCATTTTTTTATGCACCCTTTTGTGGTTTGTTGTATATGGAGTGGGCTCTTTTGATTGCAGCTTTGCACTTCTTGTGTACTCGATTTGTATGACTGGTGGGACAGGTATCGACTATATGTATTCATGCTACCATGGCTTTCTTTAGTCCTTCTGATGTGTGCTCCGGGACCCATCCCCATTGCTTACTCAAGAGTGCCTTGTGACTTGTTCTAGGCTACTAGCTGTAACAAACTTCATCACTTTGTTTTTGACTGATTTTAGCCCTATTAATAGGAGAAGCATTTCAGATTCCCTTTGATTCACTAATTGAATAATAAGGTCAGGCTTTTTTCCTTCTGAAAAAAAAAAAAAAACATTTAGGGCAACAAAGAGTGTGTTTCGTCCATGACGTTGACATTTATTTACATCAGTGAAGTTTCCATCTTGTTTTGGAGAATGAATATTCTATTCTGTCCATTCAAAGGAAAGTGTTATTGGAGTTGGCAAGTGTTATTCTTTCCATTTAATGCTAGTAGGTGGAGCTTAGTAGATCCATTGGACTAAAGATATGTTGTGTCTAGTCAAGGGCGATGGTTATGGAAGTTCATGAATAATCCTTTTTGTCTCTCGAATTCTTATTAATCTCTATGGAACGTTTGAATATATTAAGAGGATGAGCCATATCAAAGGAAACTTTAATTTAAGGTACGTGAAATTATTCATTAATGTTTTTTAGGGCCTCGTCAAATGACTTGTGTGCATGGGTATTGCACATGAGATTTGGATCTCTCCTCATTGAGTTGGAGCTAAATAAACTTGAAAATGGTTGTATTCTCCTAGATTGTCTATTCTAGGCAACATTAATGTAACATATTGAACATTTCAGATATATATGTTGTGTACTTTTTTATTGTTGGTGTTTACTTTTATTCATATGTTTTGATTAGAAGTTAAGGAGCTAATACTTAAGGGGTAATTAAGGGTTAGGGATAAAAGTGTTTAATTGTTTAGGGGTTTATAAGGGGTCAAGGACTAAGGGATTAGGGATTGGAGGTTAAGTGGTAATTAAAGGTCAAAGCATAAGGGTACTTAATGGTTTATGGGGTTATAAGGGATCAAGGGCTTGTTGATGTAGTTGTAACTTTAGAAGATATTCTAATGTATATTATTATTGTATGTTGTTGTACCCTCATTGGGGATGTGTGTTACCCTTTTACGGGATGTCTAAATTGTGTCTAGACCTTAAGGTACAACCTTCGTTGTAATTTGGGGCAATAGTACGCAATATAACATCATGTAATATGTAATTGTGGTCTCTCTAGGAGAAGTGGCCCCATGTGAAATGACATGTAGGATCGAGTCTTATACTTGGTCAGCGACTTGAAAGGGTATAAATAGGGAGAAACTCTCCCTCCTTTATACACACACCTCACACACTCTCTAAGGCATTTGAGAGAGAGACAGTCATAGGAGGAGATAAAGATAGTTGCTGAACATTTCTTATTACTATTTTTTATCATCTTACTATTCTAAAGAAGTTTGCGGGGCTTTCTCCTTTATGGTTTCCTCGATGAAAATATTTGTGTCTTGTGCATATTTTACATCTTATGAATTTTGTTGTACTTGTTATTCTTTCAGATAAAGATCCTAGATAATCTAATAAGATCTTAAGAAAATCTAACATGGTATCAGAGCCTCTATGAAAGAAGGCACTGTGCAACTGCGGGAACTAGGGCTTCCTAGTTGAAGGTGTTCTCTCCACAGATCATTAAGCAAGGAGGGCTAGGCTAACTTTCCTCACTAGGGAGAATCTGTTGGTCATAGCAGTTTCTGAATCATTTAAGTTTTACCGTGCAACTGAAATACAACTACAATGGAAGATAATGGAAGTTAGGGTTTCATGTCTGAAAACCCTAGAAGACTGAATTTAGTCATTTTAGAACTTTCTCTATAACATGATATTGGAGAAAGATCAGAAGCCGAAAATTTTACAAGCTGAAGAGAGATTCTTTCTGTACATTGTGTAAAATTTTTAGCATCAGATTCACTATACTTCATGAGATATGGTTCCTCCAAATCAGGGTTCCAGCCTCCTCCAAAATACAGTCATAAACAGGTGACCTAGGGAGATTTGCTATATCTCAGGATAGGAAGGTCCAAACGAAATTTATCAAGATGTTGTAGGTAGGGCACAGACTGTAGTGTATGTGGTAAGTTTTTTAGACCCCGAATTTGAAACAGTGATACATGGAATTTTGTACAAGTTTTCTATCATGAACAGTCCCCAAAACAGTCACCTTGGGAAAATCCGAATAATTCTCACTTGGAGATTCAATTTCTGATCTAACCTGTGGGGTTAAAAATAAGACTTGTCAGGCTATCACAATGAGAATTTTCATACATTAAGGATCCCAAACTTCAGATATACAACAAAAGTAATATCAGTCATTTCTGCAATAGAAATTGGAAAACTAGGGCTTCTTGTTCCGAGAGCTTCTTTAAAGAGGCCCATCTTTCTATCCAATCAAAAGTTTGAAATTAGAAGTTTTGAAAATTAGGGTTTCTCTAACAAACCCTGGATCAGCCAGCTCCAGAACCATGACAGACACCTCAAATCAGTAAGATCTAAATTTTTTCTATTTACATTTGAGGTTCTCATTTCAAAATGACTAATCACACCAACTTGATGACAAGCTTGGTGAAGCTGATAACTTCCGAGTATGGAAGTATATGACCTCCGTGATCCTTGAATAAATTGACTTGGATCAGTATTTCAGTCAGGAAGTTCTAAGAGAAAGAGGGAGATGAGGTTAAGGCTCAAGCCAAGAGAATCATTACACATTCTATTAAAGATCTTCTCATCCCTCATTTGTCATCCTTGAAGACACCAAAAGGAAGTGTTTGATGCTATAACGAAGCAATCAAAGAAGAATAAGATATTATTATAACCACCTTGAATGGCCTCCCAAGATCATGGGATTCACTCATTCAAAGAATGTGTGCCAAAAGTAAGTGATTACCTTTATGAGACTTTGGGAAGAGTGCACACAAGAAGAAGATTGACTCATAATAAGAGAAGAGAGTATAGGAGAAATTGAAGATCAAGCTATCATGATTCAAAAATGGATCCCTCAAGCGATGAGGAATATGAAGGACTCAATTTGTGAAGAACCTCTTATCCATCTTAGCATTTGGATAAGAAATGATGCTGTTATCAATGAAGAAGACGATAAAGCTTAAGGCTCAAGAAGGAGTCCACCCACAAAACAAATAAATATAAGTATTCAATTGTCATTTCATGATATTGTTTGTTTATGCATTTGTTTATATTTAGTTGATGTGTTATGCACGTTTGAGTATCTGCATTTATACTACTGAATTGCACATGATGGGTAAAGAACTCAATGATGTTGTACAACATTCCATTACTACTTATCTAGATTGAAACCTCTTTGCTGGAATATTAGGAGTAGTACACACTATTAATAAAATTAGGGTAGAATGCATCTAGAAGCTATTGTATGCATACATGATATGGATGAATGTTGTAGCATTGGATAAAATAATTGCATGGCTATGTAACATATATTTGTCACTATTATTATGTTTTGGAAATTATGATATGTTTCTAATCATGCAAATGAACTTGACTTGTAGATCATTCCAAAGAACAAGGTGATGACATTTCAGAAGAGGAACCTGAAGATTCCCAGGTCAAAGACACCATAGCGAAAGAAAGAGATTCAAAAGAATATAAAGAGAATGGTAGATGAAGAATAATCCAAGATGAAGAGTAGTATGACGAGACTTCCAAAGAAATCAAGAGGCCTCAGAAACACTTTAGTTATGTGACATTGTTCAGCGATATCATTGATGCAGAGCCTTCTAGTTATGAAGAAGTAGCCAAGAAGAAATGGAAGGAGACTATGATCAAAGAGTACCAATTGATTAGGAGGAATGATGTCTAGGATGCGGTATCAAGACCTGAAGGGAAGTCCATAGGGTCTTCCATATGGATCTACAAGATCCAACATGCAGTAGATGGCAACATCGTGGGATACAAGGCAAGATTTGTAGCACGGGGCTTCTCATAGAAAGAAGGCATAGATTACAAACAGACATTTGCAACCACTGGAAATTGAGACACATGACAGACATACTCATGTGTAAAGAAGGCCTTGTACAAGCTCTGAAGACACCCATGGGATAACACATACATGAGGAGGTTGAAGATCACCTAGAGTGATGAATATCTTAACCTTTGCTACAAGATTGAAGATGAAAGCCTATAGAGGGTGACAAGCTCATTGATGGGTGCGAGAAGAAATTTTCAAAGTTCAAGATAGAGGATCTTGGTGTCCATTGACCCTAGATGGATACATAGAATATTAGTATGAGAAGAAGCTATTTGTCACTCTAGTACAAAATGTTTCAATACATAGAGTATGAAAGGCAGAGGGAGAATGATGCTACGCTTCAGAAGGAGTGACGATAGAAGATCCTAAGGTTCGACATGGTATGATAGGATGGAAAACTTACTAATGGCTCTAGGATTTACTGAGATTAAAGCATATTCCAACCTTTACTTCATGGTTGAAGTTGGAAGACCAGTGATGCTCCTGTTATATGTCGATGACACGTTACTATCAGGAAAAGAGGAACTCATTAAAGATGCAAGAAGGATACTTGCTATCAAGTTCGAGATGAAGGACTTGGGTATGATGCACTACTTTCTAGGCATGTAGGTGTGGTAAAGTGCAGATGGAATTTCCCTTGGACAAGGGAAGGATGTAGTGGAGATCTTGAAGAGGTTCAAGATGATGGAATGCAAGGCCATGGCCACACCTATGGCATCGAACCTGAAGCTATTGAGTGATGCTTCATCTAATACGGTTGATGCCACGATGTATCGTCATATGATTTGTTCATTGATATGCTCGACGAATACAAGACCTGACACATAATTTGCTGTAAAAGACCTGAGGAAGTTCTTGACAGATCAGTGACATGATCACCTGGTTGAAAAGCATGCAGTGAGGTACCTGAACGGTATAGTTGAGTATGGGCTCAAGTACGATACGAATCAGAAGACTAACCTGCATGGTTATGTTGATTGGGATTGGTAGTGCCACTGAGAAGAAGAGAACCTTGGGTTGCTTCTTCAGTTTGATATCCAGTATGGGCTACTGGTTTGGTAGGATGCAGTCCTGTATGGATTTGAGTACAACCGAGGAAAAATATGTTGCCACTTGCTCGACTATTTGTGAGGTAGTATGTTTCTTTTGAAAGCTACTATTTGATTTGATTGATCTGACTTGCATTTTTGTATGATGCAGA
The DNA here is from genome assembly GCA_001517045.1 of Pseudotsuga menziesii. NCBI lineage: Eukaryota > Viridiplantae > Streptophyta > Pinopsida > Pinales > Pinaceae > Pseudotsuga > Pseudotsuga menziesii. The sequence goes on along the minus strand of LPNX010235166.1, from coordinate 63,185 downwards.
GAGGAGCAGTGAAGATCCAATGTGTACTTCAGATCAAGGTTCCTTCCAAGGGGAGGTGATGAGTCCGAGAGCCTTTTCAACATGGTGGTAGGCTGGGCCTCCCATGGTCAGATGTAAGTGGAGATCCTTTTTGACATGGTGGAAGGTTGGGCCTCCCATGGTTGGGTGCAAGTGTATAGCCTTTTCGACATTGTGGCATGCTGGGCCTCCCATGGTTGGATGTAAGCATAGAGCCCTTTCGACATGGTGGCAGGTTGGGCCTCCCATGGTCAGATGTAAGTGTAGAGCCCTTTCGACATTGTGGCAGGCTGGGCCTCCCATGGTTGGATGTAAGTGCAGATCCTTTTCGACATGGTGGTAGGCTGGGCCTCCCATGGTTGAATGTAAGTGCAAATCCTTTTCGACATGGTGGTAGGTTGGGCCTCCCATGGTCGAATGTAAGTGCATATCCTTTCTGACATTGTGGCAGGTTGGGCCTCCCATGGTCGAATGTAAGTGCAGAGCCTTTCTGACATGGTGGTAGGTTGGGCCTCCCATGGTCGGCTGTAAGTGTAGAGCCCTTTCGACATGGTGGCAGGCTAGGCCTCCCATGGTTGGATGTAAGTGCAGATCCTTTTCGACATGGTCGTAGGATGGGCCTTCCATGGTCGTGATGTAAGTGTAGAGCCTTTCCTGGATGGTAGTAGGTTTGTCCTACCATGCTGATGAATGTGAGTGTTTTGCTATGTGTATTTGGGTTGTGCTCCGTGTGATGATGAGATGATATGAAGATTATGAAAATGATAGTAGGGTAAACATGTGTTGCAAGTCATGTAATTAGTCCTGGGATGCTCCCTTAGGTTTTGCAGTGACATGTAATCAGTCCAGGGAGATCTTGTAGGTTTTGTAAGAGGCATATAATAAGCCCTGATATGTACCTACTTTATGTCTTACTCACAGAGATGATGAATACATGGCAGAGGACTAGGCCTACATCCAGTGTGAAAAAGGGATGGCATTGTAGATGAAGGCCTAGAAAAGGGCTAGGCCTACATCCAACATGAAAAAGGGCTGGCACTATGATAGATAGTATGGGATGATGATCAAATTATAAGATGATGATGGCAGCAACTATGATGAAGACTCTATGACTCCATGATGATGATGCAATGAAGACCTAACCAAATGTGTTGATGACTGCATAGAGAGAGAATACCTTCCTAGTTAAGAGGTAGTGTTGATGTATTTGTAACTTCAGAAGATATTTTGATGTATATTATTATTTTATGTTGTTTTACCCCCCTTAGGGATGTGTGTTACTCCTTTACAGGATGTATAAATTGTGTCTAGACCTTGAGGTACAACCTCCGTTGTAAGTCGGGGAAATAGTCCCCAATATAACATCATGTAATATGTAATTGTGGTCTCTCTAGAAGAAGTGGGCCCCATGTGAGATGACATGTAGGCTCGAGTCTTATATTTGGTCAGTGAATTGAAAGGGTATAAATAAGGAGGCTATCTCCCTCATTTATGCACACACCTCACATACTCTCTAAGGTGTTTGAAAGAGAGAGAGACAATCATAAGAGGAGAGAAATATAGTTGCTAAACATTTCTTATTACTTTTTTTATCATCTTACTATTCTGAAGAAGTTTGCAGGGTTTTTCTCCTTTATGGTTTACCCGATGAAAATCTTTGTGTCTTGTGCATCTTTTGAATCTTATGCATTTTAATGTACTTCTTATTCTTTCAAATAAAGATCCTAGATAATCTAATCAGATCTTAATAAAATCTAATAGGGATAAGGGATTAGGGGTTAACAAGTTATTACTCGTCAAAGGGTTAGGGGTGCATAGGAGTTGTTATTGTATATGGATCAGATAACCGAGGTGAGATGGAGAATCAAAGACAACAATTCAATGATGAATCTTGTGCAATTTATCTAGATGTTTATGAATAAGTTGAAAAAATATTGGAAAATGTTACTTTTCTTGACATGTAGAAAGAGAGAGCCTTTATGAGATAGAAATTCATAATGAGCAAAAAAACCTATGATTATATCTACTCCATCATTATGTCATATTCTCTCTTGATTTTACTTGGAGACCATTAAATTTAAGTGAATGGTAATTTCCACCAATTTGGAGACCATAGTTTAATTATTAAGGGGTTGAGATTTGAGGGATCATTAGGGTAGTTTTGAGGTCTAAAATGGGCCTCATAAGGGAAATAATAAAATAAGAATTATAATAATAAAATAAAAGTTCTCAATTTTGGAGGGGAAAAATAAAAACTATTTTTTCTTATTGTATTTTCTTTTTCATCCAAATTTCGAGTTTGGGGACTTGCTAGATGTGGAGTTTAATTCTGCATCCAACCCATACACACACTGCACACTTCTGAAGTACCCACAACATCCAAAAATGAAAATTTAAATAAAAAAACGTATTATATTAAGGTACCCACAGCACTCGTATAAAATATGTTTTTTTATTTAAATTTTCATTTTTTGGTGATGTGGGTATCTCAGAAGTATGAATTGTGGGCATGGGTTGGATGCAGAATGAAATTATGCATCCAACGAGTCCCCAAAATTGAATTTTGGGTGAACCTATAAGGATATATGCCAAACATACAATAAGAAAAAGTATTTTTTTCTTTTTTCCCTCCATTTGTTTTACAAATTTTACCCTTATGGTTGACATCATCATCTTGAATCCTATTGGTTCTTATAAAGTAAATTTTAATGGTACAATCTTTTTTGAGGCCCATTTTTGAGCTCAAAACTTGCTTAATTAGTAGGAGTAACATGTGTTAATGATCCAAGGGTAAGGGGTTAGAGGTTAAGGTATTAAGGTTTAAGGAGTAGTTAAGGGTTAAGGTCTAATGATACTTAATGTTTTAGGAGTTTATAAAGGGTTAAGGGATAAGGGATTAGGGGTTAACATGTTATTATATGTCCAAGGGTTAGGGGTACTTAGGAGTTGACATTGTATATGGAGCATCCAACTTAGGTGAGAGGGAGAAACAAAGACAACCAATCAATATTGAAGCTTGTGTAATTTATCAAGATGTTTATGAACATGTTGAAAAATTATCGAAAAAAATGTTACTTTTCTTGAAATGTAGAAAGAGAGACACTTTATGATATATGTAGTCACAACTAACAAAAAAAAAATCTTATTTCATCTTCATCATTATGTCATATTCTTTCATGAGTTCACTTGAGTACCATTAATTTTAAGTCATTGGAGACCACAATTTAATTTAGGGGTTGAGAGTTTATATAGCCCTTTGATCCCCAACCCATACCCACCCCTAAGCTATATACTATTAACCTCTGACCCTTTAATTTCTAACCCCTAATCGCTTAGACCTTCTCCTCCTAATCCTTAACACTTAAACCCCATTCCCCCTAAGCCATTAAACCCTTAGATCGTAGTGGGGATGGATGACATTGGTGCCAAAATAAAAAGTGTGTTAATCCTAGGAAAGACATGTCAAAAGTAGTATTGCCATATAGTAAGTGCAATAAATAAACCTGAATTGGTAAGGAAACTTTCCTGGATGTGGGGGCTTATGATAAGAAAAAATGGCGGGAAAACATATAAACACACCATTTGCACAATGAATGTATATAACTATATGCTAGGATATTGAGTATATCTAAGGTGAACCCACAACTTGCATTTAATGAAAAATGGATCCTAATATATTATCCTACACACATAAAACAAATTGAATAGCATGGTAGTGCTCAAAAAACTAAATCCAATGGTAGAAATACCGAGATAAATACACCTCACATGCCCTTGTATGGGCCAAAATGTGGATTTTTAATTTGCACATTCAACTTTGGAGTAATATGATAATTTGTAAACATTCATTTTCTTATTCTAAGAGTTTCAACTATCGTTTTTAGATTTCATCTCCATTTCGTTAGTCCACACTATTTGATCTTTCCTTTTATCCATCAAGTTTTCAGTTTTATGGGGATTTTCAGGTAGAAAAGACACCTATATTTGGGTCCACATTGTAGCTTCATATCTATTGAAATAATACCCACAAAATCCTACGTGGATAAGGTTTGAATAGTCATTGACCTATGTATTTGTTGAAACTAGGGGCCATACAATTATAAGATTATGGAGATTCTAATATGCAAGTTAGATAGTATGGAACTAGAGCAAGTGAGTGCATGATACCCTAAATAAATATACCTAAAGGGATGTTTTTTCATATGTAATAATGTCCCCATGTGGTTTAGTGAAGGAATTTTAAATTCCATTGATGAGATTGAGCCTACAAATCCTTGACAAGATCATCTAAATGTGGAATTTGAATGGGTACTTTTAGGTCCTGCACAAGATCTATAGTTGCTACTGTAAGGCAGTTATTTTTTGAGTCGGTTAACTTCTTATGGACAAGAATTCAACCCAAGGTATACTGTAAAAGGAATCATGACACTAACCAAATTAATGGAGTACCACTACACAGATAGGGAAAACAAGAAATGCGGACCTGTCACAATAGATAGAATAAAGTTATTGTTCCATAATGCATAGCCCACATGATTTTGTATATTGGATCACTAATAAATATGAGCAAATTCGCGATGGTTTTTCATTGCTATTTCCACATTTTGTCGTCTCAATTGTGACAATAATGGTTGTGATGTTTCGTGTCACTTAATTCATCGTTATAACGACGCACTTTATAAGTCGTCAATATAGAGATGAAAAATGGCCGTCATGTGTCTTCTATATGGTGGCCTTGAAATTGATTTTTTTAATTCATTTTCTACGTTTCGTCACTCTATCGACAAAATTGTTGTCCCTATAATGATGAAATTATGGCCAAAAACTGCTAGGCAAAATTTTGTTTTCACGCAAAACCGTGGAATAGTTTCGACGAATGTTTGTCTCTCTATCGACGAATTCTAGAATTTGAACATAAATTTATTCCACACAAAACCGTGGAAAACCAATCTCTATCGACAAAATCTACAAGTTGAACGGTAATTTTTCCACGAAACTACGTCGCTATAGCAACGGTATTCGTGGAAAGCCACCTGGGGTTTCGATGGTTTTGTAATACCCATGATGAAAGTTAGTCTCTATTGTGATGAAACCTGGAGGTTTCAAAAAAAATTAAAAAACCGTGGAAAGGCACATTCCTTTCCACGGTTTTGGATCTTGAATAAGTGCCATTGATTGATGTGCAGTCTTATGGAGATTTTTTGTCTATGGACAAGCGAATCCATAGATACACTTCAAGAATCAGCAGTTGATAAATCAATACCTTGGATAACTTATTCCATTCAATTATTTCTAGTGGCATGATTATATGACTAGATTAAATTTTGTAAGCACTTATTCAAAACATAACATCTATTGTATATTGGTATGATGTACACATTTCCATGTCGGTTTCTAATTACTTGCAATATTTTCATACTTATTCATCACATCCAAATAGGGTCCTTATAGAATGGTCTTATTCACACCCTTTGTGCGTATGAAAATTGTATGGTTTCATCTGCGTCCAATGTGCATCCTATGAACTTCCAAATTTTTTATCAGGAAGACATAAAGGTGATAGAAAAGAACAACGACAGAAAGAAAAACAAAGCATAAAATAACATAAACTGAAAATTACATTAAGTTTCTCTACCACCATTCAAGTGGGATATATCATAGATGTTGCAGGTATTACAATGTTATCTACAATGGAAAGTGTTAACACCATATCTGTCCTATAAAGGCAGTTGGTTCTAGGCTCTAGCTTCTATTGAGATGCATTATTTGCAATTACAAGATCTAGTTCCAGAATAAAATGTTAAATGGATTGATACGATCAATGGACTAGTTGATGCTACAAGGGATTTTAGTAGTGAAGAATCAGGGTTTGAGAATTTATTAGTGTATATGTGAAAATATCCTCAAATTTGAGATCTGAATTGATAAATTAAATGCTGCTACAAACTTGCAAATGATATGTCTTTTCCAACCAACAACCAAGATTTGTGACAGCAGAATGTTTTAACCTTTAGTTAGATTTGAAATAAGGCACACATGAGGCTAATACTAGGGAAGATCTAGGAATTTCACTTATTGATATGAATTTTTTAACCACGCAGATCAACCTTTTAATTCTGTTTTAGACCAGATTTAATCAGTGCTACAGAGAAAATTTCCAGAAGGTAGTTCCCAGCCACAAACCGGGGCAAACCTACCATGCGATTTTATGTTTTAGGGATGAGTTTAATACATGTAAATGACAAAAATGTTTAGATATTATAAAATAGAAAATGAAAGATGAATTAAGATTTAAAATGACATAAAAGCTGTGATTAGCGCCTAACAAATCCAAGTTAGGAAGATGGGGACAATTGAGGATCTCATGGAGGCTTTAGTGATTAAAGAGTAGATAGGATTGAATGGTTCAAACCCAGTATGCTCCTTAATAGCTAGATCCACTTTAGAAATCTTCAATAGGAAAATCCTAAGATAGACATTAGATATTTGTCAAACAAGAGCCACGAGGTGGCAATGTCACTGCAATTCCTAAAAATTACTACTACAAGACAAATGCTATAGAATGGAAATATACCTCTGTTTCAACCCCAACAAAGCTTCCCATGCCAAGCCAAGAAATCTATCATAATACAATTGTAATATAACTTCAAATGGTAGCTTCAGAGATGGAGGATAAATGATAATTTCTCTTACTAGGTTTTAAAACTCAAGACTCCTCTTCCCCATGAGAAGGTTTTAAGAAGCTTGGACGACAGGAAAAGGACCTCCATTTCCACCCAAAAAAGACTTCTCATGCAATATTTTGGTTTGGTATAAAATAAAGGGGAACAAAAAATTCCAAGCTTTTGGTAGAAAATGAAAAATAAAACACAATTTTGAATAGTAATTTAAAGAAGCGATGAAGAAATGGAGCCAAAAGCTGAAAACAAATAGTTTTGATAGAGGGAAAGTGGTTAAAAAACAACGATGGGAAATGCACAGAGAGAACGTAAGAGTGCTAAAAGCAGGGAATGGTACAGAAAGAACACAACAAAGACAGTTAAGTTTGATATTTTTATGTTTCTATACAAACATTGGATAGGAAGCATGATGAAGAGGCTAGAAATGAAAATAGCAAAGTTATATTATACGATAGGTACAAGCAAGTCATATAAAATATTAATTCCTAGGGAGAATGTAGGCAATGCAATAACCCTTACCTTATCAATCGAGTTTCACTAGGTCCATTGGCCCATACCGCTTGTAAAGAGTTGTCCTAATAAACAGAAAACCACTATGTTGGCTGGAAATTAAATTTATAAATTAAATAAATAATCCATTCTTAGACCTATACACAAGTGGTCATTTTTCTAGACATTGAAAATATCAAAATACTTTATGAAATAAAAATGGGCATAGAATTAAATCAACTAATGCTATTTGGAAAGTGTGTTCTTGGGGTAATTCCACCAAGAGATGTGGTTTTGGACTCACATTCCACATGTCGTGTGAAGGAAATCAACAATCAATCTATCCAACACACATTTTGCACCAGAATATCAACTTGCATTTAAATGCTATATTACAATATCGTTGCCTCACTGATGTGGAAACTTGTGTTTGTATTAGACAAGATTTATTTAACCATTGTATTAAACAAAAACAAAACACAAATTTTAAAGTTTAAGACATAAATATATTAAATACACATATAAATAGGTTTTTACTAGAAATGTGTGGACACTGTTAATACCACCATCCTGTCAAACAATATAAAATAAAAAACAAAGGAAAGAGTCATGTTGTCTTACTATATGAATAAAATGTCACTAAATACTTCGGGTAAATCTTTGTTATCCATGAAATGTTAAATTTCCAGTAAATAATAGCCCGCATGGGTGTGGCTCATTGGCAGTTGAGTTGTTATGAAGTCACTTGTTGTAAATTGGATGTCACGAGATCAAATCCCACCCAGGTTTACCCGTGTCCCATGTCTTGCAGCGGGTGTGGGGAACCTAGGGGTATAGTGGTAGTGGGAATGGATCCCTGGACCCCGTTTCATGTGCGTACCAGCCCAACTCCAGTTATTGATTCCCCTAGTTACAAAAAAAAAACTTTCTAGTAAATAATATTTAGATATGGAAATATTTTTTCTAACATAATGCACTTTGAGGAGCTCATGGAATAATTTTGTAGCACACATATAAATACATTTTTGTTGACTTAAAAAAATCTAAAGAAGTAGTTTAGGGGAGGAAGTTCAGGGATGAACCTACAGAGCTATGAGCATGGGCTTGTTTCAAGAATCATTTCATATGATGTTTCCATATTTATTCGTTCTCCCATTGCATCTTCCACATAGACTTGGGGACCCCAGTGGATATTTCTTGACCCCTTTTCTATTATTTGTTTCTAAAATTTTCTCCTAACAGTCCTTACAAACTTGGCGACCGACATCTTTTCAACGACATCCTCCAACTACAGAGTTAAATTCAAACCATTAAGAAGCAAAACCCTGAACATGAATTTGTTCTCCTCAGGTTCAAGCTTGGGTTTCTTCTTAGGAAGCACTCCAAGGTAACCCCCATTGCTGCTTCTTTTCCTCCTGGTAGAATATTCTTCCATCTTGGACATAAGAAATGACAAACAGCAAAGGGAATATTGTGTTCTTCTATCGCAACGCTTGCCTACACTTAGAATTTGAAAGAATTGATGCATGCAACAACATTTCATTAGTTTATACAGAGAATGCTATGGCTGGGGTCGATGTCTCACTAATTACTCAAAGCAATTATGCATGTACAACTCAAGACAAGCTCAGGCGTTCCACAATTACTACAAATCTCTGCTCAGTAGCCTCAAAACCACTTTGAGCAAACAAAAACAGTTTGCTATAGAACATTCGGTCTTAAAACACCAATAATTCAAGTCCAAGAGGTTCTATCAAGCTTGTATGTGATTGAAAACTAGGATATGTAGTGCACCCACAAAGGTAATTGGAATTGATGCCGAGCAAATTCTCCTTAGAGAGGGTATTCTGAGATACTGTGACTATCAGGTTATGTGCACTTCTGCTGAAATCTCCAAGGATGCTAATTATTCATCAATTTCTCTGCAAAAAGAGGACAAACCATGTACCATTGTCATTAAAACTTCTTAGTGCAAAAGAACCTCATGATAGTAAGTAATGAAGGGAAAGCTACAAATAGTCAACTTCAGTAGTTAAACATAGGGAAACCTGTCCAAAATGTGAGCACGATGCACTGAAGAATAGGAGAACATAACACTAGTACTACTTCTACATTGCTCCTAATAATGCAATAGAAAAATGAGGTGGGCACTCTAAAACCCTAAAATTAGCAATAGCCTTAAACGAATTACATCAAAAGTGGCCGTAAGTAACTGCTCGACTAGCTAAACAGAAGGAGAATTACAAATTAATTTCATCAAATGAACATGTGGATGGGGTTTCAAGATAAAGCACAAAAACACCTCAACAAACCTTCATATAAATTATCAGACTCTGTACGGGGATTCGTTAGATTTCCATGGGAAATCACCAAAATCTAAGGACTAAATCTGATTCTTCATCTCCCTAATGCATCTTGGATTATTGTTGAGTGACTTCCGAATACGATTTTTCACCCAATTCCTGTTCCAAAAAAACTTATATCTTGCCTCAAGAATCCCATGCCATCCTGTTTGCTACCATTAATCAAACATGCAGTGTAGCTCCATAAATCCTCTTTAACCGCTGATAATCTCAAACTACAAGTCAAACCAAAATTCTATTGTCTACAAACCAAAAATTAGTTGTGGACATACCAAAACTCTCTGTCAAACGAATATAAAGCAGATAATCATGGGAAATAGTATGCGGATAATTATCTCAAAGGCTTCGAATCCTTAGTAGCCTCAAAACCACTCTGAGCAAACAAAAACTGTTTGCTATAGAACATTCGGGCTTCAAACTCCAATAATGGGATTCAAAATCCAATATTTCAAGTTCGAGAGGTTCATGCAGCAAGACAAAATAATTTCAAGTCTGGGAGGTTCATGCACCAAGACACAAGAGGAACCTTGAAAATCGAAAGAAATTTTTTTCCATTATCAAAGAAAAAATAACAATTGTACTCGGGGTTTAATTGAATTGCAATACATCCAACTGACACCTATTATGTCTGATATGCCACCAATGCTAGAGGAGGCGATATCAAACATCACTGAAATATAGCCCAATCAACAGTCAAATAAACAATTTTAAAATAATTCTATTTAATATACAATTTTAAAAACTTTAAAAACCTTTACAACCATGAAAAAATTAAAAAATGTATGATTGGTTGGATTAATAGACATAACCCATCCATATATATCACCGCTTGCGGTGACATAACAAGGGTTAAGAGAAACACAACCAAATTTGAGAAACATGCACACTTTTAAACTTTTCAATGAAAATCATCCAATATAATAGAGAAAGGTCTTACCCAATTATAATTTATTATCAAGAGACAATTGAAGATGATATCCATTGCCCAAGCATCAAGTATCAAATACATCCAATCAACGATCCATAAGCATCAAATAAGAGTACTAAACAATAGTATAAGAATTCTCTTCACAACTTTTGCTTGTTTTTTTACCACAATTAGATATTTTGGTTGGTTGTTATGAAGGCATTTATTTTAGTAAGCCACTGCATTTGAGATGTACGAATTTGTTGGGATATTTGTGTATGCTAACCTCTTATGGTTCAGTTGATAGAATAGAAGGAGGTGGAGCTTATGGAAACTGAAAAAAATAAGGATGGTAGAAGCACACCCGATCCTTTTGCAGACACAACTATCAATAATGCTGTAAATGATCATGTTGCCCCTACTGGATCTACATCTCCCGTAGTTGATCACTCACAAGTAGAAATCACCAAGGTTGGATCCTCTCTCAACATTTTTTTGTTTGAATATAACATTCCTTGGTCTGTCCTTTGTTGGTAATCTCTATCTTCTTCCTATTACTGCACATTGCCCTTTACAATGAGCATTCCCTTGCTTCCAGTTTGACATTTAATATTATAATTGAAAAATGGTTTATTGAATTCTAGTCAAATAATGGCTAGGGAAGTTCACAGCAGTGACACAAATTTAATTGCAATGAAGTTAAATCAATTCCATTTATGATTGTGGACCTAAGTTACACGATATGGGGAAACATGTATGTGTTTCCAAAACTGAAACAAACTGGAAACGTGACCACTCATTTATAAATAGCATATTATATTGGAACTTTGAAAGAAAGGATTATGAATAAATGAGAAAGAACATTTAAATGAAAAGAAACGTTCCACCATCTCTTATATTGGGATCCTCACCATTAGTATCACCCTCTGCCTCCTCATCTAGCCTTTGGCTCCACCTCAATCCTCCAGGGACATCAATTAACACCATTCAATTTTGATGAAACTACCTAATACAAGACTTAAAATATCATAGAAAATATCATGCGTAATCAATGATTTTGGCTTGAGTGAAGGGTACATTTTTGCTAAGTCCATGATAGAGGAATTCAATAATCAATGGCACCAACATCGGGTTACATAAACGGCTTGGTGCTCTTGATTAAATGCCAGTCCCATTCCTTGATACATGATAGAATCCAATCAAACAATTGTAATATTTCCATTCCTGAAACCCTTTAAACTATTAAGTCTGTTGAATTTTGAATGGAGTATGAAATTCTACTTTCTCCATATGAAATCTGATGAGGTTGGAAACTTTCTCAAACATACTAGAATAGTTAGTGGCAATGTTAATAATTTAAGTAAAAGGATAGAAAAGGAAAGATAGAGTAAATGTCAACTTTTACCAGCTTTTTTGGTCAAGTCTAGTAAAAAACTGAGCCAACCCAAGTCAAAATAGGTGGATGCAGAGAAGAAAACATGTTGTATGGACATTGGTATGGCATGGAAATTATTTTCCAGTTGTAGAAACATGTTTCCATTGGACCTGTCTTTATGGTTGGTAGTGGTAACCGGTAACAGATTTCTAGTCTCTACCACACATTTCTATACCAAAATGTTCATGGAATGACACCTATTTTGGTCTTTCTGACAGCTTAGCCATGGACTTTAGTGCCATGGAAAATGCATTTGGTTGCAAGGAACCTTCTTTCTATTTAATTACAAGGACAAACAACTATATCTTTTACAAAATTGTATTAGTGACTAGTGCCTTTCAATCAATCACTTATATGAATGACGAAGACATACTAAGTTGATTTAGTGCTTATATATGCAAATGTAAATGATATCAAGTCAATGTATTCAATTCAAGATATATGGAATTAGTAGCAAGGTCATCCAGTAGCACTTTAGCATACAAGAGATCATTAGCTGTGTAACCATATACAATTCAATTGCAATATTTAACCAACCAATAACCTTCCATTCAAGTATGAGGACTTATACAAATATAGCAGCAATAATATAGTATGACAGTTCTAATTATGAAAATTTTATAGTAGTAGTGAAGGTTATCAATGTAAGGTGCATAAGAGTTTTAGTTTTTCATTCAATGTAAACCGCACCACTCCAAACCTTGAACACTATTCTTAGTAATATAGGATAGACACCAAATGTATGTTCTAGACTTGTAGCTATGCAAATAATTTCAATTTTCAGACTTTATTTACCTCTCTTAAACAATATCACCATCCAACTAATAGTTAACCTTTGATTCAGTTTGGTGTTTACTATTGTTGCAGGTAGGGAGGGCTATCAAAGTTTGACAGTTTGCCGTTTATTTCAGACTATAGGAAGCAGGTGGAAGTGTGTTAATATAGGGCTGTTACAGCCTTGTTTTCGAAATGGTTGCTGAAATGGTAACAACCAACATAAGTTCCTCTCAAATAGAATACCCGGTGGCCCTTTAAAGAAAAAACATGGCATGGAGTTATCTTGGCACGTAAAAGAATTGGGTTTTCGAGTCCACAAAGCATGAGTTATTGTATTATAATTAACACACTAGCCACTTACATATCCTATTAAAAACATTCACAATCTAGCTTTGAACTATCAATTCATGGGAATTTTGACATGATTCCCAAAAGGAATGAAAAAAACTAGAAACAAACCCACATTTTGTAGACATGCCAACTAGATAAATACCCACAAAAGTATATGAATCAAAT
>LPNX010235166.1:0-45000 GCA_001517045.1 Pseudotsuga menziesii | reverse complement strand
ACAATAATATGTATTGGTGTGTATTCAGTATTTTCAATGAACTAGTGTGTATATTGTAATGTCGGTGCACCAATGCATACATTGTTTGATATAGACACCGGTAAGTATAACATAAAAAATTAACGATGCATACTTTTTATTGTAACTGAATCAGAGCATTTTTTTATTATACATGAATGGATGCATATAAAATTCATAAAGTGAGATGGTGCATAATTGATATTAGAAAGACATCGGTGCTTATATCATGTAAAGAGAATCAATGTGTATATGTCCTAAAAAAACATCAGTTCATACATTATGTAAAAGAGCACTAATGGGTAAAATACTTTGTTATCTTAGTTCAAGGAAATGTAAAAGATACACCAGCTAGTTGAAATAATAGAATGTGTATGGTTCATTGATGAGCTTTTCCACACCGCGGATATGTAAATGCTATTTATTATTTTTACAAATTTTCAATTACTCATTAGAAAATAATTTTTTTATAATAATAATTTTTTTATATTTATTTGTTGCAATTGGATATAAGAGCCGATTAAAATTTTGTTCATTGTAACCATGAAAATCATTCATATAAATAAATTTGAATTAATTATCTACAAATCATATATTTTTAAAGTAATATTTATTGTTATCTTAATTATTGTGCGTGGATAAGAACGTTGATTACACCTTTGTTCATAGTCACAATGTACATCATTCATATATTTAATCAATAACGTAAAATTTTGTGATATTAGAGAATATGATAGATGAAGAACCCATTTTATTATATAAGAATAAGAAACCAAAAATTGGGACATCATACAAGTCCACGATAATCAAACTGTCATTTTTACATTATTACAATTATTGATAACTTACAATTATTTATATAATATATGATACAAGTTGAATGTAATTGTCATTGATGTCAAAGGATTTTAGTGAATGACAAAAGGATAACCAAAGACATGATGGCAGGGTGAACTTAGCGAAAGACAAAGGAACGACAAAGGAAGTAATGACATGGAAAGTATGATGATGTGGCATGTATGTTGAGGCTGTAAAGACACATAATGGTGTTCTGGTGATACCATGAATTTAGTGTTATAATCTGACATCATTCTGGAAAAATATGGCAACTTTGTGAAACTTTGGAAATTGACTAAGTATGAAAAGTAGTCAAAACTACTCTAAGAGAATGCTCACCATAATTCATGGTTTAAATAGAATTCCTGCACCAGCATATCAGGCTATAGATTGTTGAACTAGCTATCTAGCCATGGTCTGATTTTTCCTTAATCATTTCTAAGGGGAAAGTTATAAGTCTACCAAAATAGGGTTTCAGGATAAACCTTGGAGAAATTCTTGGACATGGCTAAGTGTTGGAAAACTGGTCCAGGTGGCCTTTGATCCATGACATTTGATAAATTTATTTTCACAAGGACAACCCTTGGCAGGAATTTCCAAATGACCTCTCAAAATCCTGTGATCAACACTAAGGCATTTTTCTTGTGTTTCTCAATATGCAAAATAGTATTTTTCCTACTTTTGGAAGATTGATATTTTGCATATGTGACCATTGTAATTCATCCTGAAAGTATGGATGGATATCCATTTCAACAAATAAAAAATACATTCCAATTGATGAACCTATTGACATACACCCAACATTTGGTAGGCATTTGAAAGTGGTTTTCCAAACTGCTTATTGACACTTAGACAAATTTCTTCAAACCCTAAGTCACCAAGGTGATTTTATTTCTTTCATCAAACTTGGAGAGTGAAACATCAACAATGTGAGGAATATCATATTGACTCAACCATTCCAATATTCTCTCCTGCAACCTTATCATCTAACCTTGGCGGGCATTTTACTGGGATAGTGCAAATGAAGGTGAGAGGCACTTTTGGCAGATTGATATATTCCTCCTCAGAGACTCTTTGGGAAATATGAAACCATGGTTGGATGCACCAACCAACATATTAGAGCGTATAAATTTCAAATAATTTTTCGCATCATCCTATGAGAGGTGGCATGCATTGTCTTGAGGCCACTTAGGCAAATTTTACTAATAATTCCATAGACAATTTGTCCAAAACCTAGGGGGGATTTTTTATTTCACCCAAAACCTGAAATAATGCTACTAGATGATGTATTACACCTTACTGAGCACATATATGCTAATTTCACTCCCAGACTCATCTTCATTTTCCCTAGGAGGGCATTTTACTGAACGTTGGTGTAGGACTGCCTGAAACCCTGTTTTGGGATATCCATATATTCTTCCTCAAGCATTATCAAACCAATGTGAGAACATGGTCAGGTAGAAAAAACATACACCTATAGGATGACCATGTGGTGCGGTCATTTTCTTCAACCCACAAATTATGGCAGGCATTTCCCTAGAGCAATTGTGACTAATTTGACAAAAAATCCTTCTTTTGGGAGACCTGTATCTTCTTCTTGAAAGCGTTTTCCTGAGAACTGGGGCCATGGTCAGATAGATATTTCAACAAACTATGGGATGGTAGTTCATGGTGGGAATTTTATTATTCTTATGAATTATGGTGGTCATTTTCATAAGGCAGCTGCTTTAGGGAAGTTTTTCAACACTTAGTCAAAATCCCCAAATTATCATATAGTTACCAACTACTACCAAGCCCCTGCAATCAAAGCAAGGGAAATAACATTTTCCATCTCCCCTCACCTCTAATTCCACTCTAAACTAAGCAAGATTCCTTACATTTTCATTCATAGTGAAAAATCCTTGTAGTGACAAGTAATTGTCTTACCTACACCATACCAAACAATAACTTGTCAAATACATTAGATATAAGTATATTTCTAGATGAAGTATATTATATACCAATTTCTATAAAGAAAAAAATGAATACTATGATGAATAGGATTGTCATTGATGATAACATTAATGACAATCATTTTGAAAAAATATGGTAATTTGGTGAAAAATAGGAAAATGACTAAGTATGGGGAAATTAGTAAAAATTGCCTCAGGGAAATGCATGCCATAATTTATAGGAGAATATAAATGCTGGCACCACATGGGGGTCCTATAGATTGTTGTTTTTCCTACCTGACCATGTCTTTAGTTTGTCTTGAAAGTGCTCGAGGGAGAAGTTATGGACCTTCCAAAATAGGGGTTTGTGTCAGAGCAAGCAAAAATGGTTAAGTAGCCTTAGAAAGATGCCTGCCCTAAATTATGGTTTAGAGTAAATGCCCGTAGCACATGGGGGTCTTGTAGTGTGTTGGTTTTTCTACCTAACCATCGTATTATTTCTCCTTAAGAATGTCTGAAGAAAAAGTTGAATCTTCCAAAATGAGGTTTTAGAATAAATTTTGGAAAAAGTCCTGAAAATGACTAGTGTTGGAAAACTGGCTTAGGTAGCCTTAAGAAAATGCCTGCCACAAATTGTGTGTTGAAGAAAATTCTCACACCATATGGGAGTCTTGTAGATTGATATTTGGCCTACCTAACCATGTCTTCATATTTTCTTGGAAGTAGCTGACAAAGAAGTTATGAACATGCCAAAACAATGTTTTAGGCAGATTGGACCAAACTAAGAAAGTTGTCTTTGGAAAAACTGTCTCACGTGGCCTTGGGAAAATTCCTGATGTACCTTATGGGTGTATGATAAAAATTATCTGAAGCTATCATCCTACAGCTTGTTTAAGAGGCTATCTCACCATGGTATCAGTTCTCAAAGAAGATGTTTGATGACAAAGATAATGGTATGCCAAAACATAGTTTCAAGTTGTTTTGCATTATTCTAGCATTGGAAAAACTGCCTCAGTGGCCTCAAGGAAATGCCCGCCCTATCTGAGAGGATGATGAGAAAAATAATATGAAAGTGTTAGGCTATATCTTGTTGATGGGTGCATCTAACCATGGTCTTAGTTATCCTATGGATTGTTTTATGACAAAGATATAGATCTTCCAAAAGTAAGAAAAATATTATTTTTCATTTTAAGAACACAAGAAAATTGGTTGTTAGATTCAGGAAATTGAAAAGGAATTTTGAAATTCCTGCAAGGAGGGGTTATTTTGATGATAAAATTCATTAGGTAGCATAGTCATGTTCCTTGGTGAACTGACTATCCAGCCATACCTTTAGGTTGTCTTATGATGGTTGTAGAAATAATAGATCAATGCTATGAGCAATGATGCTAAGAAGAAGCACAGGAAATAGATCTTGCTACTAAGAATTCTCACAAGAATACACAAGAAAAATAGAGAGAAGAAAAGAGACTGAATCACATGAATGAAGAGATGAATATTGTTGTGTATCCTTCCATTGAATAATGATGAATAATAGTGTACATAAATAGTACATCCCTCATAGGAAAATCAAGTTGTATGGAGACAATTGATAAATCTCAAAAAGGCCGACTTACTAAAATATAGGAAACCCCCATAGGTGGCTAAAGCACTTCCCAAATCTATCAAGGACCTCACTAGTTGGCAAAATCATGAGTGAGTTGTCAAGGAGATGGAAAAAACATGCTAATCCTATAAAATGGAGGAAAAGTAATGAAGGATGGGTTGGAAACAAAAGCACCCAGTTTCCTAGTTTGACTAGCTTTACCTTATTCATAGAAAAGAAGAAAAAGTAGAAAAATGAGAATAAAGCAGAATCTGCTGTAAAGTGTTGTATACTAATTCTGGATGGTCAAAAGGTGGTCAAGATCAACCCATAATTAGAAATAAATCATTCCTAGGATATAGATGGCATGTATTGACTTTAAGGTGCAAGTGGATGCCAACTAATTAAGCTAGTGGATGAATAATTAATCAAATAATGATTAGTTATTTATCCTAAGTTATGAGTGGGTTTAATATATTCCAACACTCCCTTATAAGTCTGACTTTATGATGGTATGAAAAAAAAAATATAGATGCTTATAGGGCCCAACAACAAGGCTATGGTCACCCTTTAACAATTATTATGTCTAGAGAAGTGAGAAAAGAGGAAAAACCACATGGGGAAACTCCCCCTCAAGATAGGACAAGGCACAAAATTTGAAATATGTCTTCAACATATCTTCATATTGAATTTAATGAGATGAATGAACTACTTCTGGATGAAGGACTTGTTGAAGAAATCATGAACTCCATGATCATGCGCTGGAGTGTAGAACTTGCAAGAAGGAAGAGGAGAGACTCCTTCTATCTCATCATCTGATGAAGTAGGAGCATTATCTGAATGCTTCTTGCTGTTGTCAAACTCTGATCTACAAGCATAATCTGAAATGGAAAAAATATCTATGCATACTCCTTTCCGAAGAGTACACAAATTAAGACAATTTGTTTCACACCCAATTCCCTGAATAGCTGCAAAATTGTGATGTGAATCACATGTCAATATTCCGATCTGATGTAGCACTTTTCCAGATCTGATATGAGGCTAGTAAAAATATGATATATCAGAAATATTAGCATATGGAACAGCAAGGACAAAGGCTTCAATGGCTCCATGAGGATATAGGGCCAGACTAGGAAAACTATGAGCAACTAAGGAAAACTGATAGGTGTAAAAATATGAATGATGGATGGGCATAAGATATGAACCATACGTGTTTAGAATATATCCAAACATGTTTAATATCAGTCCAAATATGTCTGAGATCATGTATAACCACCCACTAAAATATAGGAAAGACTTCAAACCATGTAAGATAAATATTAGTGTTGGAGACATTTACCCACCATGCACACTTAATTTGGTCAATTTGGCCTTGTTAAACCAATATCCTAAGTTTTATTGACTTAATCGGCATCGGATGAGCACTCTATGACATCAGCATGAGCACACACGCCTACCTTCAGTCAAGGAGGCCAGCTAAGCATTCTCCTTCATTTGTGGAGGCTAACTAGAGCACTCCGGGGGTGATCTGAGTGTCATAAATGCACCTAATTGCTAACTGATGGTTACAATTAGTTAAGATGAGTGGTGAAGGCACCTCCATTCATTATATTGATTATTTTATTAATATTTAATGAAATGGAGTCAACAGGGGTGCCTCCAACCACCTCTGATGGCTAGTTTGACTTCAGTTAACCTCATCGGGGTTCATTGGAGTTAATGATGCACTACCACTTGTTGGTTGGAATATAGTGACATGTGTCTGAGCTACTTTCAGTTAGACTCAATCATCCATTGCACTCTGACTTCAATTAGGATTTAGTTGAGTCAATCAGGACTTGATCAATTGGTTAACTAGTGTGTTTACTGTGGCTTACAGTCAGTTACGCTACACCCATTCATTCAATTCGAATGACCTCAGGAATTCAAATTGTCTTTCCATTCATGCACCTTACATGACCATTGTATTGTATTATTCATTATTCATTTGATTATACAAAGCTGCTACTTCCATTGTAGCACCATTTTTCCAATTTTATGCTAATGTTCTGAATTCTTTGTGAGACTGTGTTTTCAGTCCCTAGACCACTGTGACAAATTAATATGGTATCAGAGCTCACGGTGGGATGAAGCTCAGATCTCTTAAAAACAAGATTTTTGACAGATCTTGCATGAAAATTGAGCAAAGCTCAAAAATTCCAACACTACACCAGAATCAAAGGCTTACCACTTAATACCCCAAGTTAGGAAATTGTTGATCAAGCTTTCTTGATCAACTATGCTGGGTGTGAAGAAAGCCTAAAATGTGTAGGCTGTTTGACCTTATGGTGCTCCTTTTGTTGTGAATTGCAGGTTTTAACAGGTGAAAGCATTCGCTCCAGCAGTTTGAAATTGATTCTTCCATAGAAATCTCAACTCCGTTCAATTTCCATTCATGGAAAGGAGATATGGAGATCCAACTATGTGCCATAGGACTCTATCTGGTCACTATGGACACTGAATAAAAGCCTATTTCTGTGACAGACAAAGCTAGATTCTTGAACAAGAAAGATGAAGCATTCGGATTCTTGTGCCTCTTTGTTTCCTAGGATCTTCTTTTCCATCTCTTAGGATTGAAGACTCCAAAGGAAATTTGGGACAAATTGGAAACCCTGTATGGAAAACTAGATGATTTGAGAGTATACCAGCTTGAAAACGAGTTGATGTCTTTCCAACCTTCCAATTTCGAGACCTTAAATTATTTTTTCACAAAGTTCAAGCACATTGTCTTACTGTTGAAGCAGTGTAAGGTGGAGAAGGAGGATGATCATCTCATCCTAACCATTCTCTCCAAACTTGGAGCTGATTATTCGATGTTTGTCTCTACATTTCGTGCAAGGAAGCTCACAACCGTTGGATGGAAGATACCTTCTCTCAATGCCACTATGCTAAGTTTTATTGATTTAATCGACATCAAATGAGCACTCTATGACATTAGCATGAGCACACCCACACCTACCTTCATTCAAGGAGGCCAACTAAGCCTTCTCCTTCATTTGGGGAGGCTAACTAGAGCACTCCGAGGGTGATATGAGTGTCATAAATGCACCTAATTGCTAACTGATGGTTACAATAAGTTAAGCTAAGTGGTGAAGGCCCCTCCATTCATTATATTTATTATTTTATTAATATTTAATGAACTGGAATCAACAAGGGCACCTCCAACCAACTCTGATGGCTAGTTTGACTTCAGTTAAACTCATTGGGGTTCATTGGAGTTAATGATGCACTACCACTTGTTGGTTGGCATGTAGTGACATGTGTCTGAGGTAATTTCAGTTAGACTCAGTCATCCATTGCAATCCGACTTCATTTAGGATTCAGTTGAGTCAATCAGGACTTGATCAGTTGGTTAACTAGTGTGTTTACTATGGCTTACAGTCAGTTAAGCTACACCCATTCATTCAATTCGAATGAACTCCTTCGGAATTCAAATTGTCTTGCCATTCATGCACCTTGCATGACCATTGTATTGTATTATTCATTATTGATTTGATTATACAGAGCTACTACTTCCATTGTAGCAACATTTTGCCAATTTTATGCTTAATTGTCTGAATTCTTTGTGAGACTGTGTTTTTAGTCCCTAGACCACTGTGAAAAATTAATATGGTATTAGAGCTCATGGCAGGAGGAAGCTCAGATCTCTCAAAAACAATATTTTTGACAGATCTTGCATGAAAATTGAGCAAAGCTCAAAAATTCCAACACTGCACCAGAAGGAAAGGCTTACCACTTAATACCCCAAGTTAGGAAATTGTTGATAAAGCTTTCTTGATCAACTATGCTGGGTGTGATGAAAGCCTAAATTGTGCAGGCTGTTCGACCTTAAGGTGCCCCTTTTGTTGCGATTTGTAGGTTTTAACAGGTGAAAGCATTTTCTCCAGTAGTTTGAAATGGCTTCTTCCGTAGAACTCTTAACTCCGTTCAATTTCCATTCATGGAAAGGAGATATGGAGATCCAACTACATGCCAGAGGACTCTATCGGGTCACTATGGACACTAAAGAAAAGCCTATTTCTGTGATAGATAAAGCTAGATTCTTGAACAAGAAAGATGAAGCATTTGAATTCTTGTGCTTCTTTGTTTCCCAGGATCTTCTTTTACATCTCTCAGGATTGAAGACTCCAAAGGAAATTTGGGACAAATTGGAAACCCTGTATGGAAAACAAGATGATTTGAGAGTATACCAGCTTGAAAACGAGTTGATGTATCTCCAACCTTCTAATTTTGAGACCTTGAATGATTTTTTCACAAAGTTCAAGCACATTGTCTTACTGTTGAAGCAGTGTAAGGTGGAGAAGGAGGATGATCAGCTCATCCTTGCCATTCTCTCCAAACTTGGAGCTGATTATTCGATGTTTGTCTCTACTTTCTGTGCGGGGAAGCTCACAAACCCTGGATGGAAGATGCCTTCTCTCAATGCCACTATCCTAAGTTTTATTGACTTAATTTTCATTAGATGAGCACTCTATGACATCAGCATGAGCACACCCACATCTACCTTCAGTCAAGGAGGCCAACTAAGCCTTCTCAGTCATTTGGGGAGGCTAACTAGAGCACTCCGGGGGAGATCTGAGTGTCATAAATGCACCTAATTTCTAACTGATGGGTACAATCAGTTAAGATGAGTGTTGAAGGCACTTGCATTCATTATATTTATTATTTTATTAATATTTAATGAACTGGAGTCAATAGGGGTGCCTCCAACGACCTCTGATGGCCAGTTTGACTTCAGTTAACCTCATTGGGGTTCAATGGAGTTAATGATGCACTACCACTTGTTGGTTGGCATGTAGTGACATGTGTCTGAGCTACTTTCAGTAAGACTCAGTCATCCATTACACTCTGACTTCAGTTAGGACTCAGTTGAGTCAATTAGGACTCGATCAGTTGGTTAACTAGTGTGTTTATTGTGGCTTACAGTCAGTTAAGCTATACCCATTCATTCAATTTGAATGACCTCCTTGGGAATTCAAATTGTCTTTCCATTCATGCACCTTGCATGACCATTGTATTGTATTATTCATTATTCATTTGATTATATAGAGCTGCTACTTCCATTGTAGCACCATTTTGCCAATTTTATGCTTAATTGTCTGAATTCTTTGTGAGACTGTGTTTTCAGTCCCTAGACCACTGTGAAAAATATTAATGGTATCATAGCTCACGGTGGGACAAAGCTCAGATCTCTCAAAAATAAGATTTTTGACAGATCTTGCATGAAAATTGAGCAAAGCTCAAAAATTCCAACACTGCACCAGAATCAAAGGCTTACCACTTAATACCCCAAGTTAGGAAATTGTTGATCAAGCTTGCTTGATCAAATATGTTGGGTGTGATGAAAGCCTAAAATGTGTAGGTTGTTTGACCTTACGATGCCCCGTTTATTGTGATTTGCAGGTTTTAACAGGTGAAATAATTCACTCCAGCAGTTTGAAATGGATTCTTCCATAGAACTCTTAACTCCGTTCAATTTCCATTCATGGAAAGGAGATATGGAGATCCATCTACGTGCTAGAGGAATCTATCAGGTCACTATGGACACTGAAGAAAATCCTATTTTTGTGACAGACAAAGCTAGATTCTTGAACAAGAAAGATGATGCATTTGGATTCTTGTGCCTCTCTGTTTCCTGGGATCTTCTTTTCCATCTCTTGGGATTGAAGACTCCAAAGGAAATTTGGGACAAATTGGAAACCCTGTATGGAAAACAGGATGATTTGAGAGTATACCAGCTTGAAAACAAATTGATTTCTCTCCAACCTTCCAATTTCGAGACCTTGAATGATTTTTTCACAAAGTTCAAGCACATTGTATTACTGTTGAAGTAGCGTAAGGTGGAGAAGGAGGATGATCAACTCATTCTCGCCATTCTCTCCAAACTTGGAGCTGATTATTTGATGTTTTTTCTCTATAGTCTGTGTGGGGAAGCTCACAACCCCTGGATGGAAGATGCCTTCTCTCAATGCCTTCTTTAATTCCCTAACAAGTGAAGATGATAAGCTTGTCCAGATGGGGATCATCACATCCTCCTGTGATCAATCCCTCTATGTCTCAAGGACCAAATATCTATAGGGTAAAGGAAAGCAGCAGAAGAACACAAAAACTAGATTCGAAGCTCCTAAGCCTAAAGTTGAAAATCAGAAGGATGAAGAGCTTTCCGGCTCGAAGAAGAAAAAAATCAAAGGGCATCATGGGAATGAAAAAGTCAAGTGTTCATACTACGGGAAGGGATTCCAACTTGAATATGCCTGCATGAAAAATAAACTTGATGAAGCTACTTCTCTCCTTGAGAAAAATCACACCAATCTTCCAAAAATATTTCTGAGGAGAGATCAGCAAGATCAGGAACCATAGCATGAAAGAGGTCATGCTCTCATGGAAAGCACTTCGAAGTCCAAATCTCTGTTGATAGATTCTGGAGCTTCGAATCACATGATGGCTAAAAGAGACTCTTTCTCATCTTTGGATAATGGAAAACCCATTCCCATCCACATGGGATATGACTCCACAATCATATACGAAGGACAAGGTATTGTAGATATTGAGCATGGTTATTTTTCCAATGTTCTGTATATACCATTTCTTGCATCAAACCTCCTAATTGTTTATCAAATGACACATATGGGAGTGCCCAAGAGAGTCTCCTTTAGCCCCGATGATGTAGAGATCACATAAATTGCATCCGGAAAACTTGTAGCAAAAGGCCTTGTAAACCATCATGCAAAATCCTACAAGTTCTCCCATTTTATGGTGGATGCAAAGCCCATCGCATTGTTAAGTTAGTATACTTTAGCATGAGAGGTTCAACCACCTAAAATTCAAATACTTGTAGCAATTATAGAATAATTCTATGGTTGAAATCCTCCTGGTCATCAAAGATACCACTGGAATTTGGAAAAGTTGTGTTGTTGGAAATCACCCTGAGCATAAGTTCGTTCAGGGGAAGGCAAGTTGAGCATCATACATCTTGGGATTGATACATTATGATATCAGCGGTCCCATTCCTATCACATCCATGAATGGATCAAGGTACATTATGACTTTCATTGATGACTTTTCCAGATACACATGGGTCTTTTTTATCAAAAAGAAGTCGAAAGTCTTGGAAAAATTCACTGAATTGAAGGCCTTGATTGAGAATGCATATAGAAAAAAATATAAATATTTTGAGATATGATAATGGATGGTTGTATGTTAGTAATGAGTTACTACATATATGTTCCCAAAGTGGTATTCATATCTAGCATTCAGTCCCCTACACTCCCAAGCAGAATGGTGTACCAGAGAGGAAGAATCAGTCTCTTAAGGAGATGCCACTTGTATGCTGTAATCAAAGAAGTTGGACGCAAATTTGTGGGCTGAAGCCATGCATGCTGCAACATATATTCAGAACAGAGTTCCACACTCATCGATGAAAGGGAAGACCCCTTTCGAATCATATTTCGGACACAAGCCGGATGTGTTGAATTTGAGGGTGTTTGGGTCGACTGCATGGGCCTGAATTCCGCTTGATAAAAGGAGGGCTTTGCAACTGAAAAGAATCGAATGTCTATTTATATACTAATGAATATAAAGGTTTCAAGCTGTTGGATATAAAAACAAAATATATCATGATTTAAAGGAGTGTCATTTTCGATGAGCCTCTTCAGGAGGTAGAACTAGTGAAGGATAAAACTGTTGAATTTCCTTCTTATTCTACTGAATATTTGGATGATGTAATTTGGGGCGATGACCCTGATTTGGATCCTATGATTTATGATATTAGTGAAAATAAAAAATTAGATTCTGAATTAGAATATGAAGTACAGAATCATCTCCCAACTTGGGCTCGACAAACACTCTCCTCCGCAGGTGATAACATTGGAAATCTGGATGAACCAAGGAGGACACGGTCTAATTTCCAAAGAGCAGGTATTGTGCTCTCTTGTACTTATTATTTTATATCCAAATATTGTTATTTAATGATAATTTCATATCCTAAATCTTAATACCATGCTCGGAAGGATCTGAGATGGCAAGTTTCCATGGATGAAGAGATGAATTCTCTTCAAAAAAACACTAGTTGGGAGCTAGTTTCTCTTCCTCCGGGGAGGAAATTGGCTCAATGCAAGTGGGTGTTTTAGATTAAGGTTGCTGCTTATGGAAGCACCTAAAAATGTAAGGCAATTCTGGTAGCAAAATGTTTCTCCTAGGTCCAATGTGTGGACTACCATGAGACTTTTGCATCGGTTGCAAAAATGGACTCCATCCGCCTAGTTTTGGCAATTTTTGCATCTAAGCACTGGGAAGTGCATCATATGGATGTTAAGTATGAATTTATGCATGGAGATATTCATGAGGATATATACATGAATCATCCTGATGGATACATCTCTGATCCATCATTGGTTTGCAAGCTAAAGAAGTCACTATACAGGTTAAAACAAGCCCCAAGAGAGTGGTATTCCAAGATGGATGCCTTCCTTCTCTCACAAAACTTCCAAAGATGTAAATCAGATTTGAATGTGTATACACAAAAGTATGATGGCCATTTTATTAATATTGTTTTATATGTTGATGACTTACTGATTACAGGTAGCACAGTTATTTCTATTTCAGTCATCAAAACTGCTCTCCACAATGCATTTGAAATGAGCGATTTGGGGCTCTTGAAGTAATTTCTGGGGCTTGAAATTGAGCAAAATTTTGATGGGATAATGGTAACTAAGTAAACATACATATAATACCTATTATTAAAGTTTAACATGGATGAATGTAAGGCTTCTCCATTCCATTTCCTTTCAGGGATCAGCCTTGAAGAAGGAAAAAACACACCTCCCATGGACTGCACTATTTATCGGCATCTGATAGGTAGCTTGCTCTAATTGACTCATTCTTGGATTGATATCTATTATGCCATGAATAATATGTCAAGATACATGAAAAAGCCTCATGATATTCATTGGAAGGTAGCCAAGAGGATCCTCCAGTATATTCAGGGAATCAGGACCTACGGCATCCACTATGCTATAGACTTCGAGCTAGAGCTGGTTGGTTACACAAATTTTGATTGGGCGGGTGATTCTATTGATCAAAATTCTACTTTTGGATATGTCTTCATGTTTGGTGGTGGCCCCATTTTCTGGTCTAGCAAAAAGCAGGTCACCATAGCATTGTCTTCAGCAGAGGCCGAGTACTGAGGAGCGATGAATGCTTGCATCCAAGCTGTTTGGTTGCAAGGCATTCCTTCAGAGTTTGATCTTGGTAGTACTTTTTCCACTGTCTTATTTTGCGACAATCAAAGTGCTATTAAGATATCCACAGATCCAGTTACCAAGAAGAGGACCAAGCTTGTAGAGATACACATGCACTATATCAGGGAATTAGTGCATGACATGACCATCATTCTGCAATACTGCCCTACTGATGAGAAGATTACAAACATATTCACTAAGATATTTTCAGAAAATAATTTCACTTACCTTCGTTCACTGTTGGGGGTGAGTTCATCAGGGTGATCAGACTACTTTCAATGTTCATCTTGAGGGGGGGTTTTTCCCACTAGGTTTTCCCTCTTTTCCACACTTAGATATTTTTTTGAGCATTGCTCGAGTTACATTATTGTACAGAGTGACCTATGGCCTTTGTTTTTGGGGACCTATAATTTCATGCACTTTATGTTTATACTTTTCCTGAGTATAGGTTAAGGGGGGGTTTTGGAGACATTTACCCACCATGCACACTTAATTTGGTCAATTTGGCCTTGTTAAACCACTATCCTAAGTTTTATTGACTTAATCGATATCAAATGAGCAATCTATGACATCAGCATGAGCACACCCACACCTACCTTCAGTCAAGGATGCCAACTAAGCTTTCTCCTTCATTTGGGGAGGCTAACTAGAGCACTCTGGGGTTGATATGAGTGTCCTAAATGCACTTAATTGCTAACTGATGGTTACAATCACTTAAGCTGAGTGGTGAAGTCGCCTCCATTCATTATATTGATTATTTTATTAATATTTAATGAACTGGAGTCAACAGGGGCACCTCCAACCACCTTTGATGGCCAGTTTAACTTCAGTTAACCTCATCAGGGTTCATTGGAGTTAATGATGTGCTACCACTTGTTGGTTGGCATGTACTGACAAGTGTCTAAGCTGCTTTTAGTTAGACTCAGTCATCCATTGCACTTCGAATTCAGTTACGAATTAGTTGAGTCAATCAGGACTTGACCAGTTGGTTAACTAGTGTGTTTAATGTGGCTTATAGTTAGTTAAGCTACACACATTCATTCAATTCGAATGACCTTCT
The DNA here is from genome assembly GCA_001517045.1 of Pseudotsuga menziesii. Classification (NCBI taxonomy): domain Eukaryota; kingdom Viridiplantae; phylum Streptophyta; class Pinopsida; order Pinales; family Pinaceae; genus Pseudotsuga; species Pseudotsuga menziesii. Next base: position 30,291 of record LPNX010235166.1, on the reverse strand, counting down.
TGGGAATTCGAATTGTCTTGGCATTCATGCACCTTGCATGACCATTGTATTGGATTATTCTTATTCATTTGATTATACAAAGCTGCTATACTTCCATTGCAGCACCATTTTGCCAATTTTATGCTTAATTGTCTGAATTCTTTGTGAGACTGTGTTTTCAGTCCCTAGACCACCGCGACAAATTAATAATCACTGCATAAGAGACCAATGAGGAATCAACTAGTGAAATTCGGATTTGTATAGTCTTAGGATTATTCAGATGTATGGTAGATGGTATGGATGGTGGTATGATATGTGTATCAACCTGCAAATATGCTTCTAAATCAGAATCCAAATGATCACTTATAAGAATATCAATAGACTAATGGGAATACACTATTAATGAATCCTTTGTATGAAAGGAGGAAAGAATGAGATGTTCAAAATCTTCAAGAATTCTCTGAGTATTGATGCCAAGAAAAAAGGAGGAGATTATAAAGCACTTGAGATCAAGTAAGGTAAGTGGTATGACACACATAAGTCTTGTTTTGGATAAGCAAACATCTTGGAAATCATTGGGTTGCGTACCATCAATGAGAAAGGTATGCAAAAAGTGTGAAGGATCTGGCACATAGATCTCAGAATCCAAGATAAGAGATTTAGAGAACAATGAATGGGTGATAGGATCATCATAAATATCAATAGAAGCTCCATATGTTACTTCTTGTTCATCAATAGTATCACAAGAATAAAAATCACCTTCAAGAGACACAAAAAAAGATGGCTCTTGAATATTTGCTTCTTCATTAAAGCAGGAAGCATTCAAATGAAAGAGGGTAGTAGCAACATGAACTATATGAGAAACTTCTTCATCATGATCAACTTCACCAGAGAATGTATAGGCCAAGAAATTGTGAGAGAGAGGGAACAAGAGGAGATGCTTGGTTCGCTCCATGCTTCATCTTCTATTTCCTGCAAACCAAAAGCTTTGTCAAAATTCCTCCAAAGTTCAAACAGATACTCAGCAGAATCTATGAGATGATATATATTTGGAGACATTTCCAAACACATAATTCCATAAGCTCTATCATAAATATTTATCAAATCAATATTCTCTTCATAAGACTCAGGTTCACTCAATGCACCAATGGAGACATCAAAGAGACACTGCCTCTTCAAGAATGCCCTCATATTTGGCTTACAATCAACTTAGTTGAAACGAGATAGTAGAGGAAATTTTGAATCCATATTGAAGTTTTTTATATGATCTAGTAGATACTCTTTACAACCTGCAAAACAAACTAGGAGAAAATCTTGTAAGCTAGACACGCTCTTCTTCAGAGAGGGATAGGAGATTGGATGTGCTCCTCAACTCTGTAGAACTTGATCAACCTTGTTGCTATGTAGAATATGGAAAGGTTGTGCTCCCTGTAGCTCTGATACCATGTAGGAATAATAGATCAATGCTATGAGAAATGATGCTAACAAGAAGCACATGAAATAGATCTTACTACTAAGAATTCTCACAAGCATACACAGGAAAAATAGAGAGATGAAAAGAGACTGAATCACATGAATGAAGAGATGAATATTGGTGTGTATCCTTCCATTGAATAATGATGAATGATAGTGTACATAAATATTACATCCCTCATAGGAAAATCGAGTTGTATGGAGACAATTCATAAAGCTTAAAAAAGGCTGATTTACCAAAATATAGTAAACCCCCATAGGTGGCTAAAGCACTTCCCAAATATATCAAGGACCTCACGAGTTGGAAAAATCATGGGTGAGTTGTCAAGGAGATGGAAAAAACATGCTAATCCTAGAAAATGGAGGAAAATTCATGAAGGATGGGTTGGAAACAAAAGCACCTAGTTTCCTAGTTTGACTAGCTTTACCTTATCCATAGAAAAGCAGAAAAAGTAGAATAAAGCATAATTTGTTGTAAAGTGCTGTATACTAGTTCTAGATGGTCAAAAGGTGGTCAATATCCACCAAGAATTAGAAATAAATCATTCCTAGGATATATATGGCATGTATTGACTTTAAGGTGTAAGTGGATGCCAACTAATTAAGCTAGTGGGTGAATAATTAATCAAATAATGATTAATTATTTTATCCTAAGTTATGATTGGGTTTAATATATTCCAACAATGGTCTCATATGAAAAATATCAATTTTCCAAAAATAGGAAAAATAATATTTTGCATAGTGAGAACAAAAGAAAATTGACCAAGTGTTAAAAACAGGAGTTTGAGAGGTCAGTTGGAAATGCCCGCCAAGGGCTGTCTTTGTGCAAGTAAATTTATCAAATGTCATGGATCCATTCTTTGGTAAGTTGTCCATATTCTCCTGACTTCAAGTCTCCATAGAGTGTTCACACATGTGAAATACGAGTCTGCCAAAATGGGAAGAAATATGTTTTGATGTTTAAAAGAGGTTGAGAAGCTATTTTGAAATGCTTACCAAAGGTTGTGTGTGTGTCAAAAGATTTATCTTGTGATATGGTCTTGTTCATTGTTGAAATGGATATCTATCCATGCTTGTAGGTTTCCTTATGGTGATCACATGAGGGAGAAATCAATCTGCCAAAGTAGAAGAAAAAATGTTTTTACAAGTTAAAAACAATTTTGTCCGTGTTAAATTAAACAGTTTGGAAGCCTATTTTCAAATGATCTCCATATAATGCGTGTGTATCAAAAAGTTCAAAAGGTGACATGGATCTAATCCTTGTTGAGGTGGCTATCCATCCATACTTTTAGTTTGCATTATGATGGTCATATATGAAAAATATGGACCTGCAAAGTTAGCGAAAAATAATAAACAGTTTATTAAATAGGAAGCTATAAGAATGTATTTAGAAAAATAAACAAAAATTTAATAAAAAGAATTAATACAGAGTTTTGAAGAGACATATCTCACTATTGGAGAGATGCAATGTTTATAAGAAAGTTTAATTGATTATTTCATTAAAACAATAAATAACAAACATAGATTCGAAGAGGTGTCTAAGCATGATGACATGGAAAGGTGTAATTGGAATAAGACATGAATGATAGAGATGATTAAGGACATGCATAATGGAATTGATAAGCAAGCATGATAAGCATGGAACATCTAGAGAGTCAAACGACCCATTCTATGGTCATTTGAAGATGATTTGGGCAAGACAAAGATGTTGGTGCAAAGATGACAAGGAGATGGTGACATGACAATAGACAAGCAAACTTGATGAAAAAAATAGTTGCGGGCATGATAAGATTGGTAGAAAAATTTGAAATTGAGTTGAATCCTTAGCTCATTGATTCACCCCCCCCATCAATGTGCATTGTGTCTAACAGACTAAATTTTTCATTGATGCCAACAGGTGTTGTGCAATGGCCTTTGATTTACTCACAATGAGACCTTGATAGTTTGGGAATTGGAACACTAGGTGGCCCAAATGGTCCAAATGAAAGTTGTCCTTCTACTATGGAAAGTAATTAACACTGTGTTAATGACCAATAGCTTAGTGGAGCATTCGGTCTATAAAAAAACAAATTGGCTAGAGTCATTGTTAACTGGACCCTCTTGTTGAAATTACTCTGGTTTAAATAAAAGGAAGGAGTTGTAGGGTTGTTAAATTTGGTTGTAAGGTACATGACTTGAAGAATACAATTGTTATTTTGAGCCTCAATGTTAGTTTGTATCCCCCAAAAAAGGATGCATGCTTACCTTTTATGAATTTATGTCCAGATGATTGTTACCAAGTATGAATTATCTCTCTAGGTTTGGATATGGCCGATAAAGAAATCTGGGCTCAATCCGCGCTCAATCAATCACCAAGAACCTTGTCGCAACTATAGAAAATGTGCTAAGTGATACAGCTTGGAATGCTCCCGCAAAGGAGCTGTAAACTGGATTTCAATTTGATTTCACTCTTTGGCATAGTTTAATCAATGGACCACTAGAAATATAAAAGGTAAAATTATCTATGCTGAGATCGTATAGGTAACTAGGTTGCAGTAGTAGAGATAGATGCAATGAGGTAGTCAGTTTCATGGCAATTACTATTTATCCATGGCAACATCATATATGAACAAGTGTAAACGTCTCTATGCAAAATATAAGGGCACATGGATAGCCTAAGGGGGGGTATAGGCAGATTCTGTCATATACATAAAATACGATACCACACATAGCCATTTAGACCCAGACCCAAGAAAAAATATACAACAACCAAGGCAAAAAAGCAAATCTATTTTATTATTATTGGGGGTTTCCATTTCACGATTTCTCTCTATGATCGGATAGAAGATAGAAACAAGATTTTGCTTTGACATTCAGATCCAGCTTCATGGTTGCTGGCTTGAATATGAACCGAGAATATGAACCGAGGGAGGGCTGGAATTCACTTCTCACCCAGAACAAGTTTACTTCGTTATGCAAATAGCGAGATCTTCTTAGTTAGATGTGGACGAAAATGCATGAGTTGACCCACACATAAACAACCAAGAGTTGTTGAAATATTGAATTGGTTTGGAGGGTGTGCAAAGATAGCCATATATTGTTGATATAGAGATGAAAGTTTGTCGAAAATTAAAAAATGTCAATATTGCCACGGTTTTTCTGCCATGATAAAAAAAGATGAAGTATTAATCCACGAATGCTCAAAATGTGGAAATATTTCATGGAAAAATCCACCCAAATGTATTAGTGAATTCTCTTTTTCACCATCTTGTCAAGAAATATGCACATGTTAATGATGGGATAATGATTATATGAAAAATTATTTGATTAGGAATCAACATTGATGATGATGGTTTACATCTACCTAAGGGAATGTAAGAGGCGGTCAGGTTAGGGGGTTTCATTTTGGAGTGTCATATGCTCCTTAATTTTAAAGTGGTTCCCATCTATATAGTCACATATTGTAGTCATAATAGGGGCACACTAGATCCCTACATGACTTACTAGAAAGAGATTATCACATTAATTAGGAAGTAGAAATCTTGGTCTAGAGTTTAATCATGAATTATTTCTTGTTTTGGAGTAAATGAATTATTTCTTGTTTTGGAGTAATAGATAATTTTGATATATGAGTTTCCATATTAGGGTATGGAATTCAATGAACTACCTTTGAGGATATGTGGATTCATGTGTTGAAATCTCAACCAAGTCGACGCCATTAATGAGGAAGTGGCGCAATCAATTAATATTGTGCATGAACTGATGTGAACATTGCCCTAGTATTATCCTTGCAAGTTTGGAGAAGGTGGAGGAGAATTTTCACTAATCCTAAAAAATATTATTTATTTCATGCATTTATCCTCCCTATTATATCCCTAAGGAAAAAAAATACGTTATTTTTCTTCTACATTTAACATATATATATTTACAAAAACAATATCCAAATAGAAATATATTTAATGAATAACTTACCATGGGACGATATTCATTCCCTCCTTTAGAGTGTCCATGCTATGTATAATGTTTTCAGCTATTTTTTTTAAAAGTATCCTCCTATTATATATCCTACATCTATTACAAAAGAAATAAAATTTTCCATCAACAACCCTTGCATCCAGGTCATCTTCCACACCTAGATTCCCACCTGGAGGAATGCTATCTGACATTCTTCTTTACCAAACATGCAGTGATACTGAGTATCTTCAAAAACTAACCAGCTGTATAACTATTTGTAATGCACTTGAGAAAATGAAATATGTTTGTATAGAAACAACGTCAAACACCATTAATTGAACACCATTCAAATATTTCACCTGCAAGTACGTGGAATATGTGACACAGTCTAGGTTAATCTAATATTTTACTTAGAGTCAATTATTCGATGAAAAACATGAGAATTGGGTATTCAATGAATGTCCAGTAGTTAAAAAAAATTAAAATCTGACAATTTTTCTGATTTTAGTTCTAATGTCGGAATCCATCGTTTGATTTTCCACTCAAATGTAGTACTGATAAAAAAATGTGTTTTGAGATAGTGGACTAGGTGGATGGCCACCGATATCTGACTAGTTTAGTCCTCCTCACTTATGAAGGAATGGTCTCCATTGCATTGAGTGCCCCCATTAAATGGGGGAAGTGTTGTTGAACTTGATGCTTGGTGAGACATGTGCCTTGGTGCAATAGTTTCCTTGCTTTGACAACCTACTAGAGTTGGGGATTCTATTAGTGAGTGCCCTTAACAAATTTGTCCATGATACTATTAATGGTGCTTTTTTCCATGTATTTAGGTTTGAGATCTGTATTTGTCACCTACTCTTCCACCTCTGATATGTCCAATAGTCTTGGAACATATGGCCAAAGGAGGTCCACATTGAATATTGGGTACAAGACAAGGAACAAGGGATAATTAGTTCAAAATCATTGTTGCCCACATCCTTGGTGATAGTAAAGGATCATATAAAATTCATGAAGCAACTTCCTATGGGGTCTTGTGAGGTGTTGTTTCTGAAAATTAAACTTGAAAACCTTGTCTCCCACTTGAAACTTGTGTGGAAAACAATGTTGATCATGTAACTATTTGTACTTAGCATTAGATTTTTGTAAAATATCAAGGACCTGTTGGAAGATGTGTTACATTTATTCAATTATTTTGGTGGCTTTGTCAGCGTCATATTGGGAATGGGATAATTATACCTATGTAGGAACAAGAAAAAAAACTACACCAATGGGGCCTAGTGGTTGAAATACTAGGCCCACCTAATAAAAGGTTGTTTCTAGTGGAGCTATGGAGGGATTAGTTGTAGCTGTGTTAAACATACATGAGGATATCATCACATGTGTGTTGATTCTTGGAGTTGTACATGCAAAATATCTGCACAATCATCTTGTTGACAACATTTATATGTCCATCAGTTTGGGGGTTGAAGGAAGCAGATTTGAATAGCTTGGTGTCTAGCAGTGATAAGAGGCTCAACCAAAATATGCTTAAGAACCTATTGTAAAAATATAATATGATGGTATATGGGATTCCAAAAAAGTACCCATACACTCTCAAATAACAAAATGACAATTTATTTGGCTATGATACTCTTCCTATAGGTTGTGAGAATGGCTATCTTAGGGAATCAATCAACAATCATGAATACATAGTTGTTTCCATGCTTAGTTGAAGGAAGAATTGACATGTAGTCCATTAGGATGGATTCCCAGGTCTTGTTGGGAGTAGGAAGAGATATGTGTACTCCTTGTTTTTTAATGGATGGCTTGGTAATGGAGTAGGAAGTGTAGGACATGATATACTTACTAACAAACTTTTAGAGATTTGGATAATATAAATACTTCTATAGTATTGCTCCTATATTTTCCATACTGAAGTGTCTTTCCAAGTAAGTGGAGTTGGTTTCCCAAATTATCTTCACACACTGGCTTGAAGGAACATAACAATGACCTTAATGGATTAACAATCCATTCTGTAGATGAGATTTGGAAACAACCTTTCTTGCTGCCAAAACCTAGTAGGCCATAGCGAAGTCTAGATTGCTATCATAAATTTGGGACAACTTGGAGGTGTCATGCTCGCAAGAGTTGAGCACTGTGATTATTGATGCAACTAGAGTTCATATGAGGCATTTATTGATGTGATTGGTGCTACCTTTCTTATATTTAATGTTGAGGTGAAACCACTGCAAGTATGTGGATCACTTTTGATGGAAGCCATTCTATAATTTTCCTTATGTTTGCATGAACTATAGAGGCTTGCAATTTGTATGGATGATTGTATCTCTTCCTATAATGTAATGCTTGCATTAGAGACGAGCTTGTACAATTAAATACATATCTATGTCATAGATGGGTTACTTAAATATGGAATCTGAAAGTCTCACTATGATAGGTCATTGGATGACCATGCTGAGTGAGGATGGCACCCATACGATAGTCTAAAGCATATGTATGAATTTCAAAAGGTTGTTGCATATTAGGTAAGGCAAGTACCGAAGATGAGCATAAGTGATGTTTTAGATGGTCAAATATTTCATTTTTTACTTGGACCATCCAACTTTGGCTTTGTAACCACCCTTGGTCAGGTGGCTGAGGGGCCATACAATATGGGGGAATCATGAACCTGGTATAGAAGTTAGCAAGGACCAAGAAGCTCCAAATATTAGTTAGTGGTGTTGAGGCTGGATATTCGCAAATGAATTGGATATTCAATGGATACACATAGACACCATGCTGAACAATAATGTATCCAAGGTATTAGAACATGTTCATACTGAAGGAGAACTTTTCTAAGTTATCATATAGATTGTGTTGCTACAGAGTGTGGAGGACATGTTGAATTTGCTGCAAGTGTTATGCCCAAATCTTGTGTAATATGAGGATTCCATATTGAGATACAACCATAAATGAATTGGTGATAGGCAATAAGATGACATCCATCATCGTCATGAAATTTGCTAGGGAATTCATCAAACCAAAGGGAATGACCAACCACTTGAAAATACCTTCTTTAGACTTTGTATCAATCTTGCTACAATACTTGGTTTCCTTCTCTTATAGAAGGCCACTAATTCAATGAATTGCGTATTGATTCCTAATGATGACTTTGTTTAGATTTATTTAATCAATACAAAGTCAGCAAGTCTCATTTTTCTTTGCACGTGCATGATTAGGATTCTGTAGGGTGAGGTGTTGGGTTGAATGTAACCCATTTGTAGAATCTCTTGAATATAGTGCTTGATTTCCTCATTTTCCAAGGGATATCATAAATATATTTTCCCATTAGGTAAAGGTGTTCTAGGGATTAAATCAATTGAATTCTTGACCTAGCAATGTAGAGACACCCCGATAGGTGACGTTTACTCCTAATTCGAGAAGAGTTAATGCCAATGAATGATTTGTCTACTTAAGAATAGATTTTAGAGATTTTAATAAATATTTTTATGATTACTTATTTCTTCTTGGTCGTGTAAGTAATGTGATTAGGTTTTAGTGAATCCCTTATTCATAAGCTTACCTTAAACCATTTTATACACAATAATATTGACAAGTGTTAAATCTGAAAGAACAAGTATAGAAGAAAGTATTTTCAGTGAAGGATATGTTCCACTATAGTCTATAACGATAAGGGATTTGGGTGAAGGTCATGAAATATTTTATTTCTCCTTCCATGTATCCCAAGGATTCAATCACAAGTTAGATTTTTTACTGTTTCTCAATACAACTTTTTATTTTTCCTTTTCCATTAAACAATATTTTTTAACCTCTTTTCAAGATGAAAACTCAAAGTGTCAAAATATAAAACAAAGGCACTAGGAAGTAAAGACAAATCAAGGATTTTGTCTTAATCAAATGTCTTAAAATGCCCTCTTGTATAGTAGTGCAATTTTCTCATGTCATAAATAAGACAATACTTCTTGAAAACAAGTATAATATGTAAAGTTAAAAGTAATTATTAATTATGTGATTGTGTAATAATGAAGAGTTACAATGTAAATAGATAAAATGAGGGTTGTTAAATTACTATGGAATCTTTCAACTACTTTTTATTTGAACTTTGGACATAGTCTTGTGGAAGGAAAAAAATATCGTGAGATGTGTCTGTGATAAAATGGAAGCTTAACCAAGGTTATATTTGGGTGGTCACCTCAAAGGTGACCCAATATAACTGTTCCTTATTTTATAAGTAAAGATAATATCTCCCATAGTGATCTTTACGAGGACCAAGATGAGAATTATATAGATAATTCTTTGATAGTTGTACTGTTTTTCAAATGAATAATGAAAGATGTGCTAAGAAACATGAATTTACTGTTTAGATATAATATGAATTCTTGATATTATTTTATCAGAACATTTATGCTTATTTTGTAAAAATATCGAATAAATATTATGTATAATTTGTTTACATCCTTTGCAAATGAATAATTATCATGAAAATTATGAAATAAATAAAAAAAACTTAGAAATGGAAACTGTAACAATTAGAGGCAGAAAAAGAGTGTGATAGAAGAAAGGATGAAGGAGTTCGACGACAGACAATGACTAGAGAGAGAAATCAAGTTGACATGTGAAAAAATAACATAGATCACCTCGGATATTTTTGTTGAAGAAAAAGTGTTATGACTAGGGCAGATCACAATAGACCTAAGAAGGGGGAATGAGTAGTTTCGCATTAGAGAGGTACAGAGTGCACCACCAGTAAACTGGCAGAGTGAAGGATTAAAATAGAAGACGTGACAGCACATATAGAAGAGTTGGAGAAAGTTGCCTAATCAATTGCAAAATAAATGACACAATATTGGATGAGCATGGTCCAGGATGAATAGTTGCAACAATTGGGTACGTAGTTTGGTGAAGTGGAAGCACAACTGATAGCGCTGAGGGGATCACTCAAGACGATGCCCCTAATTATATGTGTGACCAAGGAAGCTGAGCTAAAATCGTTGCAGAAATGCATCAATAAGGCACGAGAACGACACCAATAGAGAACTTCCCAGTTGGATGAATTCCAGGAGATCACAGAGCAGTTACCACTCAAAGCCATGGAGGTACTTGTAACCACCAAAGAAGCACAAGCTAAAGTGGGACAAGTATCTGACGAGCACCCAATAGAACAAGAGGTGGAGGAGTGCGCAACACTCAATGTAAAGATCAAGAAATTGGTTGAACAAGTTAGGACAAAGCTTGAAAATTTCAAGGCCAAGTTGAACGTAGCGTCTGTGTCTAGCTGAGGTGGCTCGAGGGAAAGCCACAAGTTTGTGTTGGGGACCTATTGACAAGGGTTTCGAAGGTGAAAAGTGAGGACATCAATAAAGGAAAAGGAAATTGCGGTACTGACAAAGGAAGGAAAATAAAAATGCAATGAAAGAGGATATCGACAATTTTGGTCATTTTGGTCAAGTTAGTAAAGAAGTTGGTTATGTGGACCATTTTTGTAACGGCTTAGAAAGCCTATAAATATGATTAGAATTGTAAAATAAATATATATTGATTAGGAAATTATTCTGAGATTTGGACAAGGAGGATATGTTTTTCAATCGGTTCTGTTGTAAGTGAATTGATGTGTCGATGAGCATATTTCTGGTCTGAGGCTAATCGACCAAGGAATGCTTGTCTTTTGCGATGTGTTTTGGGAATAATATGAAGATGATGTTGATGATATAATTCTGTTTTGTGTTTCTGTGACTCTTGCGATGTGATATATGAATGTGTATGCATGAATATAAATTATGTGAAGGCTTGCAGGGTTCATTAGGTTAATACATGTTGATGTACTTGTTAATATAGTCCTCACTTAATCTGAACTATGTTGTTTTAATGTCCTTGTCACTTTAGAATTTGAATGAGAATGACTGCGAATGCTAATAATAGGTATATCTGATTAATGCTAAGTAGATCAGACTGAACCATAAGCTTGTTGGTCTTCTATTATTAGCTATCTAATACATCGCTTTCTAGCATAACACTTATTAAACCATATGATATATTCGTTTTATTAATGTTTATTTGTATGGTTATGTTTCTATGGAGACCCACGTGAACAAAAGGCTTGGTAAGTAATATTTTGGTTATTTTATGCATAAATTGGTTTTTATCTCCACATATATATATTCAGTCAAATGATGGTTTGTTATTTCTTTTGTGTGCAGGGTTTTCAGCGCTCTAGGATAGATTCACGATGGCTGCACCAGCATATTTGGGGGCTTCGATCCACATTTTGGGTGTATCTTGAGCTTTCATCACCTTCCAGATGCCTTTGCAGATTTTTCAGGTGTTGTTTTACGGGATGCTCTGTGTCTAAGGAGCTGTTACCCTCCATTTTTAGCAGTGTATGGATTTCAAGCAGTCTGGCAATGTCATTCCCGTCCTTGATCAGGACCCTGATTTCGAGCTCGATTTCTGAACAATCGGTTGGGAATTGTTCAAAACGGTTCGAAACCCACTTCAAAAATGGCCCTATTTACCCCTATCGGAGGCCAGTTTTCAGAATTTCTGAACGAATGTGGAGAAATCCTTTCCGGAACAGACATGGTTTTGCCAGATTTGGTGTTGGCCGTTTTTTGGGTAGTTGCTCAAATCTCTGCATTCTGGGATGAATCCTGTCCATCTGTTCATGTATAAATAAAGCTTAAGAAGAGGATGTTGAGAGAAGATTGTAATACTCCATTTTATTAATACAACCATTGTTTGTTCCCTTTACGGTTTCGATTTAGAGCTGGAAGGCGTTGAGGGAGGGCCCCCTTCAGCACCAACCTTGGCATTTTGCATTGTGTGTTTTGTAAGAGAAAGATAGCGTTTCTTTTCCTCTGATATTGTTCTATAGAGTGCTGATAATTTTCCTCATATGCATGTCTGTAGATTCTTAATCAATTGCAATTGGTTTATTTTGTTGAATAGACTCAGGAACAGTTTTTATTTGATACCTCTTTCTGGTTTCAGCGTGGACTGTGTATTAATGGGCATGATTATTATTTAGGGTTATTGTCTTTATAAATTGTGTGGTGGCTTGATCCAAGTTTTTCTTTATGAGAGGTTACAGGTAGACTAAGTTTTTACATTGTTTTTACTGCCAGCCTATAGTGAGACAACGATAGACTCTTCTTGTTCACTCTTCTTATAGGAGACAGCGATAGACTCTTCCTTTGATTTCCAGCATATAGCAAGATAGCAATAGAAGCTACAGGATTGGGTTAAATTCTCCTTATTCACAGGACTGCAAAATAGATTAAGGAATGGTGTGGGTGTAAATATTCCCTTCGATTTCCAGTATGAAGCGTGGTATTGGCAATTTGGTTAATGAAATCGATTTTAGCTATTGAAGACCCTTTTTGCTGCAGCGTGAGAATAATTGATGAATAGTTCATCCTTTTCACTTTTGAGTTTGGAGAGGAACACCAGTTTATAATATTGCTTTCTTGAAACAACATCAGCTCCACAGTGTGCATATGCAAACCATACTTAGCAAATATTTCTCATACAGCCTAATACTAATTAATGAGTATTGTTTGAATGGCATTGGTACTTTCCTGTGTGCATTGATGTGCATAAATAAAACAGAGTGTATTTAAATAACAATAACCAGCCAAGCTTCACTATAATAGGCTGTGTGTGTTGACCATTTAAAGTCAAGAGATCACAGGTATTACTCTGGCAATAATTTTTAGAAGTATTAGTGTGGAGTGAAGCATTAGATCTCGTAGGATTATGGTGGAGTTTTCAGGTCAATAGATCATAGTTATTGTGAAACTTATTAGGCTCTTTTATTTGTAGAATAGATTATCAACACTGTAGCTGAGTGTGGATTGTTGAGTGGTTTAAGGGATTGCTATAGGGTTTGTTTAATTTATTAGTAGATTATTCTTTTGAAGCATTGCTGTAGGTAGGATTTCTCTGAAATATTGCTGTAGGTGGACTTTCTCTGAAAGATTAGAGTTGTTTTAAAACTATCTTTCCTGCACATATAGTGTAGCAGCTCAAAGTTTACGATTGCCCAGTTGATAATTAAATTGAGGTTAATTAAGTAATATTAATTTTGACCAACATTTTGGCGCCGTTGCCGAGGAGTTGCTCCAAGGTAAGCTGGTATTTTGCCTCTTTCTATTTTGTTAGACTGAGAAGTTCAGGTAGATAGGATCCTTTTACATTATACAACAAGGTGGAGGGGAAACGTTAAGACGTAAAGACGACCTCCCTATGGGATTCCCATGGGGTAACAGCCTGCCGCATCCACTTTAGTGGGTTGCCCCAAACCCTTGTTGTTTCCTTCCTGCAAGTGTGTTTGTTTTTTTTTGTTTGATTTATTTTGCTACAAAAGTGTGTTTACTTTTCCTGTAAGGCGTGTTTACTTTCTGGCAATTTAATTTCATGCAAGTGTGTTTTTCTTTTTGCAAGTTTGGGTGTGTTTACTTTCTGCAATTTAATTTCAAGAGTGTTTCATTTTATGCAAGAGCAGCATGTAGTCTTGATTAGAATCATTTAAAACACCTATGAATCAAATAAAAATAAAAACTCGGGTGCTGTAAGAGACCCAGACATCGATCCTTGTGCGAAACATGAACAAAACAACTGACAGAAATGGATACAGAAGTAACCATCAATTTGGGAAAACTTTCTCAAATTCTAGTTGCAGTTGGGAGTTCTTCTTATCAAGTAGAACACATACTGACATCAGTTAAGAGTTTATCTACCTCTCCTGACATAACAAATGAACCAAAGTCCCAAGAGCCACCAAAAGACATTCCTTGCCAAATTGCAGAGGAAATTGACAACTTGGGTGTTACATCCGATGGGAAGCAGCTGGAAATTGAGGAGGTATCAGCAAATCCTCCACGTACTTCCGAAATCAATCAATTAGAAGAAGGGGATCTGCTTGATATGATGAAGGGAGGTGAGTACCAGGACTACTTCGAAAGTTGGTTCCAAGAGGCGACCAGACTACAACACCATTTCCTCCTTCAACACCTTTTGTTGCAGAAGCAAGTAAGTCAGTTGATTCTCCTTATCCAGGTAATCATTGCAACAACTTTTTCATATGTGGATAAAGGTATATTTTTAATTTTACTTCGCACTTGGTTACATTGGAAGAATTCCTATGCTTGAATAGAAACGTTTTCTTTCTTCTTAAGTAGAATAGGAAAATATGTATATAAATAAAAAGAGTTGCATGTTTAGTTAGAAATTAATGCAACTTTGTTGTTTTCTTTATTTTCAATAAAATGATAAGATTTTTAACCAAAATTTATACCTTCTCTCGAATCCATAGTTTTAGAAAATTTATTATGACATCAGCCCATAGCAAGGAAAAATGCCAGAAGGTAATATGAGATTGTGACTGTTGTTTTTAATAATAGTTCTGTAAATATAAGACCACTTGGTGATGGACAGGTTACATTGGTTAAAGGTATATCACAAACATTTTTTAAGCAAGAGTTCCTTCATAATGTGAGTTAGCAATTGGAACTAGAGCTGGTAGGAGGTGAAAGAATGACTTCTTCATCTCCCACTTCTTCATAATAACATTCAATAAAATTGTTTTGTATATATGTACAAAAATTTGTTTTATTAGATTTCTTTTTGAAGGGTGCAGATATTCTTTTCAGGCTCAGGATGTTTTGAACACAACAGGGAAGTCTTTTGTTATCATTTCTATTTTTCAGCCATGATTGTTTTTTGGCAAGAGACTGTATTAATTGGGTAATTTCTGGGCTGCACTAGTAATCAGAATGTCTGTATCAGGTAAATGTATGTGTGCTGTCAGATTTTTCAGAACTGTTCTTGTTATTCATATGAGTACTTATCCACCAGGCATTGCCTACATCAGTGCTTTAAACTTTCCAAAGTGTTTTTGCTTATGAACTTATGGTTTGCTAGGACCATTTGACCTGGTTTCACACTAGATGGAGCGAGGGAATTGTATTTAGTAGCAGCTATGGGCATTAATCATTTTTTTTAAGACATGCAACATTTTTGGAAAAAGGTATCCAGGGCTGGGCAGTTTGGGGGTTATTATCTATTGGCTGATATAATACTTAATACGTATATATATATATTGTTGTACAGCCACTTTGTGATTTTCACTTTTTACAGTTGCAAAGGTTAGTTGTTCATCTGGGCAAATTTTTACAGGCATGTACAAAGAATACTCTTCCAATTCTAGTACCATCCCGCTCCTAGATGGTTTTCAGAGCTGCTCCCCCACTCATCTATGCCTGAGCAAATCATAAATTTTATCTTTAAGGTGAAATTGGGACCAGAGCCTCTGATAGAAAAAGAGTGCAAGAGGTTAACCCGCCGGGATGCTGAACAGGTCCGCTGGCAGCGGGTACCGACCTGTGGTATGAACAGGCAAACCCATCAGGGTGCTGAACAGGCCTGTTGGCAATGGGGCATCTGCCTGGGGAAGAATATTCTTAGATGTTACAGTTACCCCACCGGAGTGCTGAACGGGCTTGTTGGCAGTGGGTTCTGACTCTAATGTCTCCTTTCACAGCCTCATCCATACTTGTCCATATGAACGATGTACCTACGTAAAGGTAAAAGAGAGGTCATAAGGGTGGTTAAATAAAATTTAATAAACTCCTTGAAAAAAATTAACTGATAGCCAATTGATAATCATCTCCAGCCGTTCTGCATTTTGGGTTACCTGATTCTTGTAAAAAAAAAGTTTATGCCTGATATTTTCTAAGTTCTGAACATAGCTGAGGATTTCAGTACAGTTTTTGGCACTACTCAAACTATCCTGTGTGAAGCTAGGTCAAAGAGGACTACTATTCCATTAGCTTCTGTTAGCATTCCTTTTTGTCATATGGCCTATGTCTTGGTGGAAATAGTTCTGTATGAATGGTAAGAATAAAGTTTGCATTTATGAGTGTTGAGCATTGTAATTACATAGGAGTAAGGGTGCTTGATTGAGGTTTGCATTCTGATTGTTTGTTTTGTATTGTTAATAAAAATCGATTTCATGACCTAGTTTGGTTTCTTGTGTGATTATGAGCAGCAGTAAGTTGAAAATGAGGTAATTAAACTATAAACTGTTCTGGTTTAAAACTATAAACTGTTTTGGTTAAACAAATTTCAATTCAGTTTATTTGTTTATTAATTCATTTAAATATTGCATATTGGAAAAGTTAATGGTTTAACATTATTGTGTGAGAGCCTTTACTTGAATAGCATAGCTGCTGCTCAAGATGCTGATAAATTTTGTTTACCTGTATTAATATGAAAACACTGCCGTGTTTACATTGGCTGAAGTATTGGATAGAATGCTGGATGAGGTACCGGAATAGAAATTTTTGCAAATTGACATGGCAAAGGTAAAACTGCTGGTAAAGGTAATGTACATGGCATGATTTGGTAAGTTTTAATTGCTATGTATTGAGGTTTATGGTTATAATTAAATGTTTTTTTTGCCATTACTAAAATTTGATGAGCTGTGAACTATCATGATAACTTTGGCACTCATTTAATTGATATATCACAGTTTTTCTTTTATGTTTCATCCTTTATTATTGATTGGCAGCCTGTAATAAAAATCATAACCTTGTTTTATTGCAATTGGGGTTTTTAAGTGTGATGCGGTTAGCTGTCCCAATTCAGCTAATGTATGGAGACTCCTTGATAGTTATTTCATGGCTCAATCGATTGTCAGCATTTGATGTTCTTTTCTGATGCCTTGGTGCAAATATATAAGATATTTGATCCACATGGCTCCTTAGGTGATCTTCAAGCACGTTTTCCGGGAGCATAATTCTCTAGTAGCTGGACTTTCCAAGAAGGCCCTGAATTTGGATTTGGGCCATGGTTACTTCTTTGAGTTTTTGGATGGCAAGGCCATTAATGATGACTACTTTGTTCTATTTTAGATGCCGAGTTTCTCAGCTTTGTGCCATCAGCTTTATGTATTTTTCTCATGATTTGTTTTGGATTAAGTCCTTCTGCTTGCAAGTTTTGCTCCTGGAACACTTGATTGTTGATCACCACAGATATTCATCAGCATATCTGACCTGCTATATGCGGGAATGATGAGTAAAGTCTGCAAAATCAGACTTTAGTCCTATCAGACTTTCCTTTGAGTTCCAAATCTGGTTGTATGAGACTTTCTTGCAGAGGGACCTGCAAGATCTTTGGGTTGGGGGAGATGTTGGTCTTCTATTATTAGCTGTCTAATACATCGCTTTCTAGCATAACACTTATTAAACCATATGATATATTCGTTTTATTAATGTTTATTTGTATGGTTATGTTTCTATGGAGACCCACGTGAACAAAAGGCTTGGTAAGTAATATTTTGGTTATTTTATGCATAAATTGGTTTTTATCTCCACATATATATATTCAGTCAAATGATGGTTTGTTATTTCTCTTGTGTGCAGGGTTTTCAACGCTCTAGGATAGATTCACGATGGCTGCACCAGCATATTTGGGGGCTTCGATCCACATTTTGGGTGTAACTTGAGCTTTCATCGCCTTCCAGATGCCTTTGCAGATTTTTCAGGTGTTGTTTTACGGGATGCTCTGTGTCTAAGGAGCTGTTACCCTCCATTTTTAGCAGTGTATGGATTTCAAGCAGTCTGGCAATGTCATTCCCGTCCTTGATCAGGACCCTGATTTCGGGCTCGATTTTTGAACAATCGGTTGGGAATTGTTCAAAACGGTTCGAAACCCACTTCAAAAATGGCCCTATTTACCCCTACTGGCGGCCAGTTTTCAGAATTTCTGAACGAATGTGGAGAAATACTTTCCGGAACAGACATGGTTTTGCCAGATTTGGTGTTGGCCGTTTTTTGGGTAGTTGCTCAAATCTCTGCATTCTGGGATGGATCCTGTCCATCTGTTCATGTATAAATAAAGCTTAAGAAGAGGATGTTGAGGGAAGATTGTAATACTCCATTTTATTAATACAACCAGCGTTTATTCTCTTTACGGTTTCAATTTAGAGCTGGAAGGCGTTGAGGGAGGGCCCCCTTTAGCACCAACCTTGGTATTTTGCATTGTGTGTTTTGCAATCACAGGTTAATGTCTCTATTCTTTGATATTGTTATATAGAATGCTGATAGTTTTACTCATATGAATGACTGCAGATTCTTAGTCACTTGTAATTGAATTAGCTTGCTGAGTAAATTCAGGAATAGTTTGTCTTTAACGCCCCTTTCTGGTTTCAGCGTGGACTGTGTATTAATGGGAATGATTATTATTTAGGGTTATTGTCTTTATAAATTGTGTGGTGGCTTGATCCAAGTTTTGCTTTATGAGAGGTTACAGGTAGACAGAGTTTTTACATTGTTTTTACTGCCAGCCTATAGTGAAACAGCGATAGACTCTTCTTGTTCACTCTTCTTATAGGAGACAGCGATAGAATCTTCCTTTGATTTCCAGCATATAGCGAGATAGCAATAGAAGCTACAGGATTGGGTTAAATTCTCCTTATTCACAGGACTGCAAAACAGATTAAGGAATGGTGTGGGTGTAAATATTCCCTTCGATTTCCAGTATGAAGTGTGGTATTGGCAATTTGGTTAATGAAATCGATTTTAGCTATTGAAGACCCTTTTTGCTGCAGCGTGAGAATAATTGATGAATAGTTCATCCTTTTCACTTTTGAGTTTGGAGAGGAACACCAGTTTATAATATTGCTTTCTTGAAGCAACATCAGCTCCACAGTGTGCATATACAAACCAGACTTAGCAAATATTTCTCATACAGCCTAATACTAATTAATGAGTATTGTTTGAATGGCATTGGTACTTTCCTGTGTGCATTGATGTGCATAAATAAAACAGAGTGTATTTAAATAACAATAACCAGCCAAGCTTCATTATAATAGGCTGTGTGTGTTGACCATTTAAAGTCAAGAGATCCCAGGTATTACTCTGGCAATAATTTTTAGAAGTATTAGTGTGGAGTGAAGCATTAGATCTCGTAGGATTATGGTGGAGTTTTCAGGTCAATAGATCATAGTTATTGTGAAACTTATTAGGCTCTTTTATTTGTAGAATAGATTATCAACACTGTAGCTGAGTGTGGATTGTTGAGTGGTTTAAGGGATTGCTGTAGGGTTTGTTTAATTTATTAGTAGATTATTCTTTTGAAGCATTGTTGTAGGTAGGATTTCTCTGAAAGATTGCTGTAGGTGGACTTTCTCTGAAAGATTAGAGTTGTTTTAAAACTATCTTGCCTGCACATATAGTGTAGCAGCTCAAAGTTTACGATTGCCTGGTTGATAATTAAATTGAGGTTAATTAAGTAATATTAATTTTGACCAACAAAGCTTAAACCATGGATCGTTGGATGACTTTGTGGTAGATAGTGTGGTAGTCCTCTTCCATACGCGGAAACATGGTTCCTACATCCCTCCCTTATATATATTAGATGAAACTGTACTTGCTTCGCAGGTGTTGCTGGATAGGGTTAAACCTATCTGGGGCGATGTTTAGGGAGTTTGCGGTGATGAGTATCGATAGGTATGCGGATGGAACCCCTGTCAACCAAGTGTGTGTCAACAATCCATGTTTGATTATGGTTTATCATGTTCAACAATGTTTATATATGGTTTATTTTGGCTAAATATGTTTCACAATTATTGAAGTGGTTAACTAAAGTTTGTGATATTTAACCATGGATTACTTGTGATGTTTGATTATGGGTGACTTTGGTTTAATATTGTTGACTCTAGTAATTGTTTACCATGGAATTATGGTTGAGCATAGTTAACCATGGTTGAATATAATTACCTTAGTTCAACCATAGTGAGGCATGGTTGACTATGTTTGAATAATATTTAAAATGGTTCAACATGTTCAGTTTTAGTCAACTTTCCTTCAATATGTTTGAATTTGGTTGGATACATTTGAATATTGTGGATATTGTTGAACATGGTTAACTATAGTTAACCATGTTTAGCCATGGTTAATAAGGATTAACGATATGTGTTATTTAGTTGACCATGATTGATTATATTTAGAATGTTTGCCAATTTTTTATTATGATTCAACACGTTTAACCATGGTTCATCATGGACATTTGTTAAACTTGGTTAACCACAATTGACCTATTTTGTTTATGATTAACCATGTTTATTTTTGGTTGACTATGGATAAATATGTTTAACCATGTTTAACTATGGATAACCATGTTAGACTATGGTCAACCATGTTTAACTATGGATAACCATGTTAGACTATGGTCAACCATGTTTAACTATTGTTTAATTTGGTTAACCATGGTTTTTCCATGTTTGATTATGGTTTAGCAAGTGTCACCATGGTTCTTTATGGTTGATTATGTTTCATGATTGTTGAAGACGATTGAATAATTTTGCAATCTTTTACCATGGACTACTCATGATGTTTAACTAAAGGTGACTTTAGTAAATATGGTTGACTAACGTTTTCAATGTTTGACCATGAATTACTTGTGATGTTTGAATGAGGGTGACTTTCGTTGAATATAATTAACTCTAGTAATACTATTAACCATAAGACCATGGTTGAACATAGTTAACTAGGTTTTACTATTATTGACCATCGTTGACTATAGCTGATCAAGTTTGATTATGTTTGTCTATGGTTTTCTTTAGTTGGGTATGGTTGAACATGGATGATCATGTGTGACTATGATTGACTATGATTAACTTAGGTCAACCATGGTTGACTATGGTTGAATTTTTTTTAATAATATTGACCATAGTTGACCATGTTCAAATTTGGTAAACATTAAATTAGTAGGTTTGAGTTTGGTTTTCTACATTTGACTATCATTGATGTTGTTGAAAATGGTTGTCTTGTCCCCATTCAAATAAGAGTACTTGGAAATAATGTTTCACCAACCTACTAGTTCCCTAGGTTGAGATGGAGACATAAATTTTGTAATAAAGGGGATATAGGACCCAAAATGAATTTATTTTACCATATTCACATTTAAATGGTCACATAACTAATAAATGCTAATAAAATAAGGTGGCATTAAATCATGAAGACACTGGGAATCTTGTGGAGCCTTTGGGTGACTAGATTCCCCAGACACTTTTCATGACCTTCATCCTGATTCAAACCAAAGTAGAATGCAACATTCTTGGTAGGTGATGTGTTGTCACATAGCCTATAATGAGCAAAGTAATTCAAATTATATAGGAGAGTAACTCACATGAAAGAGGAAGAGACTAATAAGACAATGTGTGCCACTTGGAAGAAGATTCCATGCACTCTATGACAACAAATGATGAAAGATTCTATGACACATATGACAAATTCAGATATGATTACAGACCTATAAAAAATAGAACATGATAGAGCTAAAAATAGCCACCAAGAGGGTGCATTTGGGATTTAGAGGCAGCCATTCGAATTGGGCAAAGAGTTTGACCATGAAGAAAGAAAACAAGTGTCATATGAGTTACTAAACCACTAAGTTGAGTAATTGGAGGAATCCCATGGAGGGAAATTCAACCTTAGGAGGCCTCATGAAGTTAATAACATTATTAATTGAGGAATTATAATGTATTTTTATCATTTTTAAATTGACCTTTGGCATTTTGGAGAGATTTTGATTGTCCATTGCATGGTGAGTGTTCACACTCCCTGCCTGTGAACCAATTTCGAGGAAGTTGGATTCCTTTCCAAGTTGGTTAATGGAGAGGCCATTAAAAACTATAATTGGATATGAATGAAGGAATTTTAGTTGTAGGTTTAAGTTCCATACCGTTTGAGATTCCATCTATCTGTCCTTTCTCTCTTTCCTACTTCATCATTTTCCATACTCTCATGTGATGATGCACTTGTTAGAGTGGTTCTTGCGCTTGGAGGATTATATGTGATTCCAAAGCTTCGGTATATTATGTTTGTCTATGTAATGTTATGTCTATATGCTCTGTAAGTTGAAATATCAGAAATACATGTGTAAAAGGCTCGCATTCCCATGCTCTTGAAGAACTAGTTTTCATGTATTTGGCTTCCATTTTGAAAGAGTAATATATCGTATATGTATTAACGAATTTATCTGATTTTTAATGCTCTTTGAAAATCTATTTTTATGTTGGATATGGTATCCATTTATCATTCCATTATATGAACTATTTCATTCAAGAAAATATTGATAGGTCAGTAGTCCATTTAGATAGTGCGGTAGTCCTCTTCTATATACGGGAACGTGGTTCTCGCAGCCCTCCATTATACATCTCAGGTGAAACTGTGCTTGCTTCGTAGGTGTTGCTGGATAGGGTTAAACCTATTTGGGGCAATGTTTAGGGAGTTTGTGGTGATGAGTATCTATAGGTCTCCAGATGGAACCCCTGTCGACCAAATGTGTGTCAATAGTCCATGTTTGATTATGGTTTATCACGTTCAACAATGTTTATCTATGGTTGGTTTTGGCTAACTATGTTTCACAATTATTGAAGTGGTTGACTAAAGTTTGTGATATTTAACCATGGATTACTTGTGATGTTTGATTATGGGTGACTTTGGTTGAATATTATTGACTCTAGTAATTGTTTACCATGGAATTATGGTTGAGCATGGTTAACCATGGTTGACTATAATTAACTCAGTTCAACCATAGTGAGCCATGGTTGACTATGTTTGAATAATATTTAAAATGGTTCAACATGTTCTTGATTTTGGTAAACTTTCCTTCAATATGTTTGAATTTGGTTGGATAGATTTGAATATTGTGGATATTGTTGAACATGGTTAACTATAATCAATATAATCAATTAGTTAACCATGGTGAGCCATAGTTAACCATGGTTAGCTATGGTTGATAAGGATTAACTATATGTGTTATTTAGTTGACCATGATTGATTATATTTAGAATGTTTGCCAATTTTTTTATTATGATTCAACATGTTTAACCATGGTAGATCATGGACATTTGTTAAACTTGGTTGACCACGATCGACCTATTTTGTTTATGATTAACCATGTTTATTTTTTCTTGACTATGGATAAATATGGTTGACCATGTTTAACTATGGATAACCATGTTAGACTATGGTCAACCATGTTTGACTATTTTTTAATTTGGTTAAACATGGCTTTTCCATGTTCAACAATAGTTTTCCATGTTTGATTATGGTTTTGCAAGTGCCACCATGGTTCTTTATGGTTGATTATGTTTCATGATGGTTGAAGATGATTGACTAAACTTTGCAATGTTTTACCATGGACTACTCATGATGTTTAACTAAAGGTGACTTTAGTAAATATGGTTGACTAAGTTTTCAATGTTTGACCATGAATTACTTGTGATGTTTGAATGAGGGTGACTTTCATTGAATATGATTAACTCTAGTAATACTATTAACCATAAGACCATGGTTGAACATAGTTAACTAGGTTTTACTATTATTGACCATGGTTGACTATAGTTGATCAAGTTTGATTATGTTTGTCTATGGTTTTATTTGGTTGGGTATGGTTGACCATGGATGATCATGTGTTACTATGGTTGACGATGATTAACTTAGGTCAACCATGGTTGCATTTTTTTAATAATATTGACCATAGTTTACCATGTTCAGATTTGGTCAACATTAATTTAGTAGGTTTGAGTTTCATTTTCTACATTTGACTATCATTGATGTTTTTTAAAATGGTTGTCATGTCCCCATTCAAATTAGAGTACTTGCAAATAATGTTTCACCAAAATACTAGTTCCCTAGGTTAAGATGGGGACATAAATTTTGTAATAAAGGGGCTATAGGACCCAAAAGGAATTTATTTTACCATATTCACATTCAAATGGGTCAGATAAATAATAAATTCTAATAAAATAATGTGGCACTGGCTCATGAAGACATTGGGAATCTTGTGGAGCCTTTGGGTGACTAGTTTCCCCACACACTTTTCATGACCTTCATCCAAATTCAAACCCAAGTAGAATGCAACATTCTTGGTAGGTGATGTGTTGTCACATAGCCTATAATGAGCCAAGTAATTCAAATTATATAGGAGAGTAACTCACATGAAAGAGGAAGAGCCTATTAATACAATGTGTGCCACTTGGAAGGAGATTCCCAGTGCACTGTATGACAACAAATGATGAAAGATTCTACGACACATATGACAAATTCAGATATGATTGCAGACCTATGAAAAATATAACATGACAGCGCTAAGAATAGCCACCAAGAGGGTGCATTTGGGAGTTAGAGGCAGCCATTCGAATTGGGGAAAGAGTTGGAGCATGAAGAAAGAAAACAAGTGTCATATGAGTTACTAAACCACTAAGTTGAGTTGGAGGAATCCTATGGAGGGAAATTCAAACTTAGGAGGCCTCATGAAGTTAATAACATCATGTATTGAGGAATTATAATGTATTTTTATCATTTTTAAATTGACCTTTGGAATTTTGGAGAGATTTTAATTGTCCATTGCATGGAGAGTGTTCACTCTCCCTTCTTGTGAACCAATTTCGAGGGAGTTGGATTCCTTCCCAAGTTGGTTGATGGAG
Source organism: Pseudotsuga menziesii (assembly GCA_001517045.1). Classification (NCBI taxonomy): domain Eukaryota; kingdom Viridiplantae; phylum Streptophyta; class Pinopsida; order Pinales; family Pinaceae; genus Pseudotsuga; species Pseudotsuga menziesii. Next base: position 5,411 of record LPNX010235166.1, on the reverse strand, counting down.
AGGCCTTTCGAAACTCTCATTGGATATGAATGAAGAAATTTTAGTTGTAGGTTGAATTTCCATACAGTTTGATATTCCATCTATCTCCCCTCTCTCTCTTTCCTACTTCATCATTCCCCATACGCTCATGTGATGATGCACTTGTTAGAGTGGTCCTTGCACTTGGATGATTCTATGTGATTCCAAAGCTTCGGTATATTATGTTTTTCTATGTAATATTATGTCCATATGCTCTGTAAGTCAAAATATCAGAAATACATGTGTAAAAAGGCTTGCATTCCCATGCTCTTGAATCACTAGTTTTCATGTATTTGGCTTCCATTTTGAAAGAGTTATATATCATATATGTATTAAGGAATTTATCTGATGTTTAATTCTCTTGGACAATATATTTTTATTCTGGATATGGTATCCATTTATCATTCCGTTATATGAACTATTTCATTGAAGAAAATATTGATAGGTCGGTAGTCCATTTAGATAGTGCGGTAGTCCTTTTCTATACGTGGAAACGTGGTTCTTGCAACCCTCCCTTATACATCTCATGTGAGACCATACTTGCTTTGCAGGTGTTGCTGGATAGGGTTAAATGTATCCAGGTGGGTGTTTAGGGGGTTTGCGGTGATGAGTATCGATAGGTTTGCGGATGGAACCCCTGTCGACCAAGTGTGTGTCAATAGTCCATGTTTGATTATGGTTTATCATGTTCAACAATGTTTATCTATGGTTTATTTTGGCTAACTATGTTTCACAATTATTGAAGTGGTTGACTAAAGTTTGTGATATTTAACCATGGATTACTTGTGATGTTTGATTATGGGTGACTTTCGTTGAATATTGTTGAATCTAGTAATTTTTTACCATGGAATTATGGTTGAGCATAGTTAACCATGGTTGAATATAATTAAGTTAGTTCAACCATAGTGAGCCATGGTTGACTATGTTTGAATAATATTTAAAATGGTTCAACACGTTCAATTTTGGTCAACTTCCCTTCAATATGTTTGAATTTGGTTGGATACATTTGAATATTGTGGATATTGTTGAACATGGTTAACTATAACCAATATAATCAATTCGTTAACCATGGTTAGCCATAGTTAACCATGGTTAACAAGGATTAACTATATGTGTTATTTAGTTGACCATGATTGATTATATTTCGAATGTTTGCCAATTTTTATTATGATTCAACATGTTTAACCATGGTTCATCATGGACATTTGTTAAACTTGGTTGACCACGATTGACCTATTTTGTTTATGATTAAACATGTTTATTTTTGGTTGACTATGGATAAATATGTTTGACCATGTTTAATTATGGATAACCATGTTAGACTATGGTCAACCATGTTTGACTGTTATTTAATTTGGTTAACCATCATTTTTACAAGTTCAAAAATGGTTTTCCATGTTTGATTATGGTTGAGCAAGTGTCACCATGGTTCTTTATGGTTGATTATGTTTCATGATGGTTGAAGATGATTGACTAAATTTTGCAATGTTTTACCGTGGACTATTCATGATGTTTAACTAAAGGTGACTTTAGTAAATATTGTTGACTAAAGTTTTCAATGTTTGACCATGAATTACTTGTGATGTTTGAATGAGGGTGACTTTCGTTGAATATGATTAACTCTAGTAATACTATTAACCATAAGACCATGGTTGAACATAGTTAACTAGGTTTTACAATTAATGACCCTGGTTGACTATAGTTGATCAAGTTTGATTATGTTTGTATATGGTTTTATTTGGTTAGGTATGGTCGATAATGGATGATCACGTGTTACTATGGTTGACTATGATTAACTTAGGTCAACCATGGTTAACTATGGTTGAATTTTTTCTAATAATATTGACCATAGTTGACCACGTTCAAATTTGGTCTAAATTAATTTAGTAGGTTTGAGTTTGATTTTCTACATTTGACTATCATTGATGCTGTTGAGAATGGTTTTCATTTCCCCATTAAAATAAGAGTACTTGCAAATAATGTTTCACCAACCTACTAGTTCCCTCGGTTGAGATGGAGACATAAATTTTGTAATAAAGGGGATATAGGACCCAAAAAGAATTTATTTTACCATACTCACATTTAAATGGGTCACATAAATAATAAATGATAATAAAATAAGGTGGCATTGGCTCATGAAGACATTGGGAATCTTGTGGAGCCTTTGGGTGACTAGATTCCCCAAACAATTTTCATGACCTTCATCCAAATTCAAACCCAATTAGAATGCAACGTTCTTGTTAGGTGATGTGTTGTCACTTAGCCTATAATGAGCCAAGTAATTCAAATTAGATAGGAGAGTAGCTCACATGAAAGGGGAAGAGACTAATAAGACAATGTGTGCCACTTGGAAGGAGATTTCCACTGCAGTCTATGACAACAAATGATGAAAGATTCTATGAAAAATATGACAAATTCAGATATGATTGCAGACCTATGAAAAACATAACATGACAGGGCTAAAAATAGCCATGAAAGGGAAAGTGCTAAATTAATTGAATCGTCAAAATATCATGAATTTCAAAGGGAAAGTGCTTACTCTAAGGTAATGTCAAAATTTGATTTTCAATTCTATGATAACGATGTTTCCTCAAAAAAGATATCTTCTACTTTAACTTCTCCTAGATCCTTTGATCATAATCTCGACATGCCACTTTTTTATTACTATCCTGATGAATTTGCTATCACACATTCCATTGAATCTTCACGAGTTTTAGATCTCCTCCAATCTTCTTTTTATGATCCAATTTATGCATGGTTGGAAGAGTCATATTTTAAAAGATTTTCATGTCATCTTCTTCTTCCTTTTGTAAATATAAGTTCTAATTTAATACTTTCTATTTTTCAGTATGAAGCATTTCAATTCATATTATTAATATTTGATATGTTTTATTTTGCAGGATTACAAATACTTCAATGGCTTCATTGGCTTTTTGACTTTACCTGATTATGATTGTATATTTGATTTTAGTATACATAAAATAAGACTAGGAATAAGATAGAGTAGTTTCTTTTCTTTTTCTTTACTTATTAGTTTTTAGTTTTGATTTCACGAGAATGTATATATTTATTAATAAGTTCAATAGTTTTCTGCTAAGGATAGATTGATCTCTATTTAATTTTTGGTCAGGTACACTTGGTTGGATTGACAAGTTAGAAAGCATTTTGAAGAAAGTGATACAATCGGGAATGCTTGAATACGAGTATGGCCTTACATCAGGGAATTGAATTCTTTATCTTATTTCCATTTCAAAATTTGTATACTTGTTATTTATCTTTTTAAACTTTGAAATATTGTAAAGTTTAGATATTGATTTTTTTTAATTGACTTAGAACCACAAACTCATCCTCGCATGCTTGTTCTAAGTATTTTGATATTGATATTTAAAACAAATAAAAAAAAGGATTGAATTTTGAAATTAATTGTGAGAAATCATAAATTTACAATAATTGAGTAATGATAAATATATTTATTAAAATTAATCATTAGGTTATTTTACACGATTTTGGGATGATGTCATTAATTATACACTTTTAGACTATATTTAAATTATTACATTGGCATTCATCAATTTATTTGAAATGTGTAGACTAGCCTTATGGTTATTTTTTTTATCATTCAAATTTTGATTTTCTCTTGAAATGAGTTTGCTAAATCAACTCCTTGAAATTTCTAAATCATTCATGCCAATTCCTGATTTTGCTCATAAATATTGTTTTGATGAATATTTCTCTAAATTTTTGTAATCGATCATTTTTCAAAATTAATGATTTAGTCTTTTCTATGAATATTTACCATATTTATAATTAAGAAAAAGTTTTATTTTTATATTGTCACAACCACAAATTAAGAAAATATAATTGAGGGTATGGAAAATTGTTTTATAATTTCAGATAAATTAAATTTGTGTAAAATATTATTACATGTTGATCTTCAATTTAAAAATTTTCTTTTATTCGATTATGATGCTTAATGAAGTTGTGACATGGAATTAATAATGATCTGTACATAAAAGGAAATTAATATTGAATTTGGTTTCACTTGATTGCTTTTCATTTTCACTTTTGAGACCTAGATGATTGGATTTCTTATCACCTTAGCCTTGTACATATTGACTAGATTTTGAGTTGATATCTTGCTTTTTGAAATAATTAGTTTCTTACAAGTCTTCTTTATTTCTTTGATTATCTTTGATTTAGAAGATTTTGTTATGACCATTTTCTTTTAATTTTTTCATTTATTTTTGTTTTTCAAAATAAAGAGTTGTAATCATTACATCTTGCTCACTTTGTAATTATTCTCACAAAACTATACAACTTAGACTTTTCATTTTTCCTTTTGTAAATAATGATGAATAAAAAGATTCGACTTACTCAATCTTCTCATCGATTAATTAAATGAGTCCTAAAAGAATGAAGAGATGTTTTAACAATTGAATGATTCTGCAATATTCAAATATTTTCAAAATTTTACATCAATAATAAGTTTATGATACTTTTTGTGAAAATCACCATTTTGACATACATATTATATTTGTGTTTCCTATTTTCCATTTTATATTGACCTTTTATCTAAAATTTAAATTTTTATATTGTGGTCAGTTTTAATATTAGGAGATTTGTTGTTATTTCTTACGCATGTTATAATTTTGTGATTTTTAAGTTATTTTGTATAGCTCATCACATAGAGAGTGATCATATCTTAAAATTTGTTTTTGAACTTATTTACCTTCTTCGACTCTCAATTAAAGTTTCGTTAAATTTTTCTTTTAGATTTCAATACATATCTTTTGGTTGAATTTTGGATTTGAATCGGATTCTATCTTTTGAGTGTTTTGGTTCAATTAGTGATTTTTTGATTGGTTTCAGTAGCGAATTTAATATTTTCAGCTTTTTTATTTTCTTCTTTGTTGTTAAGGGAGCATTGTAGATAAATAATACTTTGATGGCACACTATTGGATGTATATATATCTCTCTACTAATCAACCTGATATCTTTAAAAGAAATCATTGTAAGAAATTTCTTTCCATATCAAATGTTCTTACTGTGACTGAATCACTCCTAGCCTTCAAATATTTCTTATGAACTTAGCTAATCGGTCAGTTGAACTCACGGTTATTATTCTTGGAATTTATTTTGAGAATGATATCATTAGCTAGGCAAGTTAACTTGTTGGGAAATTTTTCTCTCAGAATCTTTATATCGATAGCATTAGTCATCTTTAGGCCCTCCATGTTATTATAGGGGTATTATCTGGATTTGTTTCTCATCCATTAGAATTATTTTTTTTTAAACTAAACTAAACTTTGATTGAAGAATAGGAGGTCTCATTACGAGCCGACCTAATCATGATCATCAGCCCTGTCATGGATAACATCATTTCTGATCACCA
>LPNX010235124.1:75000-76411 GCA_001517045.1 Pseudotsuga menziesii | reverse complement strand
GAGAGAGAGTGGAGAAGGGGTCATTAATGGTAAATGGAAACAAATATATGTGTGTGTGTGTGTGAGAGAGAGAGAGAGAGAGAGGGTTGGTGAATAGATATGGGGGTGGTGGTTAGGTGTAGTTTGATGAGTTTGGGAGTGAGAGAGAGTGGAGAAGAGGGGGTGTTAGTGGTAGGGGGTGACATAGGGGAGAGAGAGAGAGAGAGGAAGAGAGAGAAGTGGGTTGTCATGGGAATGAATGGATTGGATAGAGTTAGAGTATGTCTATGTGTGTGAGTGAGAGAGGAACACAGAGAGATAGAGGAAGGTAGGTTTAGGGGTTTCGGTAGTGTGGGGAGGGGGGAATAAATAATGGGGTAGGGGTTAGGGGATACAAGGTGTTAGTAGTAATGGGGGACATACATATGTGTGTGTGTGTGTGTGACAAAGAGAAAAATATAGAGAGACAAGAAGTCTTAGAAAATGGTAGTGTGGACTTTGGAAAAGTGAGAAGTGAGCACATTGGTGGTAGCATGACTTGAGAGATCGATGGAGTAGACCAAGAGGACATCAAGTGTGGGGAACACGATTGTTTGGCATATACTTGTAGGAATATGCAATTTCTAGAAGTGCACTTCATATTTGCAAAGTGCAATCGAGCCAAAGTCAGAGCCTATTAAATAAGATGAAAGGACAAAGTTGTAAAGCTGAATAAAACCAAATTCTAGATTGCAAAAGAGAATGCGAGAGAATCATTAGGGTTAGGCTAATTACTGATTTGGGGGGAATTGTGTCCCCTATGTGACCTCTGCAAACCCTCCTCTATAACCTCTATCCCGTGCACCCTCTCCTCCATATCCCCTCCTCTATGGCCCCTCTCCTCTGTGGCCCCTCTCCTCTACGAACCCTGAAGGAAGAATGAATTTTACATAGAGGTTGTCCTAAGGCCCAAATAATATTTATTTTGGTTCTAGGGAAAATGATATATGGTACAAATTTAACATTATATTTTATCATTAGTTTAAAAAAAATCACTTTCACCATTATATTTCTAAATTAGGACCCCATTCTTCTTCAAATAGAGGATCCTAGATCAATTCATGTTAGTAAGCTATTACAATAAAAGTACTATCTGATGTGATGTATCCTTAGGGATCAATATTACATTGTATTTAAGCTAAGTTATGCTCTCAATCCCAAATTAGTTACTACACATTTAGTATTAGGGTACACATATGACCCTAATATGAACCAGATATATGATACTAAGCCCCATATCGTCATCATCATAATCATCATCAATCATGACTTAGTGAACAATGAAGGAAATTTGACACTTTACAAAATGATAAGCGACACTTTCTAAAATTGTATAAATATGACACCATAATTGTATTGATAAAGGAATTTAGACTAGAGACCTTGTATCAAA
>LPNX010235124.1:0-70000 GCA_001517045.1 Pseudotsuga menziesii | reverse complement strand
TAATTGTGTAATAAATAAAATGGACACCTTTCAATTACCTTTCACTTTCCTCTTTCTACCTTCCCCCAACAGGACCCCCCCTTGAAATTTGTTGATGGAGTCGACATGCCAAATACGAGGTGGATTGATATTTTTTGCTAAATTTGGAAGATACTGACTAATGTACACCATGGAGTGATATAGAATATATCCCTGCACCATAGCACCCTCAGGGTGTGCTCTTTATCTAACAAAATACTTTAATGACTTCAAATTCCTTTCCACAATCCACATTTACCTTGAGTTTACAGGTCCACACAATTCAATCTCCTCAACTTGGTGTATGAGATAGTGTTCTTGTGCATTAAAAAGTGCCAGAGGTAAATTTCCGTATTTCACACATTAGACAAGGAATTTCTCTCTTCCAATACCTAATATCTTATTTATGGATTTTGTTAGATGAAATAAACCTACAAAATATGCAAGAAAATAACAATGATCAAACAGATTGAGGCATGTATAATAAAGTTTCAAGTTGTAAAACACAATATGTCAATAAGAAATGCAACCAAAAGAATGAACATTTTTCATGGATATAAAATTGTTACTTACCTCATGTATTTACCAATATCATATATAACATGTTTTATGTTTTCATCAAAGCTATCTGGGAGAGTCAGAGGTAGAACGTACTGTAGCAAAAATAAAATCATTATCTAATGTTTCCAAATAGGAGATAAAAATTACTAAAAATATTTACTTATGTTGATGTAATTGTAACTTCGGAATGTATTCACTTGTATAACTTATGTATTGTACACTGAATTTTATTTTGGGAAGTGTTTGTAATGTAATTGAGTCATGTCATTCCATGATGTTCCAATTGGGAGTTTCTATAATGTGAACAAGTCATGTAAAGTCATTGTGGGTAACCCTCATATTGATCAAGGGTTAAAGTCTCCACAGTTGTGGGGCACTAGGGTTATTAGACTCCCTTAGAGATGTCGGCTCTAGTAAGTAATTGTTAAGTGAGGCCTACATGTTAAAGTGGAAATTAAGTGAACAAAAGAATATAAATAGAGAGTGAGCCTCTCTATTTATCACACACACACACACACACTTACTGGGGTGCATGAGTGAGAGAGAAGAAGCTGGGATCAGAGAGAGAGACTACTGCTGTCGAGAGATCATCATTATGTTTTTGGGTTTTAATTTTGGTACTGATTCTATCTATGAGGAAGTTGCGGGGTTTTCTCCTTTATGGTTTCCCCAAGGAAAATTCTTTATGTCTCTTGTCTATTGTGTTTATTGCTGTGCATGTTATTCTCTCAGATAAGATCCTAAGATAATGCTAGCTTGAATGATAAAAATATAACATGGTATCAGAGCTAACCTGAGAAGAAGAAATTATGTAGCTGCGGAAGCTATGGATTCTTACTTTTTGGGTCTCTCTCCACAATCCATCAGCAAAAGTATGCTAGGCTGACTCTCCATTGAAGGGTGCATCTTTTTGTCGAAGCGGAATTCGATTCTGGACATTTTCAATTTTTGGTGCAGGAAATTAGGGCTTCTTACAGAAGAGGAATTTTTGAGTGAGACCAGAATAGGATTTCTCTCCTCATCAAAATCAAATTTTAGAGACTTGGGTCGAGATTTTTGGTTGGGTGAAACTCTAGGAAAGTCAAACCCTAGTTTGACCATGTGCTGGAAAAACCCTAAATATTAAAATTGGTAAGTTTTGGTACATTCCCTATATCTAGGGATTGGAGAAGGCCCAGGAGCTGAAACTTTCACAAGAAGAATATAAAATCTTGGTTTACAATGTATCCCAATTGCAGCATCTGATTCACTATATTATAGGATATATGATCCCTCCAAGTTAGGGTTCCATACTCTTCTAGGATTCATCCCTAAACATGACACCTGGGGAGAATTGCTATATGTCGGGATACAAAGGTCCAAATTAAATTTCTGAAGATTTTCTATAAAGGGAATAGAATGTGCCTTTTGTGGTAGAATTTTTAGATCCTGAAGATGAAATATTGACATGTGCGGTCCATACAACTTCGCTATGATGAACAGTCCTAAAACAGGTCACCTTGGGAAAACGATCATAAGTTTCAATTGGTGAAACCAATTCTGATGAAACCTATGGTGTTGGAATAGGGACATATGAGGATATCTCAGGGTGAATTTTTAGACATAGAGGAGTAGTAATTTTGGATACATCATAGAAACAATATCAGGAATTGCTGCATAAGAAATTGAAAAACTAGGGCTTCCTATTTCGGGAGCTTCCCTCCACTATTTTTAGAAAAGGAGTACATTGGAAAGCTCACCTTGAAGAGGTATATATTTCTATCCAATCAGATCTTAAATATTCCAATTTTTGAAAATTAGGGTTTCTCTGACAAACCCTAGATCGGTCAGCTCCGGAACCAGGACGGACACCTCAAATCGGTAAGATCTAATCTTTTGCTATTTTCATTTGAGATTCTCATTTCAAAGTGATCTATAACATCATCTTGATGATAATATTGGTGAAGTTGACAAATTCCAACAATGGAAGTATATGATATCTCTGAAGAAAATGAATTGGACACCCACATGAGTGGAGAGGTTCCAGTTCCAGAGGGAGATGAGTCTAAAAGCATTACACAAGAAGAACTTAGTCAAGGCCAAGAAGATCATTTTTGATTCAATCACAGATAACCTTATACCACAAGTGTCTTCCCTAAAGACATCAAAAGAGATGTTTGATTCCTTCACCAAGCTATTTGAAGGGAAGAACATAAATTGGAATATGACTTTGAGAAAACAGTTGAAGAATGTGAAGATCCAGAATGCAGAGACCATACGGTCATACTTTACGAGGGTCTCCCAAATCAAAGAAAAACTTGTAGTAGTAGAAGAAGAAGTGGAGAATGAAAAAGTGGTGATAGCCACCTTGAATGGCCTCCCAGGATCATGGGATTCATTCATGCAAGGAATGTGTGCCAGAAGGAAGTGATTACTTTCAGCAGACTCTGGGAAGAAGAAGCAGCTCGACTCATGGTAAGGGAAGAGAAGATGGGAGCAACTGAAGATCAAGCTCTCACCATCCAAAGAAGAGCCCTCAAGTGATGAGCAAGACAAAGGACTCAACTCTTGAATAAACTCTTATCCATCTTAGCATTTGGATAAGAAATGATGAATGAAGAAGATGATGAAGCGGAAGGCTCAAGAAGAAGTCTACCCATGAAACAAATAAAGATAAGTATTCAATTGTCATTTCATGATATTGTTTTGTTATGCATTTGTTTATATCCAGTTGATGTATTATGCATGATAGAATGTTTGCATTAATGACTGTATACTACTAATATGCATGTGATGGGTAAGTAGCTCATGGTGCTATACAACTCTCCATTGCTACTTATCTAGAATGAAACCTCTTTGTTGACATATTGGATTAGCGCACAATCTCAATGTTGTCCTGGTAGAGATGGAAGGAATCTAGAATGTTTCCATGAGATATGGATGAATGTTGTATTGGCTAAAATAGTTGCATAATATTTGATGAAAAATAATTTTTCATTATGAATATACCTTATGAAATGTTTCTAACCATACAACTAATGCATTTGACTTGTAGGAAAGATCGCATAAAATCACCTACAATCAAACAAGGATGACACTTGTTCTGAAGAACAAGTGATGATAGTTCAATATGAAGAATAATATGATGAATGCAGTGACATCATTGATGCAGGAACCTTCCAGCTATGAAGAAGTAACCAAGAAGAAAGGGAAGACTAGTTCAAGAAGAATGATGTCTAGAATGCAATATCGATACATGAAGAAAAGTTCGTAGTTCCATCATGCAGTAGATGGAAACATCGTGGGATACAAGGAAAGATTCGTAGCACGTGGCTTCTCATGAAAAGAAGGCATAGACTACAAAGAGACATTTTTAGCTAGTGGGAGTTGAGACACATGACAGGAAGAATCATGTGTGCAAATGAAAGAAGGCCTTCTATGAGCTTAGAAGACACCCATGGGATAAAACATACATGAGGAGCTTGATGAAGATCTTAACCTTTGCTATAGGTTGAAGATGAAAGCCTAAAGAGGATGACAAGCTCATAGATGAGTGTGAGAAAAACTTTTGAAAAAGTTCAAGATAGAGGATCTTAGTATCCAGTGATCCTAGATGGATACATAGAATATTAGTAGCAGAGGAAGCTACTTGTCACTCCAGTACAGATTGTTTCAGTGCATATAGTATGAAAGACAGAGGGAGAATGATGCTTTGCTTTAGAGGGAGTGACTGTAGAAGATCCTAAGGTTTGACATGGTACGACAGGATGGACATATTTTTGATGAATCTAGGATTTACTGAGAGTAAAGCAGATTCCAACCTTTGCTTCAAGGTTGAAGATAGAAGACTAGTGATGCTCATGTTATATGTTGATAACTTGTTCTTGACAGAAAAGAGGAACTCATTAAAGTTGCAAGAAGGAGACTTTCTGCCGAGGTCGATATGAAGGACTTGGATATGATGGCATGGAGGTGTGGCAGAATATCCCTAGGACAAGGGAAGTATGTAGTAGAGATCCCGAAGAGGTTTGGGATGATGGACTGCAAGGCCATGACCACACCTATGGCATCAAACCTGAAGCTATTGAGAGTTGGTTCATCAGAGACGGTTGATGCTACGATGTATCATGAGATGATTGGGTCCTTGATGTACCTAACAAATACAAGACGAGATATTTTATTTGTTGTGAACACCTTGAGCCAGTTTCTGATAGATCTGAGACATGTTCACTTGATTGCTGCAAAGCATATTTTAAGGTACCTAAGGGGTACAGTTGATTATGGGATCAAGTATGAGGCGAATAAAAAGATTAACCTGGAAGGTTATGTTGATTCAGATTGGGCAGGCAATTCTGTCGATAGGAAGAACACTTCAGGGTGTTTCTTCAGTATGGGATCATGTGTCATCTCTTGGTTTAGCAGGAATAAATCTCGTGTAGCACTGAGTACAGCTAAATCAGATTATGTCATAGCTTGTTCAACTAGTTGTGAGGCAGTATGGATGAGAAAGCTACTGTCTGATTTATTTGATCTCCAATTAGATGCTACTTGTATATGTTGTGACAACCAGAGTTGTGTGAAGTTGTTGGAAAACCTGGTGTTCCATGACAAGTCGAAGCATATTGAGATCAAGTATCACTATATCAGGGATATGGTGCAGAGAGTAGCAGTGAAGTTCTAGTATGTTGCGACGGACGAATAGATAGTTGATGTGTTGACAAAGCCATTGGATAGAGTGAAGTTTGAGTACATTAGGGAGAAGCTTGGTGTTATATAGATCGAGGTTCCCTCCAAGGGGAAGTGATGAGTCCATGATCCATTCTGACATGGTGAGAGGATTGGTTCCTTCCATGGTCAGATGTAAGGGCTGAGCCATTCTACCATGGTGAGAGGATTGATTCCTTCCATGTTAGATATGAGTGCTGAGCCATTCTGATGTGGCTCTAGGATTGGTTCCTACATCATCAGATATACATGCCGATTACCATTCTCTGAATGGAGGTACATAGTTAGTTACTAGGAATACTCAGTCTGGGACTAAGGGCCATTCTGATATGACTGTGGGATGTAGTCTCACATGATCAGATATAAGTGCAAGGCCATTCTGATGTGATTGAGGGATGTGTTCCCACTTGATCAGATATAAGGGCTGATGACATTCTCTGGGAGAATGGAGGCACCTCGTCAGTTACCAGGAACCCTCAGTCTGGGACTGAGAGCCATTTTGACATGGGGGCAGGCTAGGCCCTCCCATGGTCAGATGTAAGGGCTGGGCCATTCTGGCATGGGGGTAGGATAGGACCTCCCATGGTTATATGTAAGGGCTGATTCCATTCTCTAGGAGAATGGAGGCACCTGTTCAGTTACCAAGAACCCTCAGTCTAGGACTGAGAGACATTCTGACATGGGGGAAAGATAGGCCCTCCCATGGTCAGATGTAAGGGCTGGGCCATTCTGACATGGGGGTAGGCTAGGCCCTCCCATGGTCAGATGTAAGGGTTGATGCCATTCTCTAGGAGAATAGAGGCACCTGGTCAATTACTAGGAACCCTCAGTCTGGGACTGAGAGCCATTCTGACATGGGGGCAGGCTGGGCCCTCCCATGGTCATATGTAAGGGCTAGGCCATTCTAACATGATGGTGGATGTGTTCCTCTCATCATCAGATGTGAGTGTTGGGCATGCCATTCTGACATGGGAGCAGGCCGAGCCCTCCCATGGTCAGATATAAGTCCTGGAAGGGCCTTTCTAACTGGGTCAGATATAAGTGTTGAATAAGATGAAGACCTACTTGGAGGCTAAGCCTATAACTAACATGAGAAAGGGTTGGCTCTGTAGAACTTCCTATGAGGAGAAGAATAAAGAGATAACACCAGTGATGATAACCCAGTGATGATCTAGATTGAGTGATAATCCAGATCCAGTGATGTTGATCCAGCAGAGATGATCCAGATCCAGTGATGATGATCCAGATCGAGTGATGATCCAGATCAAGATGAAGATGACTTGAAGATGACGAGGACTCGATGATGATCCAGATGATACAGAGAAGAAGAATTGTGCTGATAAACTATGTCGAGAGAATACCTTCCTAGTTAAGAAGGAGTGTTGATGTAATTGTAACTTCAGAATGTATTCACTTGTATATCTTATGTATTGTACCCCGATGATTATTCTGGGAAGTGTTTGTAATGTAATTGAGTCATGTCATGCCCCGATGTTCCGATTGGAAGTTTCTATAATGTGAACAAGTCATGTAAAGTCATTGTGGGTAACCCTCCAATTGATCAAGGGTTAAAGTCCCCATAGTTGTGGGGCACTAGGGTTATTAGACTCTCCTAGAGATGTCGGCTCTAGTAAGTAATTTTTAAGTGAGGTCGACATGTTAAAGTGGACATTAAGTGAACGAAAGAATATAAATAGAGAGTGAGACTCTCTATGTATCACACACACACTCACTCACTGGGGCGCATAAGTGAGAGAGAAGAAGCTGGGATCAGAGAGAGAGACCACTAGTGTCAGGAGATCATTTTTATGTTTTTGGGTTTTATTTTTGGTGCTCATTCTATCTCTAAGGAATTTGTGGGTTTTTCTCCTTTATGGTTTCCTCGAGGAAAATTCTTTATGTCTCTTATCTCTTTTGTTTATTGCTATGTATGTTAATCTCTCAGATAAGATCCGAAGATAATGCTAGCTTGAATGATAAAAATATAAAAAATTAATGGAAATTATATACGTAAATAAGTACCTTAATGAATATATGTCAGTAATGAGCTTTAACACCGCCAAAATCACCTTTTTGTTTAAGATATTTTGTATGTCCGATGAAAACCCCATCGGAAACCTTATTTTCTGAATGACCTCTTTTATAGCATTTCTTTGTTGCTTCATCAATAACCATGGAAGAGTAATATTTTGGTTCCCATTTTTGGCATTGGAAATAATTGCACTTTGCAATGTGTGATTGGCTTATGCAATGTCACTACAAAAGTTTCCAATTTTATCTTTGTCAGACCTTCCATCTAATGTTCGCCATATTATTTTTTTTACATTCTTCCCTATATGCATTGTATCAAACAAATGAGCAATTTGTAGGTGCTTGTAGTAAGGAAATCTACTGAATTGTATGGGATAACTCTTCGTTCCTCGTGGAATCCCATTCATGCCTTAAATACATTCATTAAACATAAACGAAAACACATTAAAAATAATTCATGACACCCATGGTAGAGAAAATTCAGTAAAAATATAAAAATCATAATATTACGTGAACATATTGTATGATGCATATACAATTTGCATATCTCGATGATTCTGTTATATTCCAACTTCCATAGCTGAGTTGTCATTCTTCATGGTTTCTTTCCATTCTCTTCTTTACCATTGAATTTTGTTTTTTCGATAGTTCGGTACCTATGGTTCTTAGGGAGGAAGTTCATGTACTCATCGAACACCTCATTTTCTAAACTTCTTGAATGACAAGATTTTATCCTAGGACCACATACTTGGCATGCAAAGTTTCCCTTTGTTTGAAGACCTACAATATATATTTATTAATGTTATAGCATCAAAAGATTATTAATTTAAAAAAAAATGCATGTCTTTTACCTTAGAAACATATAATTTTAATGAAGGACCACATAAAGTTACATACCACAAAAATGTGTTAACCCAGGAGCATCATGAATTGTCCATGCAAGTATTCCATGGAGCTCAAATTACTTCCGCCCTATTGTCCTAGATATGTCATACATAGTGATTCCAGCCCATAACTTCAATAGCTCATCAATCAGAGGTTCAATATATACATTTATATATTTCACTTGGTACTTACCTAATCGATCAATAAACATGCAATATTTCTATTTAGTTATCCTTCCAAATATATAAAAGGTGTTCTCATGTAGCAACTAAACAAATAACTTTATGAAATAGTATAATTACTTTCAAAACAATACCTGGAATAATCATTGCCAACATTGTGTGCTCTCTCTTAATCGTCATCCAAGGAGGTAGGTGTTGGCACCCCAACAGCTCCCCTTGATTTTGCAAAAATCAAAGGGGACCCCTATGTGAATTTTGTAAATACTTAGCTTATGTTTACTTGCTTTGTTTGGTGACTTTCTTTATTCAATCCTTGACTTGCCATGTCTCCTTTTTCTTTGGTTTGGGTTTTATGAAAGATTATTTGGTGATCGTTTTCTTTCTCAAGTTGTGAATTTAAATCCTTCTTGATATACTTCTCTCTTGGGATGATGATTTTACTAAATTCCTTTCATTACGTCATTTAAATAAATGTTTGGCCGATAATTGATCATTTTGTTATTTGAAGTTTTTCTATATTCTAATGGTGGAGGGATACTTACACTCTTTTATTTGACCTTATTTTGCTATTAAATCTTAATAAGACCATTCTATATAGTATGTAAACACTTTTAAGATAAAAAAATAAAAACATTAAAAAAAATCATTTTCTTTTTTAAGAATTTGATTAGGTTGTGAATTTTTATGATCAAAGTATTACTATTAATTATAAATACAAATTTATGTCTTTAGTGTATACTCATAACTTTATAAAACTATTATTTTCTTTATTATTTGAAATATCTCAAAATGAAAAATGCCTTTAGAAAAGAAAACTATAATTCACTTTTTATTTTAAAAACTATGCATTTGTACTTACGTTCATTATTGAAAAATTTATTTAAGTTCACATTGTTTATTTGAACATGGTTTTTATAAAGATTTGTGCCCTATATGTATGTAAAGCCAAAAGGCTCTCACTTTAAAAATACTTATACCTTGGCATTACCAGTATTGAGAAATTTAACTGTAATTTTATTATTTAAAATTTCATTTTGACACTTTTGCACTTACACTAGTATATAGTATATACGATCATATATTTGCAAATGGAGATAAGTTTGAAACGTTGTCAAGATAAGTTGACAACACAATAAAATTAAGTGAAAGGAAGGAGGCCGGATCTATGCGAAGAGTTTGAGAGGCCAATCCCGATTGCAGATTCTGTCTATCTAACGGGCAAGGAGCAAAGTCAAAGTCAACGCTGGGCAAAAAGCAGAGTCAAAGCCGGATCTCTTTGAAGAGTTTGAGAGGCCGATCCCGATTGCAGATTCTGTCTATCCAACGGGCAAGGAGCAGAGTCAACGTTGGGCAAGGAGCAGAGTCAACGATCTCTTCGAAGAGTTTGAGAGGCCGATCCCGATTGCAGATTCTGTCTATCCAACGGGCAAGGAGCAGAGTCAACGTTGGCAAGAAGCAGAGTCAACAGTTGACTCTGCTCCTTGCCCGTTGGATAAACAGAATCTACAATCGGAATAAAGATGGCCGGTTGATCATCTTTTGGTTTCATTAAACAGAGGACACGTGCATATCACCAAAACAAGTGTTTCTGTTACTACAATTGCTCTCAAGTCACAAAAGTTTCTCCAAATCGCCAGAGCGTTGGTTTAAATGAGGAAAATCAAATAAATGAATATTCTTTCTTACCAGTAAAACTGCTACAAGATCATAATAAGGTATGTTTCCTAAATGATTTATTTTTACATATATTTTTGTATCATTTACAACCGTTGATGATTTTAAAGGTTCTAAAATCAATTCACTTTTCTGCCTTGTAGTGACTATTACAATTCAATCACGATTTATTTTAAATTCTTTTCCAATTCACATCAGCAAGAAAATCGTGGGATGAATAAAAGTTTGATAATCAACATTATTTCAGCTCAAAGGCTTGTACAAAACGTGGGGATACATGAATCTGCAAGCCATGAGTTGATAGGCAAGCCGAATTTGATCAAATAAATAATTGCCCCATGACCTCTCCTTCGTACCATGCTGGGCTTTTCGATTTTTTTTAATGTCTACCAGCACCTTGGAAAACGTCAGTAACACCCTAACCTTCCATTGACAGCCTGGTTAGATTTACCTGTAAAAAGCAGTTGAAGAGTTAGTTGAGGTGAACAATGTAAAAACTGATAAATCCAAAGGGTTTGGGAAGCCTGTAATGATTTGGAAATAGAATTTTACATTAACAAAAGAAAAAGAAAAAAAAACAAATTGTTAAATTGGGCAGACTGGTGACAAAACTTGAAAATAAGAAAGCATAACTAAATCATTAATCTCTGCAAATGATAATTGTTAAAACATGAAGAAAAATATGTAGATCTTGTTGGATCATGGAACTCTGGTTTCCCGACTGCCACCCAATTCGCAAGAGTGTAATTATCCCTATATTCTCATAGCAAGAAACCTACTGATTTAGCAGCTGTTAGATCAAATTCATAAGGCAGCAGGGCCTTTGTTGAGGTCACTAATGCAAACATTCAAGGAGCTATTTTAAGCAATCTGAGTGGGTTATCTCTCCTTGTTGGCCTTAGGACAAAAAATCCGGCCAACAATTGGTTATTGTTTATGACTAAAATAGGCCATACCGAGTGAGTAGAACGAATCTCACCAAATGGATTGAAACCATCAGCTTCCAATTAAGGTCTAACATTACGAGGCTCATCTTTAAAAATTAGACATTTTTCTTCGATGTTCTTCAATGCAAAACCATCTGCAGGCATTCGAAGAACACCATCTTCACTTTTGTTCTTCGCATGGTAATCCATAAACTGTGCTATACTTTGGCACTTGAATAGTCGTTGGAAATGTGGAATTATGGGAATATAACGAAGAACTTGGCGAGGGATCTCTTTTGTTACTTGATCAGTTCGATATCTACTAATTTCACATTGTGGGCATTTGTTTTCTGATGCATACTATCCATAATATATAATATGATCATTAGGACATGCATCTATAGATTGATACTCCACTCCAATTTCTTTCATAATCAAGAATACCTCTCGACTTCTGTGTGGTAAATTATTTGATGGTGGTAATAGAAATTCACCCAACAATCTGCAATGTTGACAAAAAGTGAAATGTAAACAATATACGTCATAAATATTTCATATCACTAATTTACGAATTAATTAACACTAAAAATAGAGGAAAATAATCAACTTTACATACCTTAGGAGATGTGTGAAACAAGTGTTTGATAAACCATTCAAAACCTTCAAGTTCACCAACAACAATATAGCAGATAGAATATTGGTTGTTGAGCCTTCATAAAGAGGTTCTTGGGACTTCTCGAGAAGAGGAACATCATGAATATCATGGAGGCTATCCTCATCCAATGGAGCAAATGTGTCTTGGAGCAATCTATTTATCTCATATTCACCATTAGTATCAATAACGTCATCTTCGTTCATAGGATCATTAAGAACTCAATCTTCAATAGCATGATCTCCATGCTCGTCGTCTTGTAAAGTAGTATTTCTACTATTATGTGGCAAATCATGCTCTATGGCGGTCGACATCTTGGGGGCATTGTCTTTATATTTACAAACAATGTAATAACATTAGTGTATAATATGCAACACATATATTTAAAATGATAAAAAAAATTGTGAATACATTATCAGTACTATTACAATAAGTAGATTACGTAATGAATAACGTCTTACCAGGGAATGCTATTCATACCCCCCTTCAGCATGCCCCTTCTCCTTACAATGTTTTTCAGCTGATGTTCTTAAAATTCTTTTAGTTTGCAAACCTCTACAATCATTGCAAGGGAAATAACACTTTCCATCACCTTTCTCCTTCAATGATGCCTTAAGCTCAGCATACCTCCTATTATTTTCTTCCGAGGTATATTTATTTCACATTTTGATAGCCTATAAGAATAAAAAAAACTCATTAATCAATACATAACATACTAAATTGAATAGAGTATATATATATTAAAGGGGACCAAAAATTAAAGGAGGTTATTAGAGGATTACCTAATCATGTGTAGAGGTTTACCTGAGTTATAATTCCCTTGGATTACTACATGTTGTTCCAATAGGTATTGGCGTATGGTGGGTAATGGATATTCACTCCACATAACATGAATTTATATATTGCCTTAAAAACAAGGCTAAGGAATTGTGTTAACGATGTCACAAATTAGAAGTTTACATATTACTTCAATGCATGTGTTGGTATATTAAATATAGATATGGTGTTTCCTTATAAAGCAATGAATTGCTATGTAAATGTCCAAGCAGGTTAGTATGTTGGGTTAAGTGTATTTATGAAAGGAGTTGTTACACCATTTTGACAAGTGGTAATACCCATAGGATAATGAGTGGTTAATTGGTTCCCTATGTTGGCTTATAATTATTAGTTGCAAGAAAGTCTACATTATGGTGCCAATGGAACTATTGTAGAAGAAATTGAGGGGTCGGTAATATAGTTCATGTTCGTTATACTAGAGATTAAAATGTTTCAACACATTAACATGAAATTGTCAAATGAGATTATGAATATAGATGTAGACCCTTAAAAATTGAAAGGATTTTCAAATGGGATTATGGATATAGATGATAATGTCAATATTGTCAAATGACTATCAAAGTTTGAAAGGATACACCATTGTGGTCTCATTGGTTATCTATATTGAGGGGTCTAGTTAAATCTAATTAGATTGTGTACTTGAAATATACGATGATGGTCATGATATTAACATTTTAACAGAGACCACCATTTAAAAAATTACATTTTAACACAAATGAAAATTTATAAAAATACATTTTGACACAAAAATCCCAAACTATATAAACATTTGCTCCATTGCATTGAATCCCTAGTTGGAACATAAAGGGTGCAACCAAAAAAAATACTAGTGCATTGCAGTCAAACTAACTTGGAAAACAAATGAGATAAAAAAAACTGATGTGTAAAATGAGTACTGGACTTTTGAAATTGCAGAACAAAAAACCAATAGAAAGATCGCTACAACTCTAGAAAATGATTGTGAAAATATTACTTAAGAACATGTATTTATAGATCAATGAGTGTCGCGGTTCTGATGGAAATGCACAACAATCAAATTTAAAAAAAAAAGTCAATGATCGTCAAAAATGAAAAAGAAAAACAAGTTTTCTTTTCGGCATTCGTCACTCTAGAGACATTATGGACCTTTCGTTGCTATAATGACTAACTTTCATCGCTATAGCGACTAACTTTCATCACTATACAGACTAAATTTTGACACTATAGCGACGGAAGGTCCATAATGTCACTAGAGTGACAATCGTCGTGGGAATTTTCACAATTTTCCAAAAATTTAAACTGTTTTTCCACAAAAAAATCGATTTTAACTTATTCATGGCAAACTTTCGTCGGACTTTTGAGCCATATGTAGTGGTGTTTATTACACCACCTAGCCTAGAGTTAGTTGGTTTTACTGACTCTGATTGGGCAGGTCACAACATTGATAGAAAATCAACTTTTGGATATGGGTTTATGCTTGCAGATGGACCAATCCACTGGTAAATTAAGAAGCAAAGTGCAATTGCACTTTCATCTACAGAGGAGTTGTGGATGCAACTACTCAATTTTTGTGGTTGCAGAGAATACCTAGAGAGTTTGGGATCGAGTATGAGACTTCTACAGTAATCTATTGTGACAACCAATGTACCATTTGAATATCAACTAATCTAGCACTAAGGTAGCGAACCAAACACATAGAGATCCATATGCACTACATCAAAGAACTTGTGCATGATGGGGTCATTGCTCTGCTCTATTGTGCATCATTTGAGCAAATTGCATACATCTTCACTAAGGTGTTTTATGAGAAGACTTTCAGAAATCTCAAATCACTATCGGGGATATCTTATCATGTGGTGAATACTGATTAAAGACAATATTTCTTACCATTTTTTCATGTCCATGTTTAAGGGAGGATTTTCCCCTTTGTGGTTTTGCCTCTTTCTTTGTTTTGTATGGACAAGCAGTATGTAAAGGGTGACTCAGCCTTGTTGCTAGGACCTATATCTCTGATATTTTTCTAATATTGTACATAAAGTAAAGCTTAAGAGGGGGTGTTGGAACAATCAAAACCCATTCCAACACTTAGCATAAAATAATTAATCCTTTTGATTAATTTCCTAGATCCTACACTAGCTAGTTTCCATCCAATTGCATTTATGTCGTCAAAATTTCCAAAATGGCCTCCTGGAGCACTTTGGAAATATTCTGGATAAGATTCTTCCAAATGATAGACTTCCCAGTTTAGTAAGTGTGCATTCCTTCCTTATCCAGAGTTTCCATCTTTTCTGCAGTTTTAAGGCAAAAGGTAAAGCTAGTTTTATGGTAGACTGCCTTGTTTTTTGCAACAACCAACTTTCCTTCTTTTCCTCATATAAAAGCATGATAAATTCCACTTTCCTTCACTTATTAGTTGTATTGGAACTCATTCAGCAAATTCGTGAGCATCTTGAGTGGTTTGGAAAGTGCTTTCTGCATATATGGGGGATTTTGACTAGTTTAGTGATCCTACTTTTGTACTGATTCAAATAGCATATTTATGCTTTTGTACTAATTTTAATATCATATTTATGATTTCGAATCCTTGGAGTATCTATGTGGTGAGAAGCTTATATCTATTTAATGATGGATGGTGTAAATTAATATCAACAATGTTTTTGTTATTCAACATATTCAGTCTCCTTTGGAGTGTTTCTTGCATAGTTTTCAAGAAATTTTGTGAGTTTAATTGATCTAAGATTGGGCTTAATTTCCATAGGAATTCTAGGTTAGCATCCCATGGAATGAATGAAATTTTGTATCTTGATGATGATGAGTTGATGGAGGATAAATCTACAGTTGATACTAATTACAACATGCTCAAGGAGCCTAATATGACATTGAGGATGGAAAGGAGAGTGAAGATGAATTTAAAGATGTGATGAAAATTAACATATTTCAAAATATGGAGTCAAAGGAAAAAAGGGAAAATGTCTTGTCCTAGCGATCACAAAAACACCTTAGCATTGGAAACTAGTTTAGAGATCAGTTGATCATAGTGTATTTCAAAAGGTGGAGTTGCACATCAACCTAGAACTCCATTTTCCTACAAATCTAATATACACCATCCATTTAAATCCCTTTGATTATATCACTCATTGAGTCACCTCTTTTGATAGCACTACCATAGCCCAAAAATTGGTGTCACATTTTCCCTGGAAATGTTGCTAGCCCTTGGATTTTCCCTTACCATTTGATTATTTCTATTAAATAAGGTTTGTTCACATGCATGGATGGATATCATTGGGGTACATAAGTAAGACCAGACATTTAATTTCACTAGGCTATCTAGGTTAATATTTGTGGAAACCCGCCTTTTAACATCAATTTTCCATTAAAAACTCTCCATTAGCTTACTAAAGGACATTTATTATGTAATTGGGGTTTTTGGAAGAGGAAGCATGGGATGAGGGGAATAATTTGTGGAGGAAAGAATAAGGATATGAGGGGGAATGAAGTGAAATTTTATGAAGGAGAGAACACATAAAATATAGAAGGAATTTAGAGAAGAGAGAGGTCATATGACATAGGATGATGAAATGAGAGAAAATGAGAGTTGCATGGTGAAGAGGTTGGCTACTGCGTGAAGTAAGGAAAATGTGAAAGGCATGAAGAAAGGAGAGTGATTGGAGGAGTGAAAAAATACACAGGGGAAATGAAGGAACTCACATTTTGAATGGAATTTTTCCCTTGGATGTGGGAAAAAAGGAATAAAAGAAAATATACTTGAGTGAGGACAAATCCATGGAAGAGTTGAAAGTAGCAAAGAAGGTTGCATGAAGAGACAATGGTAGAGTTGTTGTGCATGAAGGAAAATTTGCCAGAGGGAGGAAAACTAGAGAAGATAAATATATAAAGAGGTAAAGGAAGGAAAACAAGGAGAATATAAGAGAAGAAGAAGAGTAATTGTGAAGGCCATGGAAAGAGAAAAATATGTTGTTCAACAACAAGTACAAAGGTAAAAAAAAATTTCAATTTTTTGAGAAGTTGTAATATCTGGTTGACACTTACACTTGAAGGGACTTGGAGCACAAATCTAATATTGGGAAAGACAATCCTTTGAGGCATGCCATTGTAAACTTGTAAATTTTTTAACAATCAATAAAAGCGAAAGCCAATTGAGCCAAACATTCTAAATTCCAAAATTTGAGATTCTTGAATGTCAGTTTCAATTCTTTATTTAGAGTTGTTGTCTTAGTAAATTTCAAGGCATGTCAAGCCCTTAGTAATGTTGTTTGATTTCTTTCACAGCAGTTGTGCACCTTTGTTTCTGTTGTGCATAATTGCAAGTAAACCTATTGTGTTTGTGACTTTTATTTCATGGCCTATTGTTCCATTTCTTTGTATGTGTTAATTTTGATGGTTAGTTTTATAGAAATGTGCAAGGAAATTAATGTCCCAAATATGCATTATGGGGATACATAAGAAAAATTTGTGATGAACCGCTACATATGCTATAAAAAAGGTCATAAAAATTCGGTGTTTCCTTTTTAGCACTAGGTTCATGTTTTTTTAACACTTGGTTAATTTATTATAGCATTGTTGACCCTTGGCACCAAGATCTCTATAGAGCCAAGACATGCTTTTTAAAAGGGAATTTTGTTGCAACCATTAAACGATGGAGAGACGATATTCTAGGTTTGCTTCATGCTTAGATCTAGGTAGTGTTTACCCAAGACAATATTTCTATTTCTCTGTATACTCATATTGATATTGCATCATATGAATGAATTCACCCGAGATCCATTCTACATAATTTGTAGCTTGTTCCATAAAACACTGTTATGCTATATGCTATACGTTCAAACATAATTTGATGGCTTGATTCAATCAGTAAAATTTGATAGTCAATGTCAACGAATTCGTATTGAAAAATTTGGTATTGAAACTATATTTGATTGGTAAATTGGAGAAAATGCCATTTCAATTCTTGTTTAGAAGATATTGGTTGGGGTGTAGTAAGGCTTTGAGGCATTGTAAATCTATTGCACACAATGACTACTTTTGGAAACATGCAAGAGAAATTTCCCACCCCTTGTTTTTCCAATTATTCATTTCCATCCAAGCTTTGGAGCTCAAATTTGAAGTATTAATTATCAGTCAAAACCTTTTTAGCCCTTAATAGAAGGTCATTAACTTATTCCCATTGCAAAAAAAAAAAAAATTACTTATCAATGATGAAGTGAGGGTCATTTCATATTGTTCCCAATAAAAGCCTATCACTCTTACAATTTATCCATAATACATCCTTACATAAATTGAAATTGAAATTGAATCTTATGTATTAGTTGTATATATTAAGGTCAT
This sequence comes from Pseudotsuga menziesii, assembly GCA_001517045.1. Classification (NCBI taxonomy): domain Eukaryota; kingdom Viridiplantae; phylum Streptophyta; class Pinopsida; order Pinales; family Pinaceae; genus Pseudotsuga; species Pseudotsuga menziesii. Next base: position 52,205 of record LPNX010235124.1, on the reverse strand, counting down.
TCTCTCATATTGAAATACATTCTCCACACTATAAAAAAAAATGATTCAAACAATTATAACAACTCTAACTAAAATATGACCATGGCTTTCAATTTGATCCATACATAAGGCTCTTACAATGAGAAGAAGGCCATGCCAATTTAATCATGTTGGAATTTGGGTTTCAATATACCCATCAAATTATCATTATGTCACCGCAAGTGGTGATATATATGAATGGGTAAAGTATATTAATCCAATTAACCGTACATATTTTAATTTTTGTAAATTGTAATGTTTTGAAAAGTTTTTTAATTTTTATATTAAATAAAATTATTTTAAAATTATTTATTTGATTGTTTATTGGTTTATATTTCAATGACCCCAATTTTCAATATCTACTCTCCAGCGTCGGTGACTAAGCATACGTCACATGTTAGCTCAAAAATATCATCCGCCATTCCTCCAATGCATCGCCTCGCTCTGGACTGGGTTGAGATGGGCTTGAAAAGTCTCCTCATTAATAAAAAAAACCATACCAAAGCCCACTTATGCTTTCTTACTAAGAACCTTTATCTTCATCTTAAATATCTGGATCATATTTATATTTTTTTATATATTTAAGTAGTGGTAGTCTGGTAGAGTTAGCAGAAAGTTTTACATTTAAATGACCTGACGTGTAATAATGAAATTATGAGATTCTAGTATAGTAAAATTCATTTCCTCTACTAAAATAGATTTTAGATTTATAGAAATTATTTTGAATTGCTAAATACATTTCATTCCAATTTTAATCTTATAATTCCAACAGTGTTTCTTTGTAATAAATCACTTATTTCATAATTTAGTTATGGTTATTGAATGTTTAGTTAAACTATAATTTAAAATTAAATTTATTATTGTAAATAGTATATATATACTATAACCTTAGGTGCATCCACACAGCACGCAAGCATGGGGCACAGATAAGTCGGGGTGAGATTTGAACTTGATACCTCCTTTACAACATTCCTTCATTTACACGGCACTTGCCAGTCAGTCTACACCCCTGCGGGCTATTGTAAATAGTATATGAATAACATTGAAAAAAAACACAATATAAAGTTAATTTAATTTCCATTCAATCCAATATATCATGGTATAAATGTACCAAAAAATAAGGGGTAGTCATAATAAGTTAAGTGTCAAGGTCAATACACAATTCATTTAATACAATTGGTAAAATTACATACACATTGAATAGTGCAAGTACAAAATAAATGTCTAAAACTTTATATGCCTTTAGTATTATTAAGTGATATGAACAATCAACACTTGCTAATAAAGAGATTGCTAATTGGGGAGGCCCTCATTTGTCATTATTTCCATATGGTCGTAATTCAACATTGGTTGTCCTTCAATATGTAAACTTGAGTTTAAGATTTGTTCTCTCAGTCAAATGATAAATTGTTAGGATTTATTTTATCAAATTGGATAATAAATTATTAGATATTTTAAAGCAAGATGTTATTTATTTTCTTTTTTGTTTTTGTTTTTGTTGTTTGACATTTTTTTTCAAGTTTATACTGTTATTGCTAGAGGGTAATTAAATAGTTTAGATAGTGTTTTCAAAAATCAGGAAAGAACATATATGTATAGATATTAGTTTTTAATTAATTAGATACATATTGGATATAATAATTATTTATGTAAGTCTTTTAAGAGTATGGTTTAACCAATTGTTTTCAAAAAAGCAAAAAATTACATTTTATATCAAATTATGATAAAATTTTAAATTTCATCAGTTTATAGATGATGAGAAACTTGGAGTTGGATGGCTATGAAATTTTGTGGCAATTTTTTTTCCTTTAGTGTTACAATTTTGTGGCAAAAGTACCATATTTCTATGGCATTTGTCTTGTAGCAATATTTTTTTAGCAATTGGGGTGACATTGCCACCTCGTGGCTCTTGTTTCTTTTTACTTTTCAGGTTTTTATATAAACATTTTGTTTAAAACTGTACCATTTAATAATGAAGTATTTCCAAAAGTTTTACTCTTCAATTATTAAATTTTATTAATTTTTTTTCTTTTTTTAGGGTCTATGTCATATATGGTATTTCCTATTTCTAATTTTGAATAAGCACTTCAATCACAAAAATCAATAATTAGGAATGTGTCCCTTATCTATGTTTACAATTTAAAATTTCTTTTCTTTTGATTTTGATGTAAAATTTGCTATAGGTTTATGATTGTCTAATGGCATCCAGGTGTCTTATCTAAGTTTTAAAGTTTAAGATTTGTTTTCTATTATAATTCTTTATAATATTTCTTCAAACTCTTAGATTTTAAATGAATCTCTAAAACTAAAAAAATCACTCAATGCCAAAAAAAACCATGTAGACAAGACCTTTGATAATATAAATAACTTTTATTCTTTGATAATGTAAATTAAGCTCATTCATATTTCCTTCGACATTCTAAGTCCTAACTTCCAAGTCATTTAGTTGTTGTAGCATGCCAATGTAATCAATGAACATTGAGCAATGAAATTTGTAGATTCTCAAGTCAATAAATAATGGAAGAAATATTGAGTTAAATGAGTTTTTCTACTTGTTGCACAGAAGAGGTGCATTTTACAGCCAAGTATGGGAGAGATGTGTAACTCCTTCCATGCTCATCTTAGAGCTGACACGTGTCTTTTATAAAAAAATTAAAAAAAAATTATTAAAAATAACATGTTAACTTAAATTAAATTTAAATTATATAAAATTGCATATATATATATATATATATATAAATTAGATAAACCAAAACCATAAACATTGTATTACACATTTCCTTAATACTTCTGTTGCAGCTGCAACATTTTCCCAAAATTCCAAAAAAATTCAGGACCCTCCTTTGCTTCGATTAGTTTGATTTTCTTCTTTGATTTGTTTTAATGATTTTCTAGAAAGATTTCTAATGCTTGGATTGATCTCTCATTTGTTTTAGATTTTCCTTTAACGCTTGAAACTGTTTGATCAAACTTGATTGTTGCCGTTGGATACAGTCTTATCTTGTTTTCTCGGTTTGTTGCTCAATCAAATCAATTGTTTTTGTCGGTTTCAAAAATGCATCCATTGGCATCCTGCCTGTCTGTTGCCAGCCTGCAATCAAGAAGCAGCGAGGAACCTGTTGCGGCTACAACTATTTCCCCAAATTTCTTAAATTTTGGGCCCCTCCTCATGATTTAGCGTTACTTTTAATCGTTGGATCGTTTGAATGTTGCGGTCGTACTTCAATTTTGGATGATGTTAGAGGATTAACTCTCGGCCTGTTGTCGGAGGTTGCCTGTGTTTGAATTTTGAGTTTAGTCGTAGATGTGAGTTTGGTTTGTTAGCTGAGGATGAATCGGACTTTATTATTCTTTGGAAAGCCACTGTTGCGGAAGTAAAATAGGTTTACCATCGCTGAGTTTTAAAGCTGTCTAAGCACTTAATTTTTCTATTGATCGGGCGTCAATCTTGTTTGATCAGAAGCCGTAGTATTTATTTTTCTGCTGTTGTGGCTCCCAAATCATTTCTCCACCCGAAGTATGAAGCGTTCCGATCTCTGATGCGTCAGTCTTTCAGTCACTTGCCCGTATTTTTTCTTCTTCCACTGTTGCGGCTCCCAAAGTGGTTAAGCCTCCGAAGTGTAAAGCCTTCCGACTTCCGATTGAGAGTTTTCCCACCCTCCGGTCGCCTGTCCATAACCTCTTTATCTTCTGCTGTTGCGGCTCGCAAATCAGTTAGCCACCCGAAGTATAAATTTCTCTGACCGCCGATGCGAGTCTGCCTTTAGTCGCGGGCCCGTAGTGTTTTCTCTTCCGCCGTTGCGGCTGGGAAAGTCTTTTGGCTTCCGATATGATTTCTTCAACTTTCGCTTAAACTTTTCCCGCCCGCGTTTTGGTTGTCTCTAGCCTTTGTTTCCTCCGCCGTTGCGGCTGGGAAAGCCATTTGGTTTTCGATGGGGTTTCCCTTCCGACTTCCGACTAGAATTTTTTCCCTCCCTTCGGTCGCTTGCCTGTGACCTCGTTCTCTTCTGCCGTTGCGGCTGGGGTGAGATTTTTAGCTTCCGATGCTAGCTCCATGAGCGTTCGATGAGTCCTCATTTCCTATCGTTGGTGGTTTTGTGCAAACCCGTGGATAAACAAGGTAGTGGTTTCAGCGGTGCACCTGGCCATTTATTTGGGGTTGGCTGTTTCAGTTGATGTAATTCGATGCTCTGTTTTATAACGCAATTCCAATAAATGATGCTAGTCGTTTGATTGCAGGTAGATTCGGGAGATCGGTCAAACTACCACGGCGTGGAGGAAGACAGACCATTTGGTAGAGGTAGATTTGAAACTAGCAGGATCATAAGAAGGACCAACGAAGGAAAAGACAAAATGACTAGTGACAGAGGAGTAGCTCTGAAAGGTCCGGCAGTTACTCAGCCGATCATGAGCATGCACAGAAAAGATAAAGGGATATGAAGCGTTGGGGAACTAGAAGGTCATACGTTTGGAGGGCAGCCCAAGTGGTCTGCAGTTATAGTTTAAATATTTGAAAGTAGAACTGAGAGTGGGGACTTTTTCCCACTTAGATTTGTGAAGACATATTGTAAGAAGAACTATTTCCTTTTGCAATAGAAAATTACAGTTTTCTTGTTGGAGAAAGCTTGGTGGAATATTCAAATGTTGTGCTATGGATTTGTTGAAGAGAAACTATTTCGTTTTCAGCTTTGTGTCCATTAACTGTGAGACCATTCTAACTCTTTGAAACTATGTTCTTGTATGAATGTTCTCTGGTTTATTTTATGAAGATTTCCACTATGAGTAATGAATGTTGTTCATAAACAATTGGCCATCTGGTTGTTCAAATATCTTTTAATGTTCATGTGTTTTGGAAGAAGTATCAGCTATCTATGATTTTTTATAATGCATGTACAAATTACATTACTCATTAATGAATGATAACTTTGCTCCCTAGGGATAGGTTAGGTAGTTAGTTGTAATTTCTTGCTGTGTGTGATTTAGATGCGAGAGAGTTTAAGACGAGAGGTAAGAACCTGCGCATCACATTGTGACCGCTCCTCGTATTCTACATCAATCTACATGTTAAATAGGCACTTGCATATCACACTTAAGTCAAAAAATACAAAAATATACACGGTGGACCGGGCCGCAACCGATAAAACCTTTTGTTTTTGTTATTTGACCTACTGTAGCCGGACCGCAAACCGGATGGATTCCCTACACCAAACAGTCACACGCTAGTTGGGAGCGTTGACTAGGGATAATCCCTTACTGTTGTCCCCTGTGAATTTGCAGGCCTCAACAATTTTGGCACTAGAAGGAGGGCCGCTAGTGAATGGCTGGCCATGGAAACTTATTTTTCCCAAGACTACCTTACCAGCAGATATTTTGAAGCTTTCAACCTGACCCAAGTACCTACAGGTTTCAGTTATGCCTTTGAAGTAAGAAATCCTGTTCTCACCCTACGTTGCTCTTTGCTCAGATTTTTATTCTTTGCCTGTACTCATGGCTGGTGTAATTGTGAACCAGCCCAACCCATTGCCTGCTTGGAGAGATAGATCACCTTTGAACCTCACACCTCCATTGCATAACTTACCTCAGGATTTTGATAAGCTGCTTCCTAAGTTTGACCCTGAGGAAAAGACTGCGGTAGATGATCACTTACAGAGTTTCTATTTAGAAGTAGAGGGATTAAGGGATGGGGAGTACGAAGATGTTGTATGTAGATTATTCCCTCATACCTTGAAAGGGGTAGCTGCTTTGTGGTGTTTTTTCTCTGCCCGCAAACTCGATTCTCGATTGGAATACTTTTGAAAGAATATTCAGAAATAAATATGCAGCTCAAAGAACTCATGCCTCACTAATGAAAGGTCTTGGTTTGTTAAGAAAAGAGAAGAATGAGAAAGTATCTAGTTTCACTCAAAGATTTTCAATATACCTAAAGAACTTTTCTATAGCTGACAGGCCCTCAGACAAGGTCTTAATTGAATATTATACCTTTTCCCTAGGACCCGAGTTAGCTATGTTTGCTAAAATGAAAGCCAAGCCTACATTGGTAGAGACTTATGAAGAGGCAGAGAGGGTAGAAGCTGAAATGGAAAGTGTAGAAGATTATCCTGACTTACCTAGATAGAAGACTACAAATAGAAGAGCTTTATTGATGTCTAAACCTAATGATGAACAATCACATGATTATCAAGGAATGTTGAAAATGATGCAGAATCTATCCAACAGAATAATAGATCTGTAGAAAGGGAGGGAAGCTCAGAAAAATCACAAACCCTACTATTAAAAAAGAGAGGATAACAACTGATGGCAAGTCCCTCCCCCACATTTACCATCAGTAAATATAATAGAAGTGGGGGGTGATAATTTTTCCACTTTTCACCAACAACCTCATTTGGAAAGGAAGTGCCCTCAATGGTTGAATTCGATAACACTGGTTATGAATCAACTGCTAGATTCTAAATTAACCAAGAACACTGGCAAAGAGGAAAATAAAAACCAGGCTATGGAGAAACAAGGTAATGACACTATGTTTTAATGGAATGGTATCTCGCTGTTTGACACTAAAGAGAGCGCTCTCAAAATTGAATGCACACCTACAATGACAAAGGACATAGATTTAACAATTTCGAAGATCGAAAGACTGCAAAAGAATGTCAAGAGACAAGTAGAGGTGAAGGTTGAGGACAAAACACCTAGATCCAATACCCTCAACCAAGAGGCAGAGCCAATCACTGAGACTCTCGATCCTGTAGAATAACCGATAGGTGTTAGTGAGGAAGACACTAATGAAATTGGAGAGCATGAAGAGGATTTGCCTACTCAAAACCAACTAGGAGAAGAAGACATAGAACCAGGTTGGGAAGAGAAAGCTGATACCCCACCTTTTCTTTTGACCCTAGAAATGCTGAATCACAATGTGCATAATTGCTTGGCATATTCTAGATCAGCGGTGAATGTTATGCCTCTAGATATTTGCAAAAGGATTAATGGAAAGCCAGAGTCCACATTTTGTGAAGTAATGCAATTAGACAGCACAGTTGTCAAAGTAGTGGGAGAAATGAAAAATGTCCTCATTCGCTTGTCTGCAAACAACAAGATTTGTCAATTGATTGACATTACTGTGGCTGACATACCTAGTGGATATGGGCTTATTCTCAACAGCGATTCGTCTTCCAGGTTAAAAGGCTATTTTGCTTCAGATTGGTCTCATTTACTGTTGCCTCTCACGGGTACCCCAAATAAGATTAAGATTTTGAGAGAGCCTTACATGAAGCATACTGTTACTAACCTAGGGGAAAGTAATGAATCTGCTGAGTCTGTCCTAGGAAATTATCTAACCGAGCTTAAGCTAAGACATCATACCTCAAAAAGGGCCAGTTCTATGATTGACACTCAACCTGAGCTCCTTCAACTTCCTCAGGATGAAAAGGATGACTATCGGATAGTAGACATGTGTTCAATTTCAAAAATAGCACAGCTAGACCATGGATAGATTTTCATCCTACACTGCAGCCTAGCCCTTTAACTCGTTGGACTGAATATTTTTTAAGGGCGGGCCCACATTTTCTTTCATTTTGTACATAAATAAATTGATTTGTTTTCTTTAATGCTTGATGTTATTTTCTTTGTTTATTGATTTGAGGCTGTTTTCTTTTGATTTACTGCTTTGATATTGTTTTCTTTTAAGTTTAATGCTTGGTTGCTATTTCTTTGGTTTTGAATAAAGAGGCAAACATTGGTTGCAATGGAAACATCAGGGTTCTTGATTAACTGAAATCTTGAGCAAAAGACTGTGTTTTGAAACATTGAATGTCTTCTAGTAGCAATGTTCCTAATTGGCCATGCATTCATTGAAGTTCTACTTAACCCCTGTAAATAACCTAGAAGTAATAGGTCTGGAATACTATTTCGAGGCTCCATCCATTTCACATCTAAGATGTCCAAAGGAGTGAAAGCAAAGGACCCACGAAAAGGAAGCAAAGTAGACAGTACATCATATATAAATGATCCCATGCCATAATTTCAGAAAATCTAAAAGCTATCAAGAGTCAAAACTTCTTAAAAAAGAAACAATACATATCAAAGCAAAGCTTGAAAAGCACGAATCTCAAAATTTCCAAAGTTCCTCTCCGTCCGTGAGATGAAAAGCTAATTCTTGTCTCACACAAAAGGGCACTATGGGATAGAGGAGCCTGAATAAAATTCAGAAAGAAAGGCAGATGGAGGACTCACAAGAACTAAAGTTCAAATAGCACAAAAGTGCAGTTGGCATGGGAATGAGGAACAAATGGATAGTGTTGTTTATTATATGTTACAATCCTGTGGAGTTCAAGCTCGAAACTACCTAAGGGAAAAGGTAAAATGAATCTCACTTATTTGGCCTCAAAAGAGTTATTCAGACTTGCAAATATTTCTAATGTTACCATCTCCCAAAGAGTGGACTACTTTTCAATGATTTAAATGCCTAGGTTGGCTAGCCTAGGGATACAAACATCTAGAAGATTTCAACTTTTATTCATATGGTCTTGCACTGGGAAGAAGTTAAGTCAGAAATCTGGGGTTCACCAGGTAGTCGCTAATTGTTGCAGCTGCAACATTTTCCCAAAATTCCAAAAAATTTCAGGACCCTCCTTTGCTTCGATTAGTTTGATTTTCTTCTTTGATTTGTTCTAATGATTTTATAGAAAGATTTCTAATGCTTGGATTCATCTCTCATTTTTTTTAGATTTTCCTTTAACGCTTGAAACTGTTTGATCAAACTTGATTGTTGCCATTGGATACAGTCTCAGCTTGTTTGCTCGGTTTGTTGCTCAATCAAATCAATTGTTGTTGTTGGTTTCAAAAGCGCATCCATTGGAATCCCGCCTGTCTGCTACGAGCCTGCAATCAAGAAGCAGCGAAGAACCTGTTGTGGCTGCAACTATTTCCCAAAATTTCTTAAATTTTGGGCCCCTCCTCATGATTTAGCATTACTTTTAATCATTGGATCATTTGAACGTTGTGGTCGTACTTCAATTTTGGATGATGTTATAGGATTAGCTCTCGGCCTGTTGTCGGAGGTTTCCTGCGTTTGAATTTTGTGTTTAGTTGCAGATGTGAGTTTGGTTTGTTAGCTGAGGATGAATCAGACTTTATTATTCTTTGGAAATCCACTATTGCGGAAGTAAAATAGGTTTACCGTCGCTATGTTTTAAAGCTGTCGAAGCACTTAATTTTTATATTGATCGGGCTTCAATCTTGTTTGATCAGAAGTCGTAGTATTTCTTTTTCCATCGTTGCGTCTCCCAAATCATTTCTCCACCTGAAGCGTGAAGCGTTCCGATCTCCGATGCATCAGTCTTCCAGTCGCTTGCCCGTATTTTTTCTTCTTCTGCTGTTACGGCTCCCAAAGTGGTTAAGCCTCCGAAGTGTAAAGCCTTCCAACTTCCGATTGAGAGTTTTCCCACCCTCTGGTCGCCTGTCTGTAACCTCTTTCTCTTCCTCTGTTGTGGCTCGCAAATCAGTTAGGCACCCGAAGTATAAATTGCTCCAACCGCCGATGCGAGTCTGCCTTTAGTCGCGGGCCCGTAGCGTTTGCTCTTCCACCGTTGCGGATGGGAAAGTATTTTGGCTTCAAATATGATGTCTTTCGACTTCTACTTAAACTTTTCCTGCCCTCGTTTTGGTTGTCTCTATCCTTTGTTTCCTCCGTCGTTGCGGCTAGGAAAGCCATTTGGTTTTCAATGGGGTTTCCCTTCCGAATTTAGATTAGAATTTTTTCTCGCCCTTCGGTCGCTTGCCCGTGACCTCGTTCTCTTTTGCCGTTGCAGCTGGGGTGATATTTTTAGCTTCCGATGCTAGCTCCATGAGCGTTCGATGAGTCCTCGTTTCTTGTCGTCGGTGGTTTTGTGCAAACCCGTGGATAAACAAGGTAGTGGTTTTGGCGGTGTACCTGGCCATTTCTTTGGGGTTGGCTATTTCAGTTGATGTAATTCGATGCTCTGTTTTATAACTCAATTCCAATAAATGATGCTAGTCATTTGATTGCAGGTATATTCGGGAGATCGGTCAAACTACCACGACGTGGAGGAAGACGAACCGTTTGGTAGAGGTAGATCGGAAACTAGCAGGATCATAAAAAGGGCCAACGAAGGAAAAGACAAAATGACTGGTGACAGAGGAGCAGCTCTGAAAGTTCCAGCAGTTACTTAGCCGATCATGAGCATGTGCAGAAAAGATAAATGGATATGAAGCGTTGGGGAACTAGAAGGCCATACGTTTGGAGGGCAGCCCAAGTTGTCTGCAGTTATAGTTTAAATATTTGAAAGTAGAACTGAGAGTGGGGGCGTTTTCCCAGTTAGATTTGTGAAGACATATTGTAAGAAGAACTATTTCCTTTTGCAATAGAAAATTACAGTTTTCCTGTTGGAGAAAGCTTGGTGGAATATTCAAATGTTGTGCTATGGATTTGTTGAAGAGGAACTATTTCGTTTTCAGCTTTGTGTCCATTAACTGTGAGACCGTTCTAACTCTTTGAACCTATGTTCTTGTATGAATGTTCTTCAGTTTATTTTATGAAGATTTCCACTATGAGTAATGAATGTTGTTCATAAACAATTGGCTATCTGGTTGTTCAAATATCTTTTAATGTTCATGCGTTTTGGAAGAAGTATCAGCTATCTGTGATTTTTCATAATGCATGTACAAATTACATTACTCATTAATGAATGATAACTTTTCTCCCTAGGGATAGGTTAGGTAGTTAGTTGTAATTTCTTGCTGTGTGTGATTTAGATGCGAGAGAGTTTAAGACGAGAGGTAAGAACCTGCGCATCACATTGTGACCGCTCCTCATATTCTACGTCAATCTGCATGTTAAATAGGCACTTGCATATCACACTTAAGTCAAAAAATACAAAAATATACGCGGTGTACTAGGCCGCAACCGGTAAAACCTTTTGTTTTTGTTATTTGACCTATGGTAGCCGGACCGCAAACCGGACGGATTCCCTACACCAAACAGTCACAGGCTAGTTGGGAACGTTGACTAGGGAGAATCCCTTACTGTTGTCGCCTACGAATTTCCAGGCCTCAACAACTTCCAATCTAAAAAATTGTTTGCACCTTAATATATTTGATCCTTCTTCATTCTTGGTAGATCCCCTTTTAAATGGATCTATATTGATAGGAAGAATCAATGCAAACCCTAAAAGAGTAGCTCACTTAGTTGGTTGGTGCTTTTGAGTCCAAAACTTTAATAATAGAGCAAAGCTTGGAGATTTAATAAAATAATAATAATTTAATAAAAAATAACTACTTTTAATAAAGAATAAAGAATAACAATAATTTAATAAAGGTCGAAGCACTTTATACATTGTCCGCAGCCATTCGTATGATTAACTACTTTTCTCCTGTTGCTGCTTCTGCTGCAGAATTCGGTCGCCTTGCATCTGTGAATCGGGAGATTATTATATTGTGACCATGGTAGGCCCTGGAAATGGCACTGGCAAGCTCCAAGGACAAAGGATAGCTGGTTCTCTTCCCCTAAGCGGGGAAACATAAAAAGAGAGATATTTGCTTCCATTCTCGTATCAGTCAAAAGGATGGGAAATAACTTTGGCCAAATGCATTCATTCTAATTCCTGCTCCCTTGAAAAGGTTTATCCTGATGACTTACGGGGTAGGTGAGGCTCTGAGTTACAACCATCATTTAAAAGCTTATGCAGATATACATAACAATGTTTTTTTTTAATATGGTCAATCTTCTATTTTCCTTGAGCTCTTTACCCTGTGAGTGGGCTTATAGCACTCCAGGCGAGCATGCTCTTGAAATGGTGAATGCGAGTATGGTTTTAGTTAAGAATATATGTCTTTTGTATTGAAAATTACTATGTTGCACAAGTTTATGGAAAGCAATAACTTAAGGAATGTGGGTAATGGATAGGATTTGTTTAGATGTTTCTCCCAAATTTCTAGGTCAATAATATATATTAAAAATAATTAAAAAAACATGAGAAGAGAAGAAATATTAGGATGACTTAACTTATCCCTTGTATTAGGGTTGTAACTAAAACCTTTTAATAGATGAAAATGGCAATGAAATTAGGATTACCATCCAAGTCATTGATTATATAAGCTAGACTCTTTATAAAGTGGGGCTTTTTAGAAGTTATAGTCCCTATATTTGTGGCTATATGTATAGAGTAATTTTTTAGTTTTGTGTCAACTATGATTAAAATGTATTAGAATATTATATGTTTACAAAACATTCTATGACAAAGTATTTGCAAAGGTACATAATTATTCAAATTTAAATTATTATAAAATAAAAATCAATATATTTTTTATTTAAATGTAATATATGACTTTAGTTTTAAAGTAGAATTTAAAACCATTTCGAATTAGTTAAAATTTTACTTTTTATTTATAAAGTAAACAGTAAAATAAATAATTTTTTTTATTTAATAATATATAAAAATTCAAAATAGATTTGCATCTTTTATTGCAACTTAGTTTTCTAGAGAATTTTTTTTGAGTCAACCATATAAATATATATGGTCGCAAGGAAATAGGAATGTTGTTAACAACCAACATGGTGATCATGAATGAGTGGAATTTCCCAATGAAGGAAACCGACAAAAAAAAGTCCCCAAGTTCCCAATTTTAGAGGGTAAAAGTTCCCAATAAGTTTCCAACCATCCGGAACTGTTACCATTGGATTGGCAAAGTTCCCTACAAGTTCCAAAGTTACCTGAAACGTCGATACTTGGAACTTCGAGAACGAGTTTCCTAAAAGCCGAGAACATTCCCGTGCTACATAGAAAAATTATAAACATGTTTATGAAATGGTGAAATATTATTATAAAAAATATAAACATGTTATTTATGACTCGACTTAACATATATTATTTAAAAATGTTCTTTTCTTAGTGATTTGACTTGGCACATTTCAATCCTCCTTTTTTTTATGGTCGACATTCACTGTAAAAGCCTAGTCCAGAGCCTAGGAAATGAAAACTCATTCCTCTCATTGTAGTCACTTATACAATTGCAACCAAAGAAAATTAGGAAGAGTATTAAAACCAGCCTACTTCTTATAAAACCCCCTTAGGAATCTCTCAAATAAAAACATAGAATAAAGGATGATAAAACAAGAAAAGTTTGTTCGAAGGAATATGTTTTTCAAAAGAAAAAATCATGTCCTTGGTATTCATGATGAATCAAATGGAATATTACATAACTGGTGTATGACCATACAAACATCATCATAATAAGAAATACTGATCCGAACCAACATGAAAATACTAGCGTGACCATGGATGGTCACATACTCAGCAAGCCAAGAGTGAAAACAATGGAGTTCACCAAATAGATAACCACAAATCTATCCAGAGAGCAAAAATAGAGACCAGATGACTTCTCCAGTGTGATCCCCAATCCATGTCCAAAGGTAAAAACCAATGGGTCTGTCCGAAAAAACACAATGCCCAAAAATGAAATGGAGACTAAGTTACGTCACAAAAACTCAAAAGAGTTGAAACTCCCCAAACTCAATAAAAGAGTCATCATAAAACTCAGAGATATGACAAAGGCCTAAGTCCAATACCAGGGCCTCTTTAGAGAAGCCATCTGCACACTCATTGTGCTCTCCGTACACATGCTGCAAGTCTAGGCTGAGAAAATATGGCATCATTTGTTTGATGGCCTCACACCAATTATCTAAAGCAAGGAAAGCCAAAGCTTCATTACCAATAGCCCAGTTGATGATCACCAATGAATCTCCAAAAACCAGGGATGATTTTAAGGAACCATACTTATTTAAAAGTGTCTAAATCTTGGNATAAAATGATTGGCGATATTTTTCAAAAAATATTTTAATTTCCAAGTATTTTATATCGTTTATATAATAATTTGGCGATTTTTAGGGTGAAAAAATTTTACTGAATCAAAATTGGGCGAAATAGGGCTTCAAAAAATGCAAAATGGCGAATCTTTTTTTGGGGAAAAACTTGGAAAAATAGCCCACTGGGCTAAAATTCACCCCTAAAATTATCCCTGCCAAAAACATGCAGGGAGGGAAGCCCAAACACATTTTCCCAATAAAGAAGAGTCCATAAGGCCGACAATTCAACCCTCGTGTTGGTACTTTGACCACACCCCAGCTTGATGTGGAATACATGGATATTGATGATAGCTAAAAACACATGATCCCATCCCTTCCCCTCCATTGTAGCCCCATCAAAAAAACCAACCGGATATACTAGCATAGGTTCTGGGCCAACATTCTGGATTTTTTTCCGTCTTTCCCGTACTAGGAATTGACGAATAAAAGAAACCACCTTATTGGTAAGAGCACTGGGTGTGATTCTTTTATCCTCAAAAATGTCTTTCTTATGCGCATTCCAAATGCTCTAGAACACAAAGTAATGAGTAAAGAAGTGAGTGGCATTGTATCTCACCCAAAATGCCAGGAATTCTGCTATGGAGCCAACCGAGACACACATCTTGTAATGAAATAAGTTCCCCAGGGCAACAAAAATAAATTTTGTAATAGAGGAATCCATAAATAGATGCTAAACAGAATCCCCCCTTGAGTAACATAAAACACATCTATCAGGCCCATGCCATCCTCTTCCCACCAGGTTGTCCCATGTCAATATTCATTTTTTTAAAACTAGCCAAACAAAGCATTTGATCTTCAGAGGGAAGCCAAGGCTCCATAACCTAGTCATGATCTTATGCTTACATAGAGACAGATCATAATTTATAATCAAGTCATATACAAGGGTTGTTGTGACCCTCCCATCCATTTTGTTATGAGACCAAATCAAAGAGTCTGATGACTGGATCTGATCCAATAAATATATATTTTCCATTACCCACCTTCTAGCTTAGGAATCTTCCAAGCCAAATGAGGGTTTTTAAAAACCCATTCCAGAAAATAGAGGATCCTCTCATCACGAAATTCTTATTCCTGAGCCAAGCATCCATAGGTTGCTCCTTTAGATACTTTGTAGACATGACATGATGCCAAATATTGGATCCTTCGAGGGCCATCCAAATACTTTTGAGTCTTAACTATATGCTGAACCAGAAAATATTTGTTATGCTCCAACCCCCAAAGTCAAGAGGCCTCCCAAGAGTCTGCCAATCCACTAGATGAAAATGAAATATGTTTTCACTAGAGCCCCACAGAAATGAGAATATCATTTTCCACATCTTGTTAAGTATAGAAATCGATATTGGAGCCAAGGAAAACCAATAGACAAATAAGCTCGAAAGAACAACTCAGATAAGTACAAGTCTTCCTCCCTATGAAAGGAGCTTGAAATCCCAGTTTCCAATTCTTTTTTCAAACCTCTTCAGTAGCCAGTGCCAGTCCTTTACCTCATAGCTCATTGGTTTGATAAAATACCCGAGATACCTAAAACCCATATGTATGGGTTCTGCATTATAAGGAGAGAAGAGGCGAATTCTATTTAGAACCCCCTCCCCCACTTCATTGAAGAGAAAATGAGACTTGTCAACACTGATACACATGCCTGATGTAGAGCATAAGCTCTCAAGAATTAATTCAAAAGCCAAACACTCCTCCAACATATCGAGACCAAAAAGAACAACGTCATCAATGAAGAGAATATGAGTAAGGGAAAGGGAGGCTGAAATTTTTATGCCCCTTATCTTTCCACCCTCCTTTTCATATTTACTAGCAAGCTGAGACCTTCAATGACCAAAATAAACAGTAAGGGGGACAGAGGACAACCCTTCCTGATGCCTTAAGTAGAAGAGAAGAAACCTAATGGGGAGCCATTGATGAGAAGTGCAAATTTTGTTGAATATATACAACCCATAATCCAATTCACCCCCATCAGAGGATTCCAATCTGAAGTAGTATTAGTCTTAAATAAGTCCAATTGACCCAATCAAATTCTTTTACCATATCAAGCTTGAGAACCAGGGCATATATTTTTTTAACTTAATAGAATGCAGAGCTTCCTGTGTGATCCCCACAGGTTCAATAATATGCCTGTTTTTTAGGAAGACAAACTGTTCAAGCGAGATATATTTATCCAGGTAGGGCTTTAGTCTAAGAGCAATAATTTTAGAGATCAACTTGTAGGCCAGGTTGTAGAGGGAGATGGGTCTAAAGTCTGCAAAGGTGATAGGTTTTTCTTTTTTAGGAATTAAGGAGATAAAGGTCGAATTTAGAGAGGTGACCACCATCCCAGATGTTCTTGAGGATTCCATAGCAGCCAGGAGATCTCCACCTATCAGATAAAAAATACCAAGTAAAATTCAACAGGACAACCATCTGCGCCTAGGATTTTGTCCTTATTGAAGGATTTTAGTACCCCTCCAGCTCCCCCAATGGGGATCTTCGAAGCAAATATATCAGCCTCATCACTAGAAAGAAAAGCATGGAAAAGTTTGACAACCTTTAGCTGATCCACAATATTAGTCTAATCATCATCCTTAAAAATTTCAGATAAAATCTTAACACCCAACAATTTTAACTGATCATCACAATACATCCAATCCAAATATTCATTTTGAAGATCCCAAATGGAGTTGTAGTTTCTGCAAGCCAAGGATATAGAATGAAAAAACATTGTGTTGACATCCCCTAGTTCATCCCACTTAAATATTCTCTTTAATTTCCAAGTTAGCAGCTCATGAGCAAGAATGTTTTTCTTCCTGATTCTGAGGGATTTAAGTAAGCTTGAGTTTTCCAATGAGAGAATTCCTGAAGGGCTCGCTACAAGTAGATCACTACTTTTATCCTCAATCTCCAAATATTCCTGTTTCATCAGCTTAGATCTTTCCTTCGTCCAGCTCTTTACCTTTGTTTTTAAACACTGCAGCTTGTGAGCTAAATTATTCATACCATCCTGATCATAAGAAGTCTTTGTAGATGACCAGATGTTGTAATCTCATAGATCACATAAGGTTACCAATAATACATACTAAAACATACATATAAAATAGAGACAATAGATAAGAACAAGTAGGTGAAACAACATATTATATTACATGAATGAGTCAATACAACACAGAGAACTGAACTAAGTTCTCATCTGGCTCAATAGCCTAATATATACGATTACAAAATAGTTACAAAATAACTACCTGTCAGTTCGGTGAACCGACATGACCTTAGGTGGCTAACCTAATCTCTAGTTTAGTCAGATGATCGACTAAGTCGGCTATTATTCAAGTCAACTTATCGACTTTCTCCTCCTACATCTCCCCCATGAACAAAATGTTTCTTCATCCCAAAGAAACAGGGAGGTACAAAAATTCCTCTGGTCTCAATAGTTACTATGATTTGCCTTGTATTCATGGGCTGTGAAGTCTGATGGTCGGTCGTTTCTGTACGCATACTTTGACTATGGCTGGGGCTGTCATTGCTAGGTGATGTTGGAAATCTGACCAACTTTGCAAAATCTTCTGGATTTCGATGGAAGTGCTCGATCGATGAAAATGGTCGATGGTGTTATATCGATGGGCATGATGTCGGTTGTCGAAATGGTTATTTCCTGTCATAGTTTTCTGCATGTAGGGTATTATTTGGCTTTTTGGATTTTTAGATTTTTCATAGCTTTTGGTTTACGGTTATGGTTGTTATAGGATTTTTTTTTTGAATTTCTAGTTTCTGTAGCGTTTGAGTCGAGCTCCATTAAGGAGCTTTCGAAATACTATGCCTTGTAACGTCCTTAGTCGGACTGATTCATTGGTATGTATCTCTTCGACAACATAAGGTCCCATCCATTCTATGTGGAGCTTTTTAGTTTTACCTTTTACTTGACTATTGTATAGGAAAGCAAGGTCTCCTACCGAGTGCAGTTAGTTACATATTCGACTGCAGTTATGATATACCTTGTGCTTGTTATTTTTGTTGGTATAGGAAATGGTCCTATGAAGTCTATGGCCCAGATTTCAAATGTCAGACTTAGGTTCACTGATATCAAAGGAATTTCTATGCTAGGCAGGGGTCGACCTAGTCGTTGACATCTGTCACATCAACTGACAAGATTTTTGCAATCTTTGTGGAGTGTCGGCCACCATAACCCTGACTGTTGGATTTTATTTGCAGTTGTGTCTTCTTGGAAGTGTCCTCCTATAGGTCCATAGTGTGCTTCATGCATAATGTTGTCTCGTTCATGTTCTAGTGCACACCTTCGGAGAATGTCATCTAGTCCCATTTTGTATAAGAATCCATTTATAAGACTGGATGGTGCAGCCTT
Organism: Pseudotsuga menziesii; assembly: GCA_001517045.1. Classification (NCBI taxonomy): domain Eukaryota; kingdom Viridiplantae; phylum Streptophyta; class Pinopsida; order Pinales; family Pinaceae; genus Pseudotsuga; species Pseudotsuga menziesii. The sequence continues at coordinate 33,972 of LPNX010235124.1, read as the reverse complement.
CATTGCTAAGATATGCTTTTTCTTTGTGCTCATTCCTTCTGGTGCATGTCCATCTTCCAAGAACTGGGCTATTTATTCTAGTTCTGCTAGGACTTCTTCTATCCAAAATAGATGTGCATCAGGTAAGTCATCGTCGACTCTTGTCTGTTCTTCTCCTGTGTCGATTTGGGATAAATGGTCGAGGCAGACATTTAACTTACATGGTCGAACAACGACTTCAAATTCGAATTCTTGGAATAGTAGTAACCATCGACAGATTCTTCCATGATGTAGTGGTTTATTGACGAGATACTTAAGTGCCTGATGGTCTGTATAAAATATAAATGGGTTAGCTAAAAGATAATGTTGATATTTTTGTAGTGCAAAGACCATTCCTAGTTCTTCTCTTTCTGTTGTCAAATAGTTTCTTTCAGCCTCATTTAATTTTCTACTACTGTAAACTATAGGATAATCCATTCCATCATCTCCTGGTTGAGTTAAGATTGCTCCTATTGCTAGGCATGATGCATCAATGTGAACATGGAATTTGATCGACCAGTTCAGAAACTTTAGGATTGGTGCTTCGAGTAGTTTTCTTTTTAATTTTTCGAATGATATGTGGCACTCCCCTGTCCAATTGAATTCATGATCTTCCCTTAATAGCTCTTCAAGTGGATAGGTCATATCTGAATAATATCTTATGAATTTTCTGTAATAGCCTGTGTGGCCAAGTAACACCCTGACTTGTTTTGGGTTTACTGGTGGTTCTAGGTTAAGGATAATTTTGATCTTTGCAAATTCAACCTTAATACCTTCCTTACAGACAATGTGCCCTAATAATATTCCTATGGGGGTCACAAATATGCATTTCTTGATGTTTAGGGAGAGTTGAATTTGTCGACATCTCTCCAACATAAGTCTAAGCCATTTGCAATGATCTTTTAACATGGAGCATATTGTCCAATCATCAAAGTATACTGCCATGGTCTTGTAAATATATTCCTGAAATGTTTTGACAACAATTCTAGAAAATACTGTAGGTGCATTTTTTAAACCAAAAGGCATAACCTTGTAAGAAAATGAGCCAAATTCACACACAAAGTTTGTTTTCTTCTGATCCTCTTTAGCTATTGGCACTTGGTTATAACCCAAGAATCCATCTGTAAATGAGTAGCATTCATGTCCTGCGACCTCGTTTAAGATTTCATCTGCATAAGGGGTTGGAAATGGTTCAGTCAGTGTTACTTTGTTTAGTTCCCTAAAGTTGACACAAATTCTTAGTTTGGTCGGGTCATATTTCTTAGGCTGTACAACCATTGGACTTGCCCATTCTGATTTGTCAATAGGATAGATGATGCTTGTTGCAAGCATGTTATCAAATTCCTTTTTAACTATCTCTTTGTATTTGTGAGCTAGTTTATAGGGCCTTTTCTTCACAGGTCGAATGTCAGGTTTAGTGTCAATCTTCATTTCCCCCATTTCGTGGACTAAGCCTTTGAGGTATTTATAATCTCGAGCAAATACATCTTGGAACTCTTTTAATAAGTTCACTATCTCTGTGGTCTGCTCTTCACTCCAGTAGTCACCAATCTTTGCCATTTTTTGACGATCATCATTTGAGATGTCGAATTCCCTAGTTTTGACTTTAGAATCTAGCCAGTCTGGTGCTTTGGATTCATTGATCAGTCGAATTCCTTCTTTAAACTATGAGAATGTGGCAGGGAAGTCGGCTACAGTCATTGTGTCGGTATCCTATTTTTTGGTTGTTTCTACTTTAAGGATTGTACAAATAGGTTTGGTTGTTTCGACATGGTTTGTTGGTGCAGGGCCCCGCAACTACAGGAAAAGCTGCTATATCGAAAGAAGAAAGTCAAAGGAAACAGTACCCAAGCGGCCAAGAAGAGAGAGCTCAACCACTGCACTTAAGGCAGCGGTGAAGACAAGAGGGCTCAGCTACCCTCATAAATAGAAAAGGAGCAACGGGACGAGGTATTGAAGACAAAGGACAGAAGGGGAGAAACCGAGGAAGCGGTGCCCATACCCACGATTAGCGCTGGGAAGCGTGGAAGACTGCAGAAAGCTGTGGTGTGACAGAAAGCGACAGTTCAAGTACAGATAGGCTGACTGCCACAGTTAGGGTTTTTGGGTTACTATTGGGAAAGGCCCACAGTGTTGTAACAGGGAGAGACCTTCGGGCCGCCTATATAAGCATGTATTTTGTATTGTAAAAGGTTAGACAGTTGGCCATTTAGTTAGTTATCTAGCCAAACATTCAGATAGACAATTAGCTAGTTGGTCAGTTAGCTATTCTTTGAGTCGAGCTCTGGTTCTGTTGTTAAGTCTGTATTATCTTACTGCAAGTAGTAGCTGGCTCCTTGAGCATGAATGTAATAATCCGTAGGGATTAAGAGAGAGAGAGAGGAAGAGTATATTGTAAGAAGGCAATATAGAAAGAGAAGAGATCTAAGAGAGAAGGGCTCCAGCTGAGAACGGGGAGTTTCCCAGAAGATCTCAAGCTGCATAATAGGTTGTAGCGGAACTATGTTTACTCTCTAAAGATATAATATAAAAACCAGTTCCTGTGGACGCAGCTTCCCCCCCTGGGAAGTGAACCACGTAAAACCCGTGTGTTGTGCAACTGTTCATGTGATTGTGTTTTATCTATTTGCTATCTTTCATCTATTACATGAATGTTGCTTATCAGTTGATGAATGTATGTATGTTATGCTTCAGTTTATACCACATAGAAGGTTAAAAGCAAGTTAAATGTATCAAGTAGCCTGTATATGAGTTTATCAGTGCTTGATTCATGATAATTGACAGTTACATCGTTAAGTGACTCCGGTATATGAGTTCCGCAAGTTGAGTATAGTTGATGTTAGCGTGTTAAACTGTAGAAGTTAAAGTGAAGTGGTTTAACACCCTTGTGAAGGCTAACTGATTTATTGTACCCAGAGAGAAGACCTTTGGACCTTGAGGGTCACATTGAGTCTTAATGTATAAGATATCGCAACATAGAAAGGTGATATCGCACTATCGGAGGAGTTGCGGTGTGGGATATCGCAGGTGAAGGGTAGAGTAAAAGAGAGAGTTGCACATCGTTCTAGAGGCTGTGATGCGATAAGAGTCCACTCCCTACCTGCCCCAGCTAGAAGGAGAGATCGCCCTCACAGAGAGATCCCGCTGGCTAAGGAGAGTCGTGAGACCCTAGGATGCTACAGAACCCAGTTGAAGACACTTGAGTCTTCAGCCACCCCATCTAAGATCACTTCGGGTGAGACTTCAGGCCATTCTACGGTTTGTCACTGAAAGGGCTAGTGAGCTAGGGGTATTGTTGGTACATTTAAGTAAACCCGGGTCTGCCCAATAGATAACCAACAAATGGTTCTGTTGTCGGCTTTGAACAACTTGAAATGCTAATGTTCTATTGGCATCCTATTAAGAAGAACTCAACCAATGGGTTGGGTCTAAGGAAAGAGAATTTGCTGCGACAGAAAACAAGAGTCCTAGGCTCAGTACAGAGGACTGGTTACAAAAACATATCTTCACAAATCTGCATGAGATATTTTTTGTGACCTATGCAAATGAGCTGTGCGACTGGTTGCCAAAGTTGACTGATAAGAATATATTCAAGAAGAAAAGAAACATTGTCTGGACACCAGAGCTGATTCAGACCGTGAGGAGCATAGACAATCCCATTTCACGGGCAGTAGACTTCTGTCTTGCAAGTTTGCTGGAAGGTTTCATTATCGATTTTGTAGTTGATCAAAGAAAAAGTTTCAGTGAAGCCGAGAGGTACTTCTTCAAAGGATATCGTGGTAAGTACTTGAACTCTTTAAATTCGTCTATTAAGATGTTATTACATGAAAAAGGAGTAATGGATATATTCTCAGATGAATAAGTTTAGTAAGTGTAATGTCAGAAGAGTTTGAGAGTGATTTTGATGAAATTGGATGTACACGTAGTGGTAAGAAATATAAAGTATATTTTAGATCTTCCTTTGTGGAAGACAGTTCAGACCATACTAGAGAACAGAGCTAAAGCAATACAGAAAGACCAGAAGGGGGTATCCCTTACCACCCTTATACCCCACAGAAAACAACCGGGACTCAGAACAATCCCGTAGGAACTCCATCTAGTAGTTCACATACAGTACATACTACCATTACACCACCTACATCTACACCGCCGAGTGGTTGTAATAAAACAACTCAGAATCCACCACGTAGAAACAGAATGGGGGACGACATGAAATTACCTACCTTTAAGGGTACAAGGGTAGAAGACCCGAAACAACATTGGTTCCTATGTGAAGCTGTATGGACCATTAAACAGATCCATGATTATAATACTAAACTTGTCCAGTTGGCCACTACACTTAGAGAAAGAGCCTTAACATGGTATATGAAGTATACATCAGCACATCCCAGAATGCTCATACAAGTTAGGACCGCCATGATCAAAGAATTTAAGAAACCTAAGTCTGAGTCACAGTGTATCACAGAGCTTAAAGACATTAAAAAGTTACCTACAGAGTCAGTATGGGACTTTGATCAGAAATTCAAAGCTCTCATAGACCAGGTTAGCTTTGAGTTTGCGCCAGAGCAACATAAGGAATGGTTCATTGCAGCACTGCTCCCACATAATAGACTTCCCCTTATGCAATAGAGACTTCGTACACAGGATGAAGCGTTGGAGATGGAAATGAAACTAGAGGCTTCACATCTAGCTGAGACTAGTACGGGTATGACAAACCTACAGAATCAGTTAGCCAATCTCACGTTACAGCTACATGAGATTAAGAAAGGGAAAGAGGTTGCACAAGAACTATGGTGTACCAAGTGTAAAGGACAGGTCCATACTAAAGATAACTGTCCAGTATTTGTTGAATATTTAGCAAGTGGGGATTCGAACCCCTTAATATAGAACCAAGGGCCATGGTGTGAACTCTACAGAACAAGAGGACATAGACCACAGGAATGCCCTTTACTTCAAAAGTATGTACAAACCCCTAAGAACTTATATTGTAACTTTTGTAAGTCAGTAGGTCATGATGAACATAATTGTCGAGCTTATGATCTCATGATAGAGATAAAGCATGACTTGTACAGAGTCTAGTCAGAGACACCAGGTCCAGCAGCAGGACCATAGCACGAACCGGCTCATGTTGGCCATGGCGGAGGATTCAGAGGACGAGGCCGTGGAGGAGGCTTTAGACGTAGTGAAGGCTTCGGCCACAGCCTTGGACCGATTACTTGTTACAATTGTGGAGTTGTAGGACATTATGCTAGGGATTGTCAGAACCCTAGTACAACATGTAAGTATTGCAAGTCCTATGATCACACTATAGAAGAGTGTTCGATCTTGATAGCCAAGATTAGGGATCCTAAGCCAGTAGTAAACAAGAACATTCAGCTTATTGCTACTGAGCAGAAAGAACTAGAACCAAGAGTCAATATTGTGACTCTCAGCGGTGCTTCTACTAGTAGGACATCGCAGGATACCGAAAAGAATACAGGTCCGAAGTGGGTGCGCAAAGCCACTAATAAATCAACACCACTTGACCTGTAGAAGAACAAAGAAATGTTTCAACAAGCAAAAACTTTCTTTACTGGCCCTATACCATTAGGATCGCAGGTACTGCCTTGTAGGGGTCTACCGCAGCAAACACCTTGTGGCGTTAGTCCTATGCAGATATCGCAGGCTACCACATCTGGAAGGTGCGAAGAGGATGAGTCGACAGGAAGTGTACAATCCTTCCTGCGGAGCTACTTGAAACTTGTATGAAATGAGAAAGCTATCAGAGAGCTTCAGCGCATCATAGATCAGTGTCAGTCGTCTTCTTCCGTGAGCAGTGCGTAGCGGGCTGTTCATAATATTATGGGCCATACAAGAATAGGAAGAGAGATGAGACTCACAGCGCAAATTGGAGAATTTGAAATGGATGAGGTAATCCTAGATTTAGGATCAGAGGTAAATGTTCTGACTAAGCAGACATGGGAACAGATGGGTAGCCCTAAGTTAGCCAGATCACCTATCCATCTACGACTAACCAATCAGTAGAGGGTATCACCACTGGGTCGATTACTGCAAGTACCAGTTGATATTGATGGAGTTCCCAGCTTTGCAGACTTTGAAGTCATAGAAATCATTGGCGATAGTAGACCGTATCCAACTTTACTAGGTATTGATTGGGAAATCGATAACATGGCTGTTATCGATTTAAATAAAAGACAAATGACCTTTGAGGATAATCATATTTGGGTCATCACACTGTTGGATCCTTTCCAGGGTCCTAGATACATTGAACCTATCAGAGCAGAGGAGGAGGTGCGCAACATGGAAAGCCTTTATTAGATGACTACTAATTAGAGTGATTACATCAACCCCACCGCAGAAGGAAATATCAGTTGGCGATGCGACAGCTCATGCACATCAGATTCGGAGGTTGGTTTAGAAAATTGGCAGAATAGACTTTACAAAGTCTTAGCTCGCAGATGTGCGTTTATGACTAAGTCACTACGATGGGTCGCACAGAGATTATTGAAATTCCATCGTTTCACGGCTTAGCGGATGTCAACGACTTTTTACAGCAGTACGAGCAGGAAATTCCTCAGGAGCAGAGGATGACAGCTATTGGCCTTGCAGTAAAAGCCACACATTAGAGGAAATTTGGGGTCTAAAATGGGCCTTATAAGAAAACGTGCCAAAATAAGTTTTTGTGAGTTGGAATTCAAGAACCAATAGAATTTCAATAAAATAAGTCAACCATAATGGTTGAATTGACATATTTGTCATTAAAAAAAACTACTTTTTTTGTTCGTATTTTCGACATATCTCATTGTGTTTTTACTCAAATTTCGATCAGGAGAGCTCGTTGGATGCGGAATTTGATTCCACATCCAATGAGTACCCACAATGCATACTTTTGATGGACCCCACTACCCCAAAAACAAGAAATACCCAAAAAAACGTGATGATGATGTCATCATCACATTTTTTCAGGTATTTCTTGTTTTTGGGGTAGCGGGGTCCATCAAAAGTATGCAATGTGGGTACGCGTTGGATGCGGAATCAAATTCCGCATCCAACGAGCTCTCCCAATCGAAATTTGAATAAAAACATAGGGAGATATGTCGAAAATACGAACACAAAAAGTAGTTTTTTTCTTTCTTCCTCCAAAATTAATCAATATTATTTTATTATTTTCCTTAGGAGGCCCATTTTAGACCCCAAAATTCCTCTAATGCCTGCAAGATGGTGGCATGCACATAAATAACATATCGCATCATGGGATGATCTTAAGAGACTGATGGCGATCATATTCTCTAATGAAAAGGAGCCTTTACAATAGAAATATATAGGAGAAAGTGACCCTAGGTCACATATTCAGATTTGTGAGCAGAGTTGGTTGGAAATTCCAGAGGATGAATGGGTTCACCTATTCATTCACACTTTAGACACAATTCCAAGGAACTGGTACACTGAGACAGAGTTGCACAAAGGAACTACTACATGGCCACTTATGATAGTCATCTTTCTACTCACTTTCACTTTTGAATCTGAGTATCCAAGCATTGATCAGGCTCTAGATGTTATAAATACTAATATATTTGACGACTATACCCTATCAGTGCCTGCTCAACCTGATTGGGCCATACAGTTGGAACATGTGCTAGAATGTTACAACTTCGTAGCAGAGACAGATGATGAGGATGAGAATCCTCGCAGTGTCAACATTCCAGAGTCAGAAGGGACTCGCGACATTGATGGACCGAAACTAGAAATTCCCACCATCATAGAACCTATCAAGATTAAAAAGATCAATATTGGTAGAGAAACAGAACCAAAGTTTGCCTCTATTGGAGACTATTGGGATGATGAAACAGTAGGACACATTGCAGATCTGTTACATGACTATCAGGACTTATTTCCCACTAAGTTCACAGAGATAAAGGGAATAGTAGGAGATTTGGGAGTCATGCACATACCCTTGAAAGAGGATGCTAGGCCAGTTAAGCAACGTCCATACAGATTGAATCATTGCTATAAAGAAAAATTTAAGGATGAGATTGATAAGATGGTAGCAGCAGGCATCATCGAGCCAGTGGAAAAGAGTGAATGGGTTAGTCCCATGGTCATGCATGAAAATAAAACCAAAGGAGAAATCAGGATTTGTGTCGATTTGCGCAAAATCAACGAAGAATCACTTCATGACCCATTTTCGACACCTTTTACTGATGAAGTTTTAGACAATGTGGGAGGATAGGAGGTCTACTCCTTCACTGATGGCTTTTCAGGCTATCACCAAATCAGAATCCATTCAGAGGATCAACATAAGACCACCTTTGCGACATAATGGGGCTCATTCCAGTATACGGTAATGCCCTTTGGTCTTAAAAATGCACCAGCTATCTTTTCTAGAGTAGTAGTTGCTGTATTTAAGGAATACATCCATAAATTCTTAGAAGTCTATTTTGATGATTGGACTGTATTTGGGTTAACCAAAGACCATATAGGAGATTTAAGGCTCATGTTAGAGAAATGTAGGCAATATCAGATTTCTCTTAACTTGAAGAAATGTATATTCTGTGCGCCATTTGGTATTTTGTTGGGTCATATTGTTTGCAGACAAGGCTTGATGGTAGATCCTGAAAAGATTGCCATCATTGTTAATATTCCAGCACCCAACTCAGTCAAGCAATTGAGGACAGTGCTCGGTCATACCGGGTACTATAGAAAATTCATCAAAGGCTATGCAAAGATCACAGCACCTATGGAAAAGCTGTTAAAGAAAGAAGTGAAATTCCTATGGAATGAGGAATGCCAAAAAAATTTAGACACTCTTAAAGAGAAGATGGTTACAACACCCATCTTAGTATTTCCATATTGAAACAAGCCATTTCATGTACATGTGGATGCATCTAGCATCACACTGGGGATTGTCTTAACCCAGCCAAGAGAAGGGGGTATTGATCACCCTATCGCGAACTCAAGCAGAAAGCTATCTACCACAGAAAATAACTACACCACCATAGAAAGAGAAGGATTAGCTATGGTGTATGCTCTACAAGAGTTCAGGAAATACCTGTTGGGTGCCCCATTCAAGATGTTCACTAACCATTCCGCTTTAAAGTACTTGGTCAATAAACCAATATTAGGAGGAAGGATCTGCAGATGGTTACTCTTATTTTAGGAGTATGATTTTGAAATCATGGTAAAACTAGGAAAATTAAATGCTGGACCTGATCACCTGTCGCGGATAGATTCAGGCGAAGAACCAAGTAATTTAGAGGACAATTTTCCAGATGCACAATTGTTTTCTATCCAGATCACAGATGAGTATTATGCTGATATTATTCACTTTCTCACTACAGGGTGGGCACCAGTTGAGTTTACTAAGCAGCAAAAGAAATAGTTAGTTGTTAAAGCAGCATACTTCACTTTGATCGCAGGGCATTTTTATAAGTTAGGTCCAGATGAAGTCTTGTGCAGATGCGTTATGCCGCACGAGAAAGAGGCCGTTATCAGAGAAGCACATTCAGGTGCCGCAGGAGGTCATTTCGCAGGAAGGCCGACTACTCAGAAAATCCTAGCTGTAGGATTATGGTGGCCTACTTTGTATAAAGACACTAAGGAGTTTTTCAGATGCTGTGATATCTTCCAGAGGGTAGGAAAACCTTCGCAGAGAGATGAAATGCCGCTGCGACCACAGATTACGTTGCGGGCATTTGAAAAATGGGCTATAGATTTTGTGGGTCCTATCAACCCACCTGGGAAATGAACTGGTGCGAGATACATCATCACAAGAACAGAATAACTCACCAGGTGGGCAGAGGCAAAAGCAGTAAGGAATTTTGATGCTGCTATAGCTGCACAGTTCATTTTTTAAAACATCATAAGTAGATTTGGATGTCTAGTAATTTTGATGAGTGATCAAGGCACACATTTTCTGAACCACACTATTGAAGCCTTGATGGAGGAATTTTAGATCTAGCACCATAAGAGCACTCCCTACCATCCTCAAGCTAATGGTATGGTGGAGGCTTTTAACAAGATTCTAGAAAATGCTCTTACTAAGATCTGTAACAGCCAAAGAAATGATTGGGACCTCAGGGTTAATGTTGTATTATGGGCTTATAGGACTACATGCAAGAAACTTACAGGACACACACCTTTCGGCTTGGTTTATGGACAAGAGGCTGTTATGCCTATGGAATATATTATTCCCAATTTAAGAGTAGCTCAAATTACCGGGATGACTGATATAGACACAATGAATGAAAGACTAGCGCAGCTGCTTTCCTTAGAAGAAGACAGATTCATCGCAGGATTTCATCAGAAAGTGCAGAAGGCACGAGAGAAAGCTTGGCGTGACAGGCACATCAAAAGCAAGATTTTTCAGACAGGAGACATAGTGCTCCTCTATGACAGTAAGTTTGTTAAGTTTCCAGGGAAGTTCAAGATGCATTGGTTGGGGCCGTATCATGTTCAGCAAGTTACAAATGGAGGTGCCATTCAGCTCAGCAAACTGAATGGGGAGCTTATTCCCACTATGATTAATGGCAGTAGGCTTAATATTTATAGTGATAGCCACTCCACCTACCAGCCCTAACTCAGAAAGTTTATGAAGTGCAGATGTTCAGTGTAGTTAAAAGGAGACATCACACCTATAAGTAGTCTACACTAAAAAAAAAAGGTTCTAAGTATGAGGAATCGCATCAGAAAAGTGTATGTTGCGCAAGTCATAGGATTCTTGTGGAGTTTTTGAATGTTGCGACATTCATGCTGACACTTTGGTTCGAGACGATGCGGTGTGGAATCGCAGCGATGCGATGTTCCCCGTGCCACGTAGATGATTTTGAAAAGGGACAGAGGGCTAGTCACTTCGCCTTCTGACAAACAGTTAATCCAGATACGACAGCTATACGTTGCCCTATGTTTGGAAATAGTATAATGATTTGTCCATATTTGATAAATCTTCGACGAGACTGGCGCCTGCATGTAAGTTTCGAGGGAAATTTGATCGGATTTTCAGCAATTAATGAGGATCGAAACGAAGGTTTACTTTTGCGATTTCTAAGAGCTATAGAGAAATGTGAAGAGTTTTCCCTGAGAAGAGATACTCCAGCTATAGAGTGCTGGTTTTCCCCAATTTCGCAGACATTGCCAGTCTAGAGTATTGCACCAAGTGGTGTATGTCCGAGAAGGAACCTTTAGAAGACGTTGTGCGACGATTCCAATGTGGTGGCCTCCTGTCTGTTATGATGATTCCACCCAAGGTTGTGAAATTAGGTACACCATAGGTCAGACATACGCCAAGGATGAGGATTCAAGCTCAGATAGTAGAAGAGTCCATCCTAGAGCAGGAGGAAGAAGTTCATATGGCAACAGAATACGTCGTGCCACGAGTTAAGGATGCACCAGTGGTAACCATTCCCAAGGGTGTTAAGTTTCATGTTCCCCTATCGCCAATTGATTCTCGTGTCAAGGAAGATGGAGATCTGTTAGGATATGCCCCTGTTCTCAAATTTATAGACTATAATGTTGGAGATAGTAAGACATATCCTCAGTATCGGTTGGATCGGTATCTCATGGTTCAGAGGAACCTGAGGACCGATGCAGATGAGTTTGTTCCTATGGAACATGTCTAGATTCTTGAGTAGTCAGGCTTGCTCAATTTGTTGAGAATACCACATTTTGGACGAGGTGCAGAGGTTAATGCCATGGTGCGCATGCTAGTTTCTTGTGTACATGGAGGTTACCTTTGGCTAGGTAACAGGGTTGATCTGAATGTCGATCTGATACACCGCATCACCGGGCTATCCAAGATTGGTAAGGACCCTCAGACACATATATCAAGTAAGAGCAAGGATTCCAAGCTACCAGCAACCCTAGTTAACAAGTATAAGATACAGAGAGGAGGTCAGACTTATGACCTCATAGCACTAATAGATGATACACTCAGATTTATTGTCAGTCTTCTTGCAGGTAGACTATTAACCAAGGTTCACCCAAAAGAAGTCACAGGATCAGTAATTCACCTTGCCATACAAGTCGCGGAAGGTGAACATATTAATTGGTGTTTATTCTTATTAAATATTTTTCTTCAAGATTGTTTGATAGCGCAGGATGAGCCAAACCACCCCTTCCATTTCTCGTGGCTGCTTATATTATGTGCATTCGTCGGGTGGAAAGAGCCGCCCCATATCCAGTTTCTACAACTACGAAGCGGCGAGCCCAGAGGCGCATGCTATGCAAACTTATGGGAGAGCAATAACCCAACCAAGAAAAAGATCAATATGATAGTATTCTATGAATACTATAAACTGTTGAAGAGAGTCATCGAGGAGACACCGCGGATCAGCACAGAGATTGTGGACATGTATGATAATCGGCTTGATTTCATGGCAGACAGCCATACAATCTACCTAAGGCCAAAAGGGTCTAGAACGAATAACTGGGCAAATGGTTTGTTCAGGATGACAGCGCATGATATAGAATATGTCATTAAAGACTTTGATGAAGAGTGGAAGAAGGCATTAGAAAATGCCACAACACTACCACTAGGTACCGCATAGACAGACCCATCAGACAAAGGAAAAGACAAAGTGGCATCCAAGACGAAAGATACAGCAGAAGTGCCACCACCGGCACAAAAGAGGAAAGATGCAGAAGAGGTGCCACCAGGGGCACCAAAGAAGAAAAGAAAAAGCCTCAAATCCAACTACAAAGACCACACTAAAGGAGGATGACTATGAACTCATTGCAACGAGATTGCAGGACTCATTTCAGGCGATGCAGACATCACAGGACAAGCTGCAAAGCACGATTGATAAGAAACTTTTAGAGTTGAAAGCACTAATGGAGAAGACTGCCACAATGTAGATTCCGCCAGTCAAGGCGACGGCAGGAGAAAGTTCAACACCATCAGCTTCCCGTGAGGAAGTCTTGGCAAAGGATCACATCAATATAGTGCTGATACCGTCAGGGAGCATCTGACTCCTTGCTTCGATGATCGATGTACAGATACAGGTTAGACAACCTGTCGAGGTTAATCTGGCCTAGTTCCCTGTTGATCAATTACAGATGATCCCGCAACAGATAGCTGCAGAACTCAGGGATAGAGAGCTTGCGACTTATAAACAGAACACTCAACTGAGGAAATAGAATGCAGAGCTCACCGCAAGCTTTCACAAAAAGGCGAAAGAGTTAAGAGTACATGAAGAAAGAGAATAGGATCTAATTCAGGTCATGCAGAACATCGCAATGGAGTTACCCCAGTGTAACATAGAGTTTGCCTTACCTCTAACACAGAAGGTAAGAAGAATTGCAGACAGAGCAAAGGCTCTAGAAGAGACAGTGGTCAAAATGGAGGAAGACCACAGAGCGCATATTACCGAGCTTGAGGCTCGAGCACTAAGGACACCTCAGGAAGACAAAGAAGCAAGGGTAGAGGCCTTTAGACTCACTTTAACACAGATGAAGAGTCCCATAGATGATGCACATGCATTACTAACTGACGCGACAAAGACATGGTCGGAGCTAGATGAGCTCCCAGATAGAATGGAATTGCAGCAGAGTATCCAAAACATAGAGAAGGCCACAACAACAATGAAGGAATAAGTCAAGAGATTAGGAGCTCTTGCAAATATGAAGAAGATGACAGAGATGAACCATTTGCAACAAGAAGCGCAATGGTTGAGAGAAAAAGAGATACAATTCAATAACCTGCTTCAACCATATCAAGAACAAATCGCAGAGCCGGTCGATGCGGTTGAGAAAAAGGTTAAGGAGTTCACTACAAGAAAAAGTGATATTGATGATACAGAAGACTCCATCATTAGTCAAGCTATGCTTGAAATAGCACAAGAGTGTGTCGAAGTTATGGATAAAGAAGTCACAGGACTTTGGGAGAGACTTACAAGGACTTCACAGGAAGCCAAGGAGAAGATACAGCATGAGAAACCAGCTGCTAGTGGCTCAGGGACGAGCCACAAGTAAGTGTTAGGGGACTGTTGGAGTAGGGCCCCGCAGCTACAGGAAAAGCTGCTATATCGGAAGAAGAAATTCAAAGGAAACAGTACCCGAGCAGCCGAGAAGAGAGAGCTCAACCACTGCACTTAAGGAAGTGGTGAAGATAGGAGGGCTCAGATACCCTCATAAATAGAAAAATAGAAATGGGATGAGGTATTGAAGACAAAGGACATAAGGGAAGTGATCGAGGAAGCGGCACCCATACCCACGATCAGCGCCGGGAAGCATGGAAGACTGCAGAAAGCTGTGGTGTGACGGAAAGCGGTAGTTCAAGTACAGATAGGTTGACTGTCATAGTTAGGGTTTTTGGGTTACTTTTGGGAAAGGCCCACAGTGTTTTAATAGGGCGAGACCTTCGGGATGCCTATATAAGTATGTATTTTGTATTGTAAAAGGTTATACAGTTGGTCAGTTAGTTAGTTAGCTAGCCAAACATTCAGATAGACAATTAGCTAGTTGGTCAGTTAGCTGTTCTTTGAGTCGAGCTCTGGTTCTGTTGTTAAGTCTGTATTATCTTACTGCAACTAGTAGCTAGCTCCTTGAGCATGAATGTAACATACACAGGGATTGAGAGAGAGAGAGAGGAAGAGTATATTGTAAGAAGGCAATATAGAAAGAGAAGAGATCTAAGAGACAAGGGCTCCAGCTGAGAACGCGGAGTTTCCCAGAAGATCTCAAGCTGCATAATAGGTTGCAGCAGAACTGTGTTTACTCTCTCAAGATATAATATAAAAACCAGTTCCTATGGACGTAGCTTCCCCCCCCTTGTTCATGTGATTGTGTTTTACCTATTTTCTATCTTTCATCTATTACATGAATGTTGCTTATCAGTTGATGAATGTATGTATGTTATGCTTCAGTTTATAGCACATAGAAGGTTAAAAGCAAGTTAAATGTATCAAGTAGCCTGTATATGAGTTTATCAGTGCTTGATTCATGATAGTTGACAGTTACAGCGTTAAGTGACTCCGGTATATGAGTTCCACAAGTTGAGTATAGTTCATGTTAGCATGTTAAACTGTAGAAGTTTAAGTGAAGTGGTTTAACACCCTTGTGAAGGCTAACTGAGTTATTGTACCCAGAGAGAATACCTTTGGACCTTGAGGGTCACATTGAGTCTTACTGTAGAAGATATCGCAACATAGAAAGGCGATATCGCATTATCGGAGGAGCTGTGTTGTGGGATATCACAGGTGAAGGGTAAAGCAAAAGAGAGAGTTGTGTATTGTTCTAGAGGCTGCGATGCGATAAGAGTCCGCTCCCTACCTACGCCAGCTAGAAGGAGAGATCGCCCTCACAAGGAGATCTCGCTGGCTAAGGAGAGTCACGAGACCCTAGGATGCTACAGAACCTGGTTGAAGACACCTGAGTCTTCAGCCACCCCATCTAAGATCACTTCGGGTGAGACTTCAGGCCATTTTGCAGTCTGTCACCAAAAGGGCCAGTGAGCTAGGGGTATTGTTGGTACATTAAAGTAAACCCGGGTCTGCCCATAGATAACCAACATGGTTTTATTTCCATCTAAAGCTTTTACCTTCTGTATTTTCATTTTCTAACTGTAGTCTTATTGACTATGGTTTTGTCCTTGTTTGTATATTGTTGCATTTCATTGTTTGTCGGCTATCTTTTAAGGGTTTGTTTTTGGTCGGCTGTATAAATTCTTTAATATGTTTTGCTGTTTCGACCAAGTTTTAATTTTGTGGTATAAATTTGAAATATTTAATGAAATTTTCCCTGAGTTCATGCCATAATAATGTTTCACCTCTAGCTTCTTCCATTTTATACCATTTGTTTGGTAAGTCGGTGAGGGTTGATGGAAAGAGGTGTGGCCATGCTCCTTCATCCTTGTATCCAAGTCTTCTCCACTCTTTTTCACATGTCTTAATATGATCTCTTGGGTTCTAACCTTGAGTGAATACAGGTATCTAAGCTTGTTTGGTTAACTTCTTTCCTCCAAACCTTTCGACAAAGTAAGTTGAAGCTGTTGTCCAGGTCTGCAGTCTTGTCTGATGGGTATCCCACCATCTAGTAGCTTGTCCTGTAAAAGTTTCTACTAGGCTTTGAAGTCGGCCATGTTCACCAATATTTTTGGAAACTTATTCTACATGCATGACTGGTGATTCTCTTTCCTTGTATCTTGGTATTTGTGTAGTATGTACGTTGGTAGGTTGTAAGGTAGGGTATTCCCTAATTTTCTTCTCAAATATTTTTGGGACAATGGACACTATGAAGCACTATTGGGTGGGATTTTTTTGCACTTTTTGAATAGTCCAACACCCTCTTTCTTGTGTTTCATAGTTCTCGATCTCCCAATCATATAATTATGTGTCTGAATTATAACCAACCGAATCTTGGTTTCCTAAATGAAGTTCTTCATGGATATTCGGTTCTGTATAATCTGCATTGTTTTGAATCTGGTAGAGTTGTCGAACGTCAACTTCGTCATCGATAGGTTCAGTCCAAGTTTCTCCTTGAGATGGATGAATGGGTATAATGACCTTTTGTCCATTTCCTTTCAATTTGATCCTCTCTTTGTCCAGGGATATCGATGCTTTCATCTTTCTACCCCAAGGTCGACCGACTAGCGTTGGGAAGGAACTGGATCCTTCCTTAGGGTCAATGATTTCAAAGTCGACCTTGGTTGAGATTCCTTTTATAGTTGTGTCTAAATATTTCCAGACTCCAATAGGTTCAATTAGGCCCTAGTTGGCTAGTTCCAGGTAAATTCCTGACTCGTAGAGTCGAGGTCTACCCATTTGTTCCCAACTGTCATGAGTCATGATGTTTACTTGTGATCCAAAGTTGAGCATGACTTGCCAGACATGGTATCCTTCGATTTCCATGTCAACAAGTGGGTCGGCATCACCTTTTTCTTTTTGATTTAAGCTGCAGATGTTCTTTGTAAGTTTTTCAGAGTTGTGACATTTTATTTCATATAACAAATCGATGAACTGAGATACTGAGTTGTCTTTTTGTATGAGGTGGATTAATTTGTTTAGTTTGTTATGTCGATTGTCATTATCTTGTTCTTGTCATGCAATTTCTTTGAATACATTGGTTGCTTCTTTGTATGTTTTTTTTCTTTGAGTGGATTAGGATAGACAATTTTCTCTTTTATTTTGTTGATCCTTGGGTTATCACTTCCTATTTTTGTTCCTTGTCGATTTACAATATGCAATTTTTTTGTATTTATTACATCATTTTTTTGCACACAGGACAAGACATTAACATTTTTCTTTGTATTAATTTTTTCCAACATGGTAGGGAAATCCTCTTGTGAGCGATCCCCTACTCCACAATGAGTACAAAATTTGAGTTCAGTTCTATCTTTATATGGACAGTCTGAATACCGATGTCCCTCCTTATAACAGGTAAAGCACTGGATGGGTCGACGCAGTCAGATGTCACGATTCCCAAGGAATCGACCTCTTCCTTCGTAGCCTCCTCGTCGATTGTCGTACCGATGCTCCTATCATCGACCGTCATATCTTTGACTGTTCTGATCATTTGATAAGTTGTTTTGCTTGTTATGCTGTGCCACTGCATTGGTTTGGTAGACTGCCTGATAATTCTGTCGGTTCTTCAAGTTCAAGTGACAGTCAACCGTGTTATGATTTTTAGTCTCGTAGATTCCACACCAGGATTCCTTGCCATTCTTCATGTTGAATGGGTAGTATTTTTTTGAGTGGTCCCTGTGTTCCTGGCAAATGTCGCAAAAATATTTTGTCTGCATGTATCGAACGTCCTGTTGGCTGTATTCCTGTCGATAGTTATCTTTGGAGTGGCCGGCCATTGAGCATTTGGTGCACTAGATCTCCTAATTCTTGAGGTTTAACTCCTTCAAAGACTTCTATACACTCTCAAGCTGTTCCTCTAATCTATGATCAGTAGAGTAGGTGGGTATGTCTTCATCCATCTCCACTTGGGAAGCTTTTGTGAGCACATCCTCGTAAGATTTGAATGTTTCCAGACTGATATGTCGGTGGAATATCTCAGATAACCCTGCAAAAAACCACTGGATTAGTAACTGTTCATCTCTAACATAGTCCAGCTGGCTCAGAAGGTCTTTCCATTGCTTATCATAGTCATAGACAGTATCCCCTGGCTTCTGTGATGTAGTTTTTAATTTTTTTTCCGCCAGGTGTTTCGCATCTAGAGTTTTGAAAAATGATAGAAATTGTGCCTTGATCTCAGCTTTGGTTTCTCTAGGTTGTATTTCCGAAAAGGTCATATACTAGGTTAATTCCCTTTTACTCAAGGCACTGGCGAATTGTGCCATTTTTCTATCTTTTTCTGTAACTTGGCTGGCCTCTCAAGTCAACTCGTAGACGAACCAGTGTAGTCTGGGGTCCTCATCCCCCTCATATAGAGGAATGTGCGCTGATCCATGATTCATGTCTGAATCACTGTTGCTACTCTCAGGAGGTGGCGGTGGTGGAGGTGGGGGTGGGGATAAGGATGGTGGGGTTATTGGTTTATTCGTCTCTACGGGACCATGGTCGACGAAACTTTTGTTCTCGTCAGTTGTCGATTCTTCTTCAACCTGCAGTCAGTTGATGTCGACTTCTGCTATCGATGGCCCACTACAACTATTTGTCCACTGTTCTGAATCTTATGTGTCTTCTAAAGATGTGTTTGGCAGGGGGGGTACTCCTTCATGTGTCGGTAAGAGTAAGTGGATACTTTGGTTGGAGGGTATTGCTTGAAAGGTAACCCAATTTCCTTCCTCTGGTCGATGAATAATGAGGTGTCATTCGGTGTATGTTTCGTCGTCTAGTCGACTCCATATACCAAAGTCACTAGCTCATAGTCAGAGGTCCTCTTCGACAATAGTCTGTATCTGGGTACGTGGATTCAACAGAGAGAGAGTTGTTCCTTCATGGGGAGCTCTTTATTGGAGAGCTTCTGGCTACTCTATCCACAATTATTCCTCCTTAAGGGATGCCTCTTTTTCCATGCCTTCTTCATGTCGGTCATGACCTGACTCTGGCAGATTCTCTTCCTGGTCAGTCACCCTAGGACTTCTTCCTCTATGCAACACTAAGGCTCATTCTCATCTTGCTTCCCTCCTCTGTTGTCTCTCTTCCCTCTCTATTTTCTGAATGTCCGAGATACCATTGTGTGATACTATTCTCTTGATTTCCCTTTTGGTCGACTTCTCATTACTGGTGAATGGTATCTTCTTCTAGTAGACTGGAATCCACTCTACTTTATCTCGACATATGACCAACTACGCCCCCATAGCCTACCCGACGCTTTTAAAAAGCCCGGATAGTTCAGTTTATTTGCTTAGGAAGTATTCCCACTCCCTTTTTGCAATGAATTTTTCCCACTTCTCTACTTTTCTGCCCAGTTAGAGTTTGATGGCAGTTCATGAAGTGATGGACGAGGTTCGACAATATGTCCTACTCCTTTTTCGATTAGAAACTTGAATAGCAAGGTCGGTAAGGAGCACAAAAATTACTCAATGGAGTCTGTGTAAAATTTCTCCTTGACGGTTGCCACCGAAGTTATGTCTTCTACTACTTGCTCCTCACTGAAGTCATCGACAATTTTCTCGAACCACTCCAACAAGTTTGTTCTACCTCCTCGAATCAGCTTTTCCAGCAACTGTTGTTCTTTAGTCCCTTCTAGATTTCTCATCCAGGAGTTTCTTCAGAATTTGGGGCATTGATTCTACAAACTTCTCATGGGTTTCTCTGAAGAATCTTTCTTTTCCTTGTGCGATTGTTAATATGTTCCTTCGTGCGTAATTCTGCAAATAGTTTGCAACTTTAAGTTCCCACTAGTCCTTAATCTCCTACTCTAGTATCATCTGTTTGCATACATTCCAGACATGTACTACCGGCAACGGAACCAATGTTGTAATCTCACAAATCACATAAGGTTACCAATAATACATACTAAAACATACATATAAAACAGAGACAAGAGATAATAACAAGTAGGTGAAACAACAGATTATATTACATCAATGAGTCCATATAACACAGAGAACTGAACTGAGTACTCATCTGGCTCAACAGCCTAATATATATGATTACAAAACAGTTACAAAATAACTACCTGTCGGTTCAGTGAACCGACACGACCTTAGGTGGCCGACCTAATCTCTAGTTTAGTCGGTCGACTGACTTAGTTGACTGATTGACTAAGTCGGCTGATCGACTAAGTTAGATATCGTTCAAGTTGACTTATCGACTTGCTCCTCCTACGCCAGCATTCCAATACCATCTTAGTGAAGCTCTCCTCCAAGATCTAGGCCCAGTTAAACTTGAAAGGGTAAGAGAGGGCATCAACAAGGGCATTCCATTCAAAACAGATGGGGTAGTGATCAGAAACATCAACAATGGTCGACCAAACTCTTTACCTATGCAGTGTGGGAACAAGGGATGCAAAGAACAAGAATATGTCGAGCCTCTTGCTAATACCATCATACCCATCCCTCCCATTTTTCGAAGTAGGCCCTGCATAAGGAAGAGCGAGGTCTACCAGACTATTGTCAGAAATAAGTTGGGAAAAAAGGGAGCAAAAGGGTCCAAGCAGGAAGATTTCCCCCAAATTTCACTTGCATTCAGGGTAAAATTAAGGTCACCAGCTAAGATAATACTAGGTAGTGATAGAAGGACACCTGCTAAAACCCTGCTCCAGTAAGCATCACAATTTGAGTAAGGTCCATAATAGTTTAGTATAGAGAAGGTAGTAGGGGAACCCTGAAACCTGGATTTAACCAATATCCCTACTACTGTCTCAAAGGATTTATAGTGCATAGAGAATGGATTCCATCATGTCAAAATACCTCCCGAGAGGCCATTAGCATCAAGCACACAAAAATCCCAACTAGATAGGAGCTTGGAGAAAGCAAGCAAAGCAGGAAAGTGACTGCACATAGTTTCTTAGATCAAGATCATGTCCGGAGCAAGGGAAAGGAATAGAGCATGGAGGTTTATTTATTTTGCTAACCCCCCAAAGCCATGAATATTGAGAGAGATAATGTTCATCACACCCCCCCTGGGTGGGTGACATTGCTCTAAGAACCCTTGGGAGAGAACCTGCTCAACCTCTAGCAACATCTTTAATTCTAACAGACAGCAATGTGTAGGAGGGTGCTTCAAAATCTAGGCTTGAGTCTGGTGGGGGATTTTTTCTTGGCTTGCAGATCATAATATTTTCAAAGTGGATTGATTCAAGTGGGAGGGTAGATGGAGAGAGAGGATAATTTTCAAAGAAGATGGAGAGAAACTTCATGAGTGCAGGATCCAAGAAAGTTGGGGAAGAGCAAGGACTAGCTGGAGGATGCAAGGATGGAGCAGCAGGACCATACCCAACGAAGGGTGGGAAATCCTCTAGAGAGAAGAGGGGTGCTTTCCTCCCACAAGGGACCCTCAGGAGGTGAAGAGGAGAGTAGTTCCAGTTCCACATTCAAAGGTGGAGAGACCTGGCGATGCGATGAAGCAGAAGGGAAAAAAATCGGGGGATTTGAAATAGAAGCACAAGCCTCAACATCCTAGATATACAACAATTTTCCCTTATTAATATCATCAAAAATAGAGGGGGAATGTGAATTATATATACCATCCGAGATAATCACCGAGATATTAGGAGCATGAGGTGGTGAAGATTTTGGGGACATATCAACACAGCTTGGAGACATTGACCCATTAGATGTGGCTGAGGATTTTGAACCGTGAAGAGGAATCAGGCAAGAGCATCTGATATGGTCGACAACATGACAACGATTGCACCTAAATGGAACATTGAGATAGTCAAGTCTTTGACATATGGGAATCTCATTACATATGATTTCAATCTCTGTTGGAAGCCCCCTAGAGATGTCTAGTTCGACCAAAACCCGCGCCATACATTTGTAAAAAATCAACTGAAAGTCATCATCAACCGCGAAAAAGCACCCAATAGTGTTCTGCAATCCCTCCAGGAAGTCCTTGCTCCAGAGAGGGAAGGGAAATGTAGGAAGCAACACCCAAAGATGTATTTTAACAACCCGCTCCCGCAGAGGGTTAAAAGCTGAGTGCCACTGGTTTAATACTAGTGAACCCTTCCCAATATTCCATAGAGAGTTTAAGATTAAGGAAGCATGCGAATCTTCCAAAAATACAAACAACAGCCATCCTTTTTCCAACAGATTGATAGCCAAGAGGTAGGCCGAAATGGGCTTCCAATGAATCAATGCCCATTCAACCCACTCTTTTTTCCTCAAACTGCAGTATTCTATCCTACCAATCAAATCTCAGGTACATAAATAACCAACCCTTTCCATATACACATCATGACCCAGAACATAGCGAAGTTTTCCCTCTTGAGCCTTAATAGTATTGCTATGGCGTTTGCACTGAGCATGAGAGAGGCCTTCCATAGACCCAAGTCCTGACATGAAACAAGAGAATAAAATACCACCCACCAGCACAATCAGGTGTCAGGCTCTTCAAGCCCCAGAAACCCACCACCCAAACTGACCAAGAGTAAAGAATCAGGTAAGGACACCGTGCCCCAAGAAATCCTCAGGTCAAAAAACGCCTTCCAACCACCAGTGACCCAAAAAATCAAATCAATCCAAAATCATATGTAAAATTTCAACCCATGATGACCACCAACCACACCTATGGTACGAGAACAAGCACGTAACTAGACACAACCACAGTCCTAAACCCTACCCAACCAACACTGAGAAGGTGGAGTAGAAAAAAACAACTCAACCTAAACCCAAAACAGGGTTCCAAGGTCGTAACCATGGATTCCATTCCACGACAAGGAAACAGACTAAAATATCAAAGAATCATGTCCGTAATCTTTGTCGTATATTTACTTCTATTTAACATGCTTATCTCGCAAATGTTATATTTATTCGTACTATTTGTTTGTATTCATGAAAGAGCTTCTATCAATACTAATAGTAAAGATTCTCAATAGAATATATGTTTCGATTTCATTTTTAACTTACAGGTTATGGAAGTTATCAACTTGTTACTTGTATCTAAAAACCAGTTGTTCACTAACAAGTTATCAACTTTCTTACTTACATTAACGTTGTACTGCATGTACTATTGTAACCACATACTTTATTGTATTATTTACTAAAGTACCAATCTGATCGTCATTTGCATTTTGTAGGGATCTTACTGCCTGGAAATCTCCTTGACATTATAAGCTTGCTTATTGTAAAAATAATTGCATCGTTTCAAGATGGAATACTATTTTCCCTTACTTCCTAAATCTAAGTTAATCAGTGTCGTTCCAATGATTATAGACTTGAGCATGGTTATTCCATTATAATTTACTATTACCATAATGCCTCTCTTATATTAAGTTAATGTTTATAGTAGTTATTATGGTAGATCTTTCTACTATGATCAAAATTCTACCCTATGCTAAGTACAGGTTATCTTGAACAATCACAAACTATCTTGCCCAATATAAACAGTTATGGTATTTTACTAGTATTGACAAGTCGAGAAGCAACTAGTGTCTATGAAAGTTTAAACCCAAGTCGAACTTTGTAAAAGTCATGTTTATAATCTTTTACTATGCTATTCAACTCCATATATTATAACCACCCAAGCCGTTGGTTTATAAGTGATAGGTTTGGATTACAATACATGCATTCTTAACATTGTTTTTCAAGTATGTAAATATATTTGTAGATAGAAAGGTTCTAAGCATGATCAACTTTAGGATTATCCATAAGATTAAATGGTTACCACCTTTCACTAGGTTGAACGTTAAGAAATTATTGTTTAACCAAATGCCAAGTTCAAAGCTATTAAACATTATGATATAGATTATATATGAATATCGATGTGATATATGTATGCGTACTTCATAGTTCATGCATAGTTTGATGAAAATCATTGTTTTAAAAATTTGGATGAATGAACTGCAGGTGGACTTTGGAATCGACCCTTGCATGGTTAGAAATATTTGAGGGTAAGTGGTCATCTCTTGTCCATGTATTGGTGATATAAAATCTTGCAACCCTATTCGCTTTGTCATTTTTCCTCCGAAGCTCCTGCTGGCCTTTGGGCTGCTATGAATAGTTTCATGGAAGTCGTGAGGGTTCTTCCTGTACTAGCTTTCTCCCAAAACTTGAGTTTTAAAGTTGCTTTAGTCTCCTGAGTTTGGTCTTGTTTCCAACTTTCTTAGCCGTGGGTTTTACTATGCGATATTTTACTGGTTTTGTTTGCATTTGGTTCACGGCCTGTCCTTAGCTCCATCTCGCTTTCCCCATGGCCTGTCAGTGCTGTGAGTAGCTAAGGCTTCATTGCTACTGGTTGTGCTCCATCGATGTCATAGGTTTTGGAGATTTTGTATGGGCAAATCACAGCTGGTGATAGTCTCTTTGCTAGACTGTTCGATACTCTTTTATTAAAGGTAAAATGTTTGGTTTTCTTTCTAAAATGAAAGACTCACAATAAATTTATTTTATAGTTAGGTTTTTAATAGAAATTGAGCTTTGTAAATAACACACAGTATTGTGATTTCTTTGCAGGAACTTCTGACAACTCTTGAAACCATTGACGAAAATATTGCTAGATGGCTTCGAGGACTCGTGGCTCCAATCTGGTAAGCCCTGGGTTCAAATAATTGGTTCTTACCCTGTTTGTAAACAAGGTTGTCGATGGTGAAACCCCGAGCTTGGAAGCTTGTCCAGTTTCTCCATTAGATACATGGTTTTCATTTTTTTTTAAGTTGTTGGTTCTATTTTTTTTACAAACCCTCGCTATGTTGTTGGGTAGTCCCGACCTTGAACTAGGTATTGTAATTAGTTAAATTTCCATCCTTACATCCTATCAATGTAACACATTGGATTTAAAAAAAAGATTTTCTTCAAGCTCAGTCCTGTTTTGCAGTAATATTGTATATTGTAACTCTGTGTATGTTAGGGTTTTACCTAATCGACTGTTAATGAAGAATATTACTATCTAATATCTTTTGTAAATAGATTATTGTTATTATTTAAGACTGTAACCCAGTTGTAGTGTGTAATTTATAATATTAACCTACTTGTTCGGAATATATAGACTAGGTTTTTCCTAAAATGAAACCCTTGTCTAAATAAATTCTTCAACTCATTAATAATAGGATTTTGCTACTTGTTATTTCAGTTAAATTATTAATACAGGTGTGTTGTGATATTTTTAAATTGTAACTGTACATATATTTTCAGGAAGGACTGTAATCAGTCTATAATAGTTTAACTGTTTGTTGATATAATTATCCAGGTAAATGGATTACAATTTAGATGTTTTGACCTATAATAATTAAATAAATTGACTAGGGTTTCAACCCTAAAGTTTTTCCTTCATAGGTATAAGCCTATCTGATATTTACAAAATAGTTTTTACATATGCAAAATTTTTAGTTTCATACTAGTTATTATTTATATTTACATTGTTCTTATTTACTAAACTGTTAAGTAGAATTTATTTAGAGTTCTGGAAAAGATATAAAAGAGACTCTGTAACTCAGTGTACTCTTTACAATTTAAAGACTTTTAATATAACTCTATTTAGTTTAATAATAAATTTTAGTCTTAAATGTAGTTGATATTGTCAAAAATTAAACTAAGTGTTTAGTAGCTCGTTTAACTATTTACTATATGTAATAATTGTAACTCTAATGTGGATTTTTTTGCTGCATTTCATTCAGTTACTAAGTGAAAACAGAGATATATAAACATTTCATAACACTATTTAACTTTCATAATATTTTAACATAAATAAAATTATTCTATTGTCTACAAATACACATTCTTATCTACTAAAACAATCTCTTATCTACTTAAACATTCTACCTATGCTGGAGTACTTCCTAGTTTTCGAGGTGTGGAAAAACATAGTCTAGAAATTATTTTTATTCTAACACATTACTTTTCTAATCAAGTTCATTTCTTCAATCATTTAAAAAGACTACTAGATTCTAACATTCTACAAACTGAATCTTTAACATTCTATATCAATCAAACTCAGATACTAACACAATAAAACAAAATAATGTAGAACCTGTTTAGGATAGACGACAACAGCATCAAGAGGTCGTTCCTCCCTACCAATCTCTTGGAGAGTGCTCAAACAAAACTTCCTCAGGACCCCCGAGCCTGTTCCTGGTCTTCTTGGCCAGGAACTGGTGGAGAATGCAAATAGTAGACTTAGTCCCAATATCTCTATAACACCCTACTCTCAGTAGTAAGATCTTTCAGCTTAAAAGCTGCACTAGATCAATCAATAGTTAACCCCTCAAACATTTTCCAGACTCCCTTCCATTGAATTTCTCTAAAGTATATTCACTCAACCTGAATGATCACTTCTCTAGAATGAACAACCTCAGCTCTCTTTAATGGAAATTTTTATAAAGATTTCCTAGGTCTTTTGGGTCAGTTTTCATTAATTGAGCCACCTGCTCTGATTCCACTTTCTTGGGGAATCATGACCCCAAACGTAGGGAGGTTGCCACCTGCAACATTTGGAAGTGGTTTGAGGATACTTCCACATGTCAGTTTGCTATCCATCCAGTCTCCTCCACCAATTTGACCAATAAACCCTCTTTTAACAGCTCTCCTAAGGTGTTGTCTCCTCCTTTATTTATTTATAAATAAAATATTCAGAATTACATTAAATATCCTTGACTCTACTGAGTCATCAATTACAACTTAGCATAAAATTTAACATATTGTTCTCAAATAATACCAAATAATATAAAATTATTTTTGCAAAATTGGGGCATGTGACATACACACCCCCTTAAAGCATAACATTGTCCTCGATGTTATTTATTCCTCATCCTCAGAATTCCCTTGGAACAGAATTGGATATGCATCCCGCATATTGCTTTCCAATTCCCAGGCAGCTTCCTCCGGACTAAGGTGCTTCCATTGCACCTTGTCCTGACCAATGGTGTGGTTTCGAAGTGTGATCTCCCTCAGCCCGAGGATACAGTCCGATTCCACCAGAAAATATCCTTCTGGTTCCACCTGTACATCATTCCATTTAACAACATGAGTAGCATCATGGACATATTTATTTAATATAGAAATGTGAAAAACATTATGTAGTCTTAAATTTGATGGTAATGCTAATTGATAAGCTACTTGTTCAATCCTGAAAAATATTTTGAATGGACAGCAGTAACGATGTGCTAGTTTTGCACAACTACCCAATCTCAGAGAGCTCCTTTTTGCGCCTCACCTTGATGAACTGATGAACATATGTTCACCTACCTGAAACTCCTTTGGAGTTCTTTTAAGGTCTTCTTGACTTTTCTGTCGATCATGTGCAATTTTCAGATTACTTTGTACTTGCTTAACAATTTCTTCCATTTCCTTTAATAGTTCAGTACCTAATACTAATCTATCAATCGGATTACTCTAAGAGATAGGAGTATTACATTTCCTTCCATACAATATTTCGAAAGGACTAAATCTGGCTGATGCTTGATAATTATTATTATAAGAAAATTCTACCAGATGCAAATAATACTCCCATTTACCTGGTTGGTCTTTCACATACATTCTTAATAAGTATTCTAGTACTTGGTTTACTCTTTCAGTCTGTCCATCTATTTGAGGATGAAATGAAGTACTAAAATTTAATGTAGTGTTTAATCCTTTAAACAGAGATTTCCAAAAGTTACCTGTAAATTTAGGTTCTTTATCTGAGATTATAACTTTCGGTATTCCATGCAGTCGGAAGATTTGTTTTAGAAAGATATCAGCTATGTTTGCAGCTTTATACGTAGTTTTAACAGGTATAAAGTGAGCTGCTTTACTTAATTTATCGACCACTACCATGATAGAATCATTTAAATTTTGATTTTTAGGCAGTCCAGTAATAAAATCGAGACTAATTATCTCCCATTTCCAGCTAGGAATGGGTAATGGCTGAAGTAATCCAGCTGGGTTTTCATGTTCACTTTTTACCTGCTGACATTCAAAACACCTAGCGATATACTCTGCCAGTTCAGTCTTCATGTTTGGCCAAAAATATTCTTTTCTTAACATAGTTATAGTCTTTCGATAGCCTGAATGACCTGAGTATGGAGTTTTGTGGATTTTATCTAAAATTAATAACTTAACTTTAGGTACATTAGGTACATACATTCTGTCTTTATACAGTAAAAATTCTTTTTCATTCAAACTGTACCCTTTACTTAAGCTTTATGTTGGATTTTCTTTCGCTTTAGCTTGTAAGTTTCAGTAAATTTTATCTTGTTCTATCCCCGCTTTAAGTTGTTCATCCAGATCTATTGTATAAGTGCTGATAATTGCTATGAAGTTCATCCTTGTATTCTTACTTAATGCATCAACAAATTTATTTTCTTTACCTTTAATGTGCTGAATTTTGAAATCATACTCACTTAGGAAAGCTAGCCACCTATATTGTCTGGCATTTAGATTAGGCTGATGTAACATATATTTTAATCCTTTATTATCAGTCATTACAATAAAATTTCTGTCAATTAGGTGATGACGCCACATCTTTAGAGCATGTATAACAGCAGCTAATTCCATATCATAAGTTGCATAATTCTTTTCATGAATTTTTAATTTCCTAGACTCATAGGCAATAACATGCCTTTCTTGAGTTAGAACACCGCATAAACCATCATTGCAGGCGTCAATGCACACTACAAATTCTTTATTTGGATCAGCTATTCTTAAAATAGGTGCGCTGGTTAATAAATTTTTTAACTTTTTAAAGCTTTCCTCACATTTCTGGTTCCAATAAAATTTCTTTCCTTTCTTCTACAAAGAATTTATCGTATTCATGATTCTCGAAAAACCTTCAATGAACCTCCAGTAATAACCGGTAATTCACATGAAATATCGAACATCAGTTACATCCTGTTGTAGTTGCATCTATTTCCCAAATTTTCTAAAAACTTTTGGACCCTCCTTTTAATTTTATCTTGTATGGATTTGTTTTGGATTGCTGAACTTTGTTGAATTGAGATAAATTGTTTAACATTCTCGAAGGTGAATGAATATATTTGATTGACTTGAACTTGAAGTTTTGGTTTGATGATAATTTCCTTTTTCACTGTCGGAAGTCATTTGAACAAAGAATCAGGGCCATAGTTCTCTACGTAGCCGCCGTTGAGGAAGCTAAATCTTGGTTCCAACGGTTAGCTCTTATCTTTTCTGATGCCGTGGTTTTGACTTTGTGATATTGTTGCTTTTCTCTCTCAGAACGGTTTATGACTTTAATCGGAAGCTGTAGTCCTTATATCGTCCATTGTTGTGGCTCCTCAGCAGACTAACCATCCGATGTATATTTATTCCATTTGCCGTTGATTTGTTACGATCTTCGCTGATGTTTTTGATTGCTGCAGGACCCTTAGTTCACTAGTGGAAAATGAGAGATTAGTGACCAGGAGACCAAAATTTTTGGTCACCACAGTTTTTTTGAAGGGATAAATGACCAAAATTGATAAATTTAAGTGAGATAACTAAAGAAGACCAAGATAAATGACCAATTTTGTTCATGGGATAAAAACCAACTAAAAACGACCAAGATAAATGACCAAATTTGGTCACAGGATATCTAGACTAAAAATGACCACATAACAATTGGTCATTTATTTGGTCATTTATAGTTCACTCCGGCAATAAAAAAAATTCTCAATTGTTTTTCCCTCTCAAATCAATTGTTTGTTTTTCCCTCTCAAATCAATTGTTTCACCCATTTTTGGACATGGGAAGCCAATGAGCAAAGGCAAATTCTTAGAAGCTAGATCCAGAGGGAGGAAGAAAAAATGTAGGAGGATATCCTGAAGAGTCACCTCACATTGAAGGTAGCGGGTCTTCTGCTGCTTGCCATTGCATTAGTTGGAAGCATAAAGGAAACTGGGAAGGGAAGTGACACATTTGAACTCTCCTCCTTTACATTCCAATCACTAGTACAAAAGCGCGGATTTTTCCACAGAGGTTTTCCACGTTTTTAACTTTTTGGTGTAAAATCGGAAGCAACATGAACTAGGCGTCGCTGTATCCACGCCTGTCCATCGCTGTATCCACGGCTAAAAAGCTGGACGTCGCTGTATCGACGGCTAAAGAGCTGGACGTCGCTGTATCGACATCTAGCCGTCGCTATAGCGACGGCACCGTCAAGTTGACCTTTTATGCTAAATTATGTCAAAATTATGCTAAATTATGCTAAATAAATCTAACACTCAATAAAGGATCAACAACATAATATTTTGTTTTTATGGAAAAAGGGAAATAGTAATGTTGAGGCATGTGTGTGTAGAATGTTTTTTCATTAACCATGATGAATCCATTGGTTGGACTCAACTCTAGTGCATCAAAACTTTAGGACCATAGGGATGGAAACCATAAACTAGTTTTTCTCATTAAAATGGAAGACGCTAGACTTGAGAAGGGTTATTGATCACACAATGGTAGCTAAGAGATGACAAAAAGAAAAAAAAGGGTATTTTCAAGCCAAAAAAATATAATTCTTTCAACATATGCATGATATATCTACACAAAATTATTACATGCCCTGAAGTTGCAACTATTAGCCCATATAAACCCCCATGTTGTAACCAGATAGAATTCAATTATGATATTCCAGTGTATAAATTATAACTATAAACTTTTGATATCCGCCTCCAATTTCGTTCCTTATGACAACCCCCGAACGCATTTGCATCTCCTCGTGAAGGTGAACACAACCCCCGAACGCATTTGCATCTCCTCATCTCCTCAACCCAGGTGAACGCAGGTGAACGCATTTGAGCTCGAGAAACCCCAGGTGAACATGTCTGGCCAGGTATGTCATTCAATGCTTCCACCTTTGAGTCCACCAAAACAATATGGGCGGACTTCTCTTTTCTCTCGGGTCTGAACTGAACGGTTGAGATAACTTAGGTTAATATGGTATTGGGCTTGGTACCAGCTCAATAATGAAGGTTTTCTAGGATGGAAATGGCATTTAAGCTTAAAGCAAGCAGTATTTTTGGCATGTATAAAATGAATCCAGACATTGTGCATAAACCCCCACAAGACTGAAAAAAGAGGTTGCCCCCTTTAGAAATGGTTCTTTTAAAGCCACCTAGGTACAACAAACAAAGTGAAAATTGTTTAAGTCTTCTGACGACTCAATTAACCCATCAAAATCCAATCCAGTTGTGGGCACAGTGACCGCAATATAAAGTTGAAAGTTGTGTCAGGTTACTCCCGTAGAGAACCAGAAAGGTTTGAGACTGATTACCCATATATCACAATGGGTTGGGAGTTCACCCATATGAGGTCTTCAAGTTGGTGGTTTGGGGTGACAGAAAATCCTTGATAAGGATTAGGCAGATGAAGGAGGGACTCTTAAGATTGAGGAGTGCCAAAAGCAGAACAACACATCCAATTTTGGATCAGAAGTCAAGTTTTAGCAGCAGATACAGCTCTCACCTGAAGACGCCAGACTTCGAGCACTCATCAAGCAAGAAAGAACAGTTTAAATATGTGGAGAGCTTTAGCAGTTTCCCGGAGCTCGGGTACGAGGGTGGTGTCTGGGGGGGTTGTTGGAGGAGCAAACAGTGAGATCTTAATAATTTAATCTAATTTTGCATTAAGTAAACTTTCTATTAGTGTGACATGTGACCAAAACAAAATAATAACAGTCAATTTGAGGGGTCATAACCCTGCTCTATATAATAATTTAATGAGAGATGATTAAACTTTAAGGGTGGTATGTGTAAATTTTTTAGGGTATTTTGTGTACCTCTCCCGGGTAAGGTGCTCAATAGGGTACATTTCTCGGGTATATGGCCCCCTGGTTGCCATCTCGGTAATTCTGCTTCTTTAGCCTAATAAAATCTCTACCAAAAAGGAGGGTGCTTTTTTACACTTCAGTGAAAAGAATTCAAATGCCCTTGCCACCAGGGTTGGAATTTCAAATGACGGACACCCGTCGAAATTGCCTGTAACAAACAAAATCTGAAACGTTTTCTGTATTCTAAGCCAGATTTTGACGGTCTCGGCAAAATATTAGCTGTATTTGACGGGTAAATTGACCCATGACGGGCATTTACCCGTCAAATTCCATCCCTGCTTGCCACTGCTTTCACGGACCTTCCTACCTCAGGAAATAGCAGAGTACCTTCTAAATGGTCATGGAAATGGTCATATTAGTGGAAATGGTCATGGAAATGACCAACGACCCTTAGCCTTACCATAAATTTCATTTGAGAGCCTTCACCTGAATTTGTTTTGATTTATTCTTTTAAAGACAATAGTTAATGAACATGTAAATGCACAACAAGTTTTGGATAGATATGTTTTTTGTGGATGATGTTGTATATGTACTTATTTTGTGGTGATGGACATGGAAGCACTCATTTGAGACCGATGAGGGCATTTTGCTTGTTTTGAATGACATGAAACATTACATGAATGTTTTGTTTTACATATGCTTTTTTCACACATGCTTGAGTTTGAGATGAACACATACTTAATTGTTTTGTTGTTGCATCTAGGTATGGGTATTATGATGATGAGAAATGATTATGCATGGTTATGGTTGCTTTAATTGTTATCATGCATATGCATGACATGTGCTTGTTTCATAAGCAATGGTATGGGAGTCACAAGGAGCATATTGTTATATCCTCAAGAATTCATCCCCCTAAGAGACATATGAAAAGGAAAGGAGGACCCCATGTTTAACCATGCTTGACTGTTGTGTCTCCAAATTAGTCAATTCAATTTTGTTGCCTCTTGCATGCCTGAGGTCGATGTTATGCAGTGGTTATTATGTTTGGATACTTGTCATTAGTTAGTTATGATTTTCAAACTAACTCAAGGATTGTGAGTCATCAACCATTCTGGTGATAGACTATATAATGACATCAAGCATCAAGGAGAAGGTTCTGAATATTATACTTGCTATGGTATGTTGTGAGCTAGTTCCTTAGACTTTATAGTTGTTTTCAACAGTTGTATTAGTGTGTTAGAGTCTAATTGTTGTGTTGGTAGCCAAATTTCAGATTAAATGACAGAAACAAAAAGTTGAATGTTAGAATTATATGTTTGAGGTATGTCATTTGTCTGTTGATGTGAAGGTTCATATATTTTCCCTTAGATTGTCTAATCGGTTGCTTGGTTGCAAAAAATAGTACTAGCTTACAAAAGTATTCATTGAGGCTTCTTTTTAGCTTTGTTAGTGTATATTTTAATTATTTGTTACTTACATTACTTCTAAGTGTTAATCAGACCTTAGGTTCTTGATATTGCCCAAGAGTGTGGATTCATTGCAAAAAAATTAGTTTAGAAGGTTCTAATCTACTAAGAAGTTAGTTAAAGTTATTAGTTAGTAGGATAAAGTGATGAGTGGCAAGGAGTGAAAATATCAGTTTCGAGGACATCATCAAATGCACCCAACCTTTAGGTAGTATTCGGGAGTGTATTCAGAGGTAAATGGTGGTCAAAGGATTCGAGGGATTACAGACTGCTATTGGTGATTGTGCCTAGGAGTTCCCATTTATCTCTTCTGGTATTGTCATTCGTTCATGTTTTAATGTGTCAGTTTTTCATGCTTTGAGCAGGTTGTGTTAAAACAAAGCAGGTTAAAGCTTTTGTATGTATGGTGTTTGAATTCTCAAATTGCAGATGTTTGTTTGTTGTCATAATTGTGGTCATGTTTCATTTCCTTCCCATTAATATAATGATCAGTCTCTACCTTTATTGCTCACAATATTGGTGGACAATGCGAGATCCTAGTTAGTATCTTGCATCTCACCATTAATGACATAATTTGTGAATTTCCTTTTATATGACTACGGAAGATCCAGTTGTATTGTTATTCTTGGATGAAGCAAAAATTACGTTTTTATATTATGGATGGACAAGCTTTTCTCATCCAGATGACTGAGTTGTCTATCATGATGCATAACTCTCTGAATATTCAATGCATAGCTATCTATTATGTTCCATCTCTGTTCCACTATGAG